>OY992537.1:161124231-161724231 GCA_963921195.1 Pegoplata infirma | reverse complement strand
CTAACGAAAAGAAATATCTAATCGGTCTATGTATGGACTTGGAACCCATTTTCTGGAAAAAACTGGTGTCGGTCTTGACCGAATACAATTTTCTTACTAGATCCAATTACAATCAATCTTTTTCGAATTACAATCGATCTTTTTCGAATTACAATTGATCTTTTTCGAAAAACAACTGATCTTTTTCGAATTACAATTGATTTATTCGAATTACAATTGATATTTATCGAATTACAATTGAACTTTTACAAATAAGAATTTATCTTTTTCGAATTACAATTGATCTATTTCGAATTATAATTGATCTTTTGCGAATTACAATTGGAATATTCGAATTAAAATTGATCTTTTTCGAATTACAATTGATCTTTTTTGAATTACAATTGATGTTTTTCGAATTACAATTGATCTTTTTCGAATTACAATTGATCTTTTTCGAATTTCAATTAATGTTTTACGAATTCCAATTAAATTTTTTTCGAATTAAAATTGGAATCTTCAAATTACGAATGCAATTTTTGAATTACAAATGGAATTTTTGAATGACAAATGGAATTTTCGAATCATAAGTGAATCATCGAATTACGAAAAACGGTATAAAACAAATTTCAAAGCAATTACCTCTTTATTCATATTATTAACACATAAAAAAACAGTTGCATACATTATAAGAGATGGTATTGTATACACGGCCGCTTGAAACCCAACAAATAATGTAACAAATAATTCTTGTTTAAGCCAATCAACTCCAACAGTGGTTAGGAATAAGAAAGATAACAAATTTGTTAATATAAATCCCGATTGCAATACCATTACGAATCCATAAACTTTATTAATATCACTATGACATAATGTTAACAATTCATTTCGATCATTCAGAACTTCTTTAATTTCTATCACAGATTGGGATGATTGAATTTTTGAATTTAGAGTTTTCATAGATTCCATTAAAATCATCAGTAAACATGTAAAACATGTTAAGTAAGTGGTGTTAAAAATATAAAATATTGATAAAATCACCATATCAATCATAAAAACAGTCCATGTAAAATTACCCTCTGTCAAATCTAATGCGGCCACATTTATTATAAGTATTATAGTCAATAGAATATTTAATTTAACCTGTTTTTTAATACGTTTTTCTATAATTTTATTTGATTTTTCAATTTCAAGTTTTGCAGTAAACTTAAGAATTCGATTAAAAATATGCACATTTTTATGACGAAATTTATAAAACATAATAGTCAACAACATTTGAATTATTATACATTCGAGAAATTCTACTATTGTTAAAATATCACCAGTTTTACTTTTGTGATATACATCGAATGTATCAATAAAGGACAAAGAACACACAAAAATTAACAATAATTCAAATAGAACTAAAATGGCGACGGTCCAAGCCAACATATATTTTTCACATTTTTTTGAAACAATTAATTTTTGTTCTTTTTTAGAATATTTTGCGGGTATAATACCCAAAATGCAAATTAAATTTAATAGACGTTCTATGACTTCCTTAACCGACATTATAACTGTTAAAATAAATAATTTTTATTTAAAAAAGTTTTCCATTTTAGAATTTACAAAGATGATGTGTCAATGATATATATTTTTTGATTAATTAACAATAATATCTAAGTTGATTACACTGTGCTAAAAAAACAAAACAAAATCGAATATACCTTTCAAATGAGCTAGTGAAGGTCTCGTCGAAAAGGTCACAAAAATGGCCATCAAATTGAGACACTCTCAATTTTAAAGTTATTGTAAAACAAAAAACGTTTTTTAGGACTTTCCTCACTAAACCACGTGTAACTCAGAAACTTTTCAACCGATTTTCAATTTTTGAACTGTTTTGGATAAAAGAAGAATATCCCAGCAAAACTTTGGTAATGGGTGGTGATTATATAACACATTACCAGGTAATGCATATACCTTATTTGTAGCATTATTTTAGGACGTCTTATCAAACAAGTAACGATGTATTAAATTTTCTTACGAGTAGAAAAAATATGCTCGTGAGTGACTGTCCGTGATTCAAAAAATCCTGTCGTGAGCCCATCTCTAGTTTAAACTTATGCATTTTTTTATAAAATATTTATTTTTTATGTTATTGAAATGCATTATGCATCCAATTATAAATAATGCATTATTTCAAACTTTGAAATAATACATAATAGCTCCATTCGATTACCTACTACAATTTACAATTATTTACTCATTTTACTACTTTTGCCCAAAATCCGTTCGAGTACACCTGAAAATAGTAAATGTAGTAATCAATTTAAGAGAAATTTAATTTCTCTTTTACTTAAATTTTACTACAATTTACCGGAAAATTTTCAATGAGTAAATACAGAAGTTTTGTCAAAAAAAAAATTATTGACAAATTTTTATTTTTATGTATTTACAAAATCAAAATTTACAAAAAAAAATTAATGCACGAAATATTAAAAAAAGGATGCATATCAGTCTGCAAAGTTTATCGCGCTTAAATCTGTTTGCAATGGGAAATTTTAATAAAAAATCAGATCTCGACGAAAAACTGTTTAAGTTCAATGGAATAACATAGATTCTTGGTACGAAGATGTATTATTTATTTTCCGAGCAGAAAACTTCATCGAAGCATAGTATGTATTTTGTTTGTCGGTTTGTGATGCGAAGGACAGTCTCAAGATGCTGAGAAAATTACCCTAAATTCTGAGATTTTAAACCCTACAACCACTGTGTGGGGCTCAGTCTAGGATCCTAAAGAGTGTATGCATTAACGATCTTTGACCAAAGCTAAGATATTCTAGCAATGTCCGTCCATCTGTGATGAGGCCTCTGCAGCTCTAACCAAAAAACTTGAAGCTTGGCAAGAATATGAATTGTGTTTATAGGTTGGTCAAGTTCTTATAGGAACAAAATCGAACCAAGAGGAAAAGGTTTCTTATAAAGAATTAAACCACCTCCAAAATGGCCATGTTTTTAGTTAAGATGTGCTAAGATTCAAAGAGTTTTTTATGGGAAGAGTTCTTTAGAAGGGGTTTTCATATACTGTGGACCATGCCACAGAGTCAATCCGTTTGAAAGTGGAATTGAATGTTTGCTCGAAAAATTTTTTGGGAATGAAACCACTTCTATTTATGGATGCTAATTCCAATTTGGTTTTTGAAACTGATTTCATTCTGAAAACGCATTGTAATAAAATTTTCTGATTTTAATCTTATGGGTTGCTCTATAGAATATAATCCTCAGATTAGCAGTGCAAACATTTCCTATTATCTAGGAGATTTCCTTTTGAATGTTATGTATTGCAGAAAATCATTTGGAAAAGAATTTGAAGATTGTTTAAATAAAATATTTCTAATGCAGATATCAAAACAAATTTTAAAAATTTAAATGATAAATATATTTTTACTATCATTTTACTACTTTTCATTTTTTTACTTTTTTGGTTTTTCCTCTCAATGAGTAAAATTTTAAAATGTCTCCCTTTTACTACTTTTACTACAAAAAAAGTAATCGAATGGAGCTAATGTAACCAAATATAAGTCATCCATGATTTCATGTTTAGAAATAATAAATATGAAATACATTTTCATTACCATTGGACCGGTAGAAGCTGATTAAATAAAACAAATTTACAAAAAATTAAAAAAATTGTATGGGGACCGCCTTTACAATTAGAGATAGAGGGTAGGTGTGTTCAGAGAAAATGTTTGGACTAAAAAAATATTGTGGGTCGGTCATACGTTTTGTTGCTCTAAGGGCACTGTTAGGGCAGTTAGAGCGGTTGGAACAAATTTTAAAAAATGTCGTTTTGTGTGGGAGCCCCATTAGAAATTGGAGGTAGGGTATTAGTTTGTTCCAAAGAAATGTTAAGACGAAAAAATTAATGGGGTCGGTCTTATAAAGGACCCCTCTATGACGCACCATTCGAGCAGTAGAAATGATTTTAAGATTGGAAAACTACAATAACATTTTTTCAAAAAAATTTTAAAAATTGTAATAATCGTTATCCCACGATCCTCATGGGCAAAAAATTTGTAGAATCGATAGAAGTTTTACACAAAAAAAATTCAAAAAAATCGAAGAGTCCAAACATTTTCAAAACTGAGATTTAAATTTTAAAACTTAAAAATCGCATACTAGAGCGCTTTTAGGAATTTTTTGGGATTTTTTTTTTAAAGTACGTAAAAAAACAAAAATTAAAAAAAAAAAATTGAAATTTGGACCATTATTGAAGAATTTATGAGTAAAAGAAGTTTAAGTAAAGGAACAAACTACCAATTTTTAAAAATTCGATATCTTTTGAACGGGTCAAAAAAAATCTGAAAATTTACCACGAAGGAGTTTTTGGAGGGTACTAAAAACTGTAAACAAATTGGGAAAATCTAAAAAAAAAAAAATTTCAAAGTGTCCGATTTGACATGCAATGCCCCATATATTCATGATCCCCGATCGATTTTAAGACATTCTAGCGATGTCCGTCTGTCTGTGGAAATGGTGATCACGGCCAAAATATTACACGGAGATGACTGAAACTTAATATCCCAGCAAAACTTTGGTAATGGGTAGTGATTATATAACACATTACCAGATAATGTATATACCTTATCTATAGCATTATTTTAGGATGTCTTACCAAACATTTGTTCCACAACGTATTATTTTCAAGCGAAAAATAATGCATTACTAATAATTTGCTACGTAATGCATAATTATTGGAAAAAATATATTTCATATTTATTATTTCTAAACATTAAATCATGGATGACTTATATTTGGTTACATTATGTATTATTTGAAAGTTTGAAATAATGTATTATTTATAATTGGATGCATAATGCATTACAATAACATAAAAAATAATTATTTCCTAAAACAACATAAGTTTAAACTAGAGGTGGGCTCATGACAGGAAATTTCTAACGACACACACTCACGAGCATATTTTATCTACCTACACGCACTTACAATCACGTGAGTAAATTTAATACAAAATTACTTTTTCACTACTCGTAACACCTTATATATTATCTTCTGGTATGCTATATTATTTCATTTCTCGTAACCTATAAAATATCATATATTTTAAACCTTACTCGTATTCTTTGTTATAAATTTTGACTTATTTTATACCTTACTGGTATTCTTTGTGATAATGTGGATGCATTACTTTGAGTCTCATCGCCTGTTAAAATCATCAATGCTGCAATGTATAAAATAAGAGATCCTATACCTTATTTTATACCTTATTTGGTAATCTAAGTTTTGCTGGGATATTTATTGGAAGTTCTCCGAGAAGTTCGGCAAGGCCGAATATAACTTTTTTACTTGTTCGAATTACAATTGATCTTTTACAAATTAGAATTTATCTTTTTCGAATTACAATCGATCTATTACGAATTATAATTTATCTTTTACGAATTACAATTGGAATATTCAAATTACAATTGAAGGGCTTACTGCAAAAACTTGATAAGCAACATTTTATTTTTTTGTTGTTTTTCGTAATCTACTGATGTTTCATTGACAAATTTTTGGCAGAATGTCTTGCTTAAACCGTTGTACAAGTATCTTGAGAATGAAAGTTCTGCAAAAGTTCTCTTTTTTACATTATTTCGTAAGTTTTAAGGCAAAAACCACCATTAATTGAAATGTTGCTTATCAAGTTCTTCCAATAAGCCCTTCAATTGATCTTTCTTAAATTACAATTGATTTTTTTCGAATTACAGTTGATCTATTTCGAATTACGAGTATAATCTTTTACGAATTGCAATTAATGTTTTTCGAACTACAATTGGAATCTTCGAATTAGAAATGCAATTTTTGAATTACAAATGCAATTTTTAAATGACAAATCTTAAGTAGAATCTTCGAATTACAAAAAAAAAACAAGTAGAAAAGTTAAATTCGACTTGGCCGAATCTATGAATACCCTCCACAATGCCCTTTTTAAGTGATAGTAAATTTTCTAGCGTGAAAAAAATAACATTTTTGGTTAGAAATATTTTGTTTTTTGTAAAAATTTTTTTTTATTAATTTTTGAAAAAAAAAAATAATTTACTAGTTTTTTTTTTGAATGTAAAATTTTTTTTTAGCGTAAAATTTTTTTGGGTGTATTTTTTTTTTAGTGTAAAAATATTTTTGAGTGACAAAAATACCTTGTAAAATATTTTAATACCCTCCACTTAGTGATAGAGGGTATATATAAGTTTGTCATTCCGTTTGTAACTCATCGAAATATCGGTCTGGGACCCCATAAAGTATATATGGGGCATTCCATGTCAAATCGGACACTTTGAAATTTTTTTTTTTAGATTTTCCCAATTTGTTAACAGATTTTAGTACCCTTCGAAAACTCGTGTTAAATTTTCAGATTTTTTTGATGCCCGTTCAAAAGATATCGAATTTTTAAAAATTGGTAGTTTGTTCCTTTACTCAAACTTCTTTTACTCATAACTTCTTCAATAATGGTCCAAATTTCATTTTTTTTTTTCATAATTTTTGTTTTTTTACGTACTTTTAAAAAAAATCCCAAAAAATTCTTAAAAGCGCTCTAGTATGCGATTTTTAAGTTTTAAAATTTAAATCTCATTTTTGAAAATGTTTGTTCTCTTCGATTTTTTTAAATTTTTTTTGTGTAAAACATCTATCGATTCTACAAATTTTTTGCCCAGGAGGATCGTGGAATAACGATTATTACTATTTTTTAAAATTTTTTGAAAAAATTGTATTGTAATTTTCCAATCTTAAAATCATTTCTACTGCTCCAATGGTGCGTCATAGAGGGGTCTCTTAACATTTCTTTGGAACAAACTAATACCCTATCTCCAATTTCTAAGGGGGCTCCCACACAAAACGACATTTTTTAAAATTAGCTCCAACCGCTCTAACGGCCCTAATAGTGCCCTTAGAGCAACAAAATGTATGACCGACCCACAATATTTTTTTAGTCCAAACAATTTCTCTGAACAAACCTACCCTCTATCTGAAATTGTTAAGGCGGTCCCCATACAATTTTTTTTATTTTTTGTAGATTTGTTTTATTTATTCAGCTTCTACCGGTCCAATGGTGCGTCCGAGAGGGGTCATTACTGAGACCAACCCCCATTTATTTTTACCCTACAACATTTTTTTAAAATATACCTACGCCCTATCTCCACTCCCTAAGTAGGCTCCCATACAAAATTACATTTTAATAGAATTTGCTCCAACTGTTATTTGTATGGGAGCCTACTTAGGGAGTGGTGATAGGGCGTAGGTATGTTTTAAACAAATATTGTAGAGTAAAAATAAATGGGAGTCGATCTCAATAATGACCCCTCTCGGACGCACCAGTGGACCGGTAGAAGCTGATTAAATAAAACAAATTTACAAAAAATAAAAAAAAATTGTATGGGGACCGCCTTCACAGTTAAAGATAGAGGGTAGGTGTGTACAGAGAACATGTTTGGAATAAAAAAATATTGTGGGTCGGTCATACGTTTTGTTGCTCTAAGGGCACTGTTAGGGCAGTTAGAGCGGTTGGAGCAAGTTTTAAAAAAATGTCGTTTTGTGTGGGATCCCCATTAGAAATTGGAGATGGGGTATTAGTTTGTTCCAAAGAAATGTTAAGGCGAAAAAATTCATGGGGTCGGTCTTATAAAGGACCCCTCTGTGACGCACCATTCGAGCAGTAGAAATGATTTTAAGATTGGAAAATTACAATAAAATTTTTTTCAAAAACTTTTAAAAAATAGTAATAATCGTTATCCACGATCCTGCTGGGCAAAAAATTTGTAGAATCGATAGAAGTTTTACACAAAAAAATTTCAAAAAAATCGAAGAGTACAATTATTTATTGACCGAGTTATTTTATTTATTTTTTATTGAAGAAGTTATGAGTAAAAGAAGTTTGAGTAAAGGAACAAACTATCAATTTTTAAAAATTCGACATCTTTTGAACGGGTCATCAAAAAAATCTGAAAATTTACCACGAAGGAGTTTTCGAAGGGTACTAAAAACTGTAAAAAATTGCGAAAATCTAAAAAAATATTTTTCAAAGTGTCCGATTTGACATGGAATGCCTCATATGAGGCACTCCACACCAACTGTTCCACTACAGAAAAACCATATTGGTTTCAATGGGATATCATTTGCAAAGTATTCGCTCTTAGGGTACTATTAAATATCAAAAATAAAATTTAAGTTTTTTCAAAAAGTGGGCCTTGTAGGTGTGGTCAAATATTGAAAATATCTAACTTTTTTGCCTGAGCATCTTTATTTCAATATTTATGCAAATTAAATGAAACACAGTAAAGTCTTAAGGACAAACGTTTTTTTATAAATTTTTGTATGGGCTATCGATTAAAAAAATAAAAATTGGAAAACTTTCAGAAGAAGTTCTGAATTTTTTAAATTTAAACTTAAACTTTATTTATCACAAAACACGCCGCAATTTTATTTTTTTTTTAATTTAAAAAAAAAAAGTTAAAGTGCTTTTCTATCTGTTCTGAAATTTTCAGAGATGTGTTTTGCCTTGTTTTTGAGAAATCAAATGTCAAAGATTGCAATACGCTAATTTTATACAATAATGGTGTATAAAACGTGTGCGTATGAGTAATTTCAATACTTAAAAAATATTTTAAGAGGCGATGGGAGGGTGAGTGAGTTTTTATTTACGATCACGCACGCTAATGAAAGAAAAAAATTATTCAAGCACGCGAACATCGTGACCGTGACTTATTTTTTTTTACTCACGTGTGCGTGAATAAGCATGAGCAAAATAAAATATCGTGCGTGACTAAATTTTTTTCTTTCATGAGCGTGCGTAATCGTTGTTAAAAACTCACTCACGCTTCCATCGCCTCTTGAAATATTTTTTAAGTATTGATATTACTCATACGCACACGTTTTATACACCATTATTGCATAAAATTAGCGTATTGCAATCTTTGACATTTGATTTCTCGAAAACAAGGCAAAACACATCTCTGAAAATTTCAGCACAGATAGAAAAGCACTTTAACTTTTTTTTAAAAAATTAAAAAAATAAAATAAAATTGCGGCTTGTTTTTTGATAAATAAAGTTTAAGTTTAAATTTAAAAAAATCAGAACTTCTTCTGAAAATTTTCCATTTTTTATTTTTTTAATCGATAGCCCATACAAAAATCTATAAAAAACGTTTGTCTTTAAGACTTTACTGTGTTTCATTTAATTTGCAGAAATATTGAAATAAAGATGCTCAGGCAAAAAAGTTACATATTTTCAATTTTTGACCACGCCTACAAGGTCCACTTTTTGAAAAAACTTAAATTTTATTTTTGTTATTTAATAGTACCCTAAGAGCGAATACTTTGCAAATGATTTCATATTGACATGACACAACTCTTTTTTTGCTGAACATTTGGTGTGGAATGCCTCATATATATTACTAGCTGTTTTGCACCCGGCGTTGCCCGGGTTGAAAAAAATATTATATAATGAATGAGTTTTTTATTAGTCAGTTTATCTACTGCTTCATTACTTCTCACTGGTGAATATAAACCTATTCCTGAGGTTTGGTCGATTTTTTTCGACTTCGCTTAGCGTCGGGAACATTGTGCGTACGTGTTCTTCCGTCATGGGAACAAACCTTCTTGGTTGGGTGGAGTGTGTGATGCGGGCCGTTCAAAAAAAGTTATTCGACCATCATAAAAATATTTTTTAACAAAAAAAAATCAAAAACGTTTTTTTGCACCTTGTTTGGAACTTCCCGATTTCAAATCAAAAAAGGAACCCAAAGACTATGCCCAGCAGGTGCAATACTTTTGTGAGTTAATATTGACCATAAAAGGCAACTGTTACGACCCCGACGCAAAGCGAAATAGAAAAAACGAATAATCGCCCCACCCCAAAATTAATGTATTTCTTTAATGGTTTTTAAAGGAACCTATAGTTCCCTCCTCGGTTAGCACTTTATATGGTGAAAACTTCAATAAAGACATAGTTCAAGTGGGTGTGGCATTTAACGCATCTAGTTCAATTTTGGTCTCATGTGACCTATAGTTCCCCTATTGGTTAGCACGTAAAGAAAATTGCAATTAAATTTGTTCAGCAGGTTTTCCACGTTTGCGGAACTGGCAGACAATATTAACTCACAAAAGTATAAAGGGGCGTGCCATTATATGCCTTTTTTATCAATCGCTGTTTAATATTGCCTATAGCACTATTTGTGTTGAAAATTTCATTGAAATCGGCTTAACTGTTTTCAGGTTCTAATATAGCAGTAGTGTTTAAAGGAATTGGTTAAGCCGTTTTTGCATGATAGCAAATAAGCTAGAAATAACGTTCTGTATATTACAAATTGATGTGGCATTTTACTTTTATTTGTCTCATCGCATTTTATATGGCATATAGTTACGAAACAGGAAAAAATATTTTTCAATTTAATACAAAAGGGTGCAGCATTTTAAGCCCCTTTGCCCGATCGCCGCGGTAAGTACCAACTGTGGTAAAAATTTGCTTAAAATTGGTTTCACCGTTAACGCGTGAGTACGTATCAGGCAAAAATAAATTTTAATGTATTACAAAGGGGCGTGTCAATTAACGCCTTTGTCTGGTGGTATCTATATTTTCCGCCTCAATAATTACTAACTGTGGTGAAAATTATAACAACATCGGGTTCGTAGTTTAAGCGTGATTACGGTATGGCAGAAAAAACTTTCAGTACATTGCAAAAAGCGTGGCAGTTGATACAGACTAAAGTTCTCGCCTCTGTTAGTACTATCTATGGAAAAAGTTTTGTTAAAATCGGTTTAGTCGTTTAATCGTTATTAAGGAATAGGCAGAAATACTTTCAGTATAGTATAAAGGCTCGTGTCAATTTACGCCCCCTTTGTCCAAACGCGCTCTAATTTAATCTTTAGTTCCCGCCTCGGTAAATACTTACTATCTGTGGTAAAAACTTCATTCTAATCGGTTTAGCAGTTATGCTAGATTACGGAACAGACAGAAATAGCGTTCAATAAAATAAATTTTATTAAAATCAGTATAGTCGTTTAAGCATGATAACGGAACATGCAGAAAAAACTTTCAGTATAGTAAAAAAGGGGCGGAAAATGGCACGCCCCTTTGTACTATACTGAAAGTATAGTACACAGGGGCGTGCTCTATAATAATCTATAGTTTCCGCCTCTGTTAGTACTAACTTTGGTAAAAATTTCATTAAAATCGGTTCTGCCATTTACGTGTGATTACGGATAGAAAGGGGCGTGGCATTTTACGTCTCTTTTTCGATCGCCCTCTATTGTGGCTCATAGTTTTCGCTCCGGTTAATACTATCTGTGATGAAAATTTCATTAAAATCTGTTCAGCCGTTAAAGCATAATTGCGGAAAAGGCAGAAATAACTTTCAGTGTAATAAAAAGGGCGTGGCATTTTACGCCCCTTTTTTTCGATCTCCCTCTATTATGGCTCATGGTTTCCGCCTCGGTTAGTACTATCTGTGGTAAAAGTTTTAGTGCAATCGGTTAAATCGCGTTTCAGTGATTGCGAAACAGGCTGACATAGTTTCTGTATAGTACAAAGGGGCGTGGCATTTCACGCATTTTACCGATCGCGGATTTTTTTGGCCTATAGTTCCCGCCTCGGTTAGTAGTATCTATGGTGAAAATTTCATGAAAATCGGTTCAGCCGTTGTTCCGTTATTGCCGGACAGACAGACATAGCTTTAGCATGGTACAAACGGGCGTGTCATTTTACGCCCCTTTGTCCGATCGCTAATGGCCTATAGTTCTCGCCTCGGTTAGTACCATCTGCGGTGAAAATTTCATGAAAATCGGTTAAGCCGTTCTTCACTTATTGCGGAACAGACAGACAAACAAACCAACAATCAGATTTATAATATTAATAGGGATAGGGATATCACTATTTGTGTTGGAAATTTCATTGAAATCGGCTCAACTGTTTTCAGGTTCTGATATAGCAAATAGTTCGCGTTCAGTTAGTTCTAACAGTAGTGTTTAAAGGAGTTGGTTAAGCCGTTTTTGCATGATAGCAAATAAGCCAGAAATAGCGTTCTGTATATAACAAATTGACGTGGCATTTTACTCCCATTTGTCTAATCTCGGGCTAATATGACATATCGTTTAACAGGAAAAAACATTTTTTTAATTTAATACAAAGGGGTACGGCATTTTAAGCCCCTTTTCCCGATCGGCACGGTAAATACCATCTGAGGTGAAAGTTTAATTAAAATTGGTTTCACCGTCAACGCGTGTGTATGTATCGGGCCGAAATAAATTTCCACGTATTGCAAAGGGACGTGGCAATTCACGCCTCTGTCTGGTCGTGTCTATAGTTTACGCCTCAATAAGTACTAACTAACTGCCGTGAAAATTATAATAAATAAATTATAATAACCGTTTAACCGTGATTATGGAAAGGCAGAATAAACTTTCAGTACATTGCAAAAGGCGTGGCAGTTGACACATACTAAAGTGCCCGCCTCTGTTAGTACTATCTATGGAAAAAATGTTGTTAAAATCGGTTTAGTCGTTTAAGCGTTATTAAGGAACAGGCAGAAACACTTTCAGTATAGTACAAAGGCGCGTGTCAATTTACGCCCCTTTGTCCAAACGCGCTCTATTTTAATCTATAGTTCCCGCATCGGTAAGTACTTACTATCTGTGGTAAAAATTTCATTCTAATCGGTTTAGCAGTTTATGCTAGATTACGGAACAGACACAAATAGCATTCAATTGAATAAAAAGGGGCGTGCTATTTTATTTATTTTTTTAAATCCGTATGGTTGTTTAAGCATGATTACGGAACATGCAGAAAAAACTTTCAGTATAGTAAAAAGGGGCGTGGCTTTTTACGCCCCCTTTCTTTGACCGCCCTCTATTGTGGATCATACTTTTCGTTTCGGTTAATACTATCTGTGGTGAAAATTTCATAAAAATCAAGTTAACTGTTTAAGCTTAATTGCGGAAAAGGCAGAAATAGCTTTCAGTGTAACAAAAAGGGGCGTGGCATTTTACGCCCCTTTTTCCGATCGCCCTTTATTGTGGCTCATAGTTTTCGCCTCGGTTAGTAGTATCTGTGGTAAAAATTTCTGTGAAATCGGTTAAATCACTTTTCAGTGATTGCGGAACAGGCAGATATAGTTTCTGATTGGTACAAAGGGGCGTGGCATTTTACGCCCATTTTTCCGATCGCGAATTTTTCTGACCTATAGTTCCCGCCGTTTGTATTATCTGTGGTGAAAATTTCATAAAAAACGGTTCAGCCGTTTTTCCATTATTGCAGGACAGGCAGATATAGCTTTAGCATGGTACAAAGTGGAGTAGCATTTTACGCCCCTTTTTCCGATCGTGGTCGCTTATGGCCTATAGTTCCCGCCTCGGTTAGTACTATCCGTGGTGAAAATTTCGTGAAAATCGGTTCAGCCGTTTTTCCGTTATTGTCTGACAGGCTGATATAGCTTTAGCATGGTACAAAGGGGCGTGGCATTTTACGCCCCTTTGTCCGATCGCGGTCGCTTATGGCCTATAGTTCCCGCCTCGGTTAGTACTATCTGTGGTGAAAATTTCATGAAAATCGGTTCAGCCGTTGTTCCGTTATTGCCGAACAGGCAGATATAGCTTTAGCATGGTACAAAGGGGCGTGGCATTTTACGCCCCTTTTCCGATCGCGGTCGCTTATGGCCTATTGTTACCGCTTTGGTTAGTACTATCTGTGGTGAAAATTTCATGAAAATCGGTTCAGCCGTTTTTCCGTTATTGTCTGACAGGCAGATATAGCTTTAGCATGGTACAAAGGGGCGTGGCATTTTACGCCCCTTTGTCCGATCGCGTTCGCTTATGGCCTATAGTTCCCGGCTCGGTTAGTACTATCTGTGGTGAAAATTTCATGAAAATCGGTTAAGCCGTTCTGTACTTATTGCGGAACAGACAGACAGACAGACAGACAGAAAGACAGACAGACAGACAAACCAACAATCAGATTTATAATATTAATAGGGATTGATCCATGATCGATTCTAAGACATTCTATGAATGTCCGTCTGTCCGTCCGTCCGTCCGTCCGTCTGTCTGTAGATAACACAATGCAGTCCAAAATAAAACAGCTAGACTCCTGAAGTTTGGCACAAATATGTCTCATGTTCATAGGCAGGTTAAGTTCGTGAATGGGCAAAATCGGGGTAGGGGGAAAAAGTTCCCCATTGAAGAACTGAACCAACAACCTCTGAAAAAATACATGTTTTTTTAATTAATGAAACATTTGGTATAATTATCAGGATGGGAAGGTGCTCTCAACGTCTCCCACTGACCCCCCAAAAAAACGCCCCTGACATTTTTTTTTTTTTTTACATTTTGGAGGGATTCGGCACAGCCGAATTTAACACTCTCACTTGTTTAAATTACAATTGATTTTTTTCGAATTACAATTGATCTATTTCGAATTACGAGTACAATCTTTTTTGTATTTTTTTTTATTTACAAATGATATTTTTGAAAGACAAATATAATCTTCGAATTATAAGTAGAATCTCCGAATTACAAAAAAAAGGTGTAAAACAAATTTCAAAGCAATTACCTCTTTATTAATATTATTAACACATAAAACCTTCACATACATTATAAGAGATGGTATTGAATACACGGCCGCTTGAAATACAACAAATAATGTTACAAATAACTCCTCTTTAAGCCACTCAACTCCAACAGTGGTTAGGAATAAGAAAGATAACAAATTTGTTAATATAAATCCCGATTGCAATACCATTACAAATCCATAAACTTTATTAATATCAGTATGACATAATGTTAACAATTCATTTCGATCATTCAGAATTTCTTTAACTTCTATCACAGATTGAGGCGATTGAATTTTTGAATTTAGAATTGTCATAAATTCCATTAAAATGAATAGAAAACATGTTAAACATGTTAAGTAAACGGTATTAAAAATATAAAATATTGATAAAATCACCATATCAATCATAAAAACAGTCCATGTAAAATTACCCTCTGTCAAATCTAATGCGGCCACATTTATTATAAGTATTATAGTCAATAGAATATTTAATTTAACCTGATTTTTAATACGTTTTTCTATAATTTTATTTGATTTTTCATTTTCAAGTTTTGCAGTAAATTTTAGAATTTGATTAAAAATATCGACATTTCTATGTCGAAATATATAAAACATAATGGTCAACAGGTTTTGAAATATAAAAAATTCGAGGAATTCTACTACTGTTAAAATATCGCCAGTTTTACTGTTTTGGTATACATCAAATGTATCAGTAAATGACAAAAACCACACAAAAATTAACAATAATTCAAATAGAACTAAAATGGAAACGGTCCAAACCAACATGTATTTTTCACATTTTTCTGTAATAATTAATTTGTGTTCTATTTTACAATATTTTGCGGGTATGATACCCAAAATATAAATTAAATTTAATAAACGTTCTAAAACATCCTGAACCGACATTATTATTGTTAAACTAAATATTTTTAATTATAAAAGTTTTACATATTGGAAATTAACAAAGATGGTGTGTCAATGATATGTATTTTTTGATTAATTAACAGTAAAAATCTAATTTAATTATTGAACAAATATTTGAATTTGGTAATTTTATTTATTTAGGCATATATTTATAATACCCCGTGACCAAAATACTCGCTTTCGCCATAAATGTTGACAAATTCAATTATTACACCGTCCGACAGACAATATTAAACATGAACCGGATGATATACGTCTGAAAGTAGAGATCAAATGGAGTAAAACTGCTTTTACAGTTTTTTATTTCGTGATCCTGTTTGCTTTTAAAAGGACTTCAAAGTTTTAGATTTTTGTAAAATATTTCTGAAATATTTGTACTTGTCCTAGGATGCCACTGGTAATGGCAAATGAAAGAGGAGGATCTCCCCTAATTTATCTTTTTTTATTTTACTATATTAGGGTAAAAGGATGTGAATAAAGTCCTTTGAAAACTTTATCAAAATATTTTCTTGAAAATTTTGAATGCTATTGAAGGATAAAGTTTTGAAAGGTTGTAACTTACCTCCATGTTCCTGATATGTAAAAATTATAAAATATGAAAATTAGGGGAAATCTTCTTCTTTCATTTGCTATCACTAGTGGCATCCTAGGACAAGTATAAATATTAAAAAAATATTTTACAAGATCACGAAATGAAAAACTGTAAATGCAGTCTTACTACATTTGGGCTCTAGTTTCAAACTTATATTATTCAGTTCGTGTTTAACGACTTTTTTTTTTTAATTTTTGTCGGACAGTGTTGTGATACGTTTAAATAGTACCATTTTATCATTTACTTTATATTACTACGCCTCCAAAAGAGGGCGGGCTGAAATTTTTCTTTTCTTTTGTTAAAAATATATGGGACATTCCAAGTCAAATCGGACACTTTGAATTATTTTCTTTAGATTTTCCCAATTTGTTTACAGTTTTTAGTACCCTTTGAAAACTCCTTCGTTGTAAATTTTCAGATTTTTTTGATGACCCGTTCAAACGATATCGAATTTTTAAAAATAGGTACTTTGTTCCTTCACTCAAACTTCTTTTACACATAACTTCTTCAATAATGGTCCAAATTAGAGATGGGCGCTGGTCACGTGATTTGCGTGATTCACGTGAATCACGTGTGAGTGTGAGTGCTTTTCATTTCAATCACCCCGGGTAAAAATGAAATATATATGATCATATATGAAGATATATGGATCATATATGGATTTATATAACCATATATTATCATATATGCCTCCATATATGTTCATATATGATCTGATCCGAAAATTGGCCCGATATGAGGTCATATCGGGCCAATTTTCGGATCAGATCATATATGAACATGTATGGAGGCATATATGATAATATATGGTTATATAAATCCATATATGATCCATATATCTTCATATATGATCATATATATTTCATTTTTACCCGGGACGTGATTGTGAGTGAGTGTGGGTTGAAAAAAAATCTAAGTGAGTGATTAGTGAGTGAGTCATTTATTTTTTGCGTGAGTTTGCGTGATTAGATTTTTTTATTTGCCCAATTTTTTTTTTGGAGTTTTTTTTTGTTTTTGGTAACAAAATTTTATTGCGTGAGTAGATTTTGCGTGACTCACGCGTGAGCGTGATTGAATCTGGCGTGAGTCACGCGTGAGCGTGAATAAGCTTTTTATTACTCACGTGAATGTGAGTGAGCGTGAGTAAAAAAAAATTGCGTGAGTGATTAGTGAGTGATTCGATTATTATTTGCGTGAGCGTGAGTGAGTGTGAGTCAAAATCCACTAACGCGCCCATCTCTAGTCCAAATTTAAATTTTTTTTTTCAAAATTTTTGTTTTTTTTACGTACTTTAAAAAAAATCCTAAAAAATTCTTAAAAGCGCTCTAGTAGCGATTTTTAAGTTTTAAAATTTAAATCTCATTTTTGAAAATGTTTGTACTCTTCGATTTTTTTGAAATTTTTTTGTGTAAAACTTCTATCGATTCTACTAATTTTTTGCCCAGGAGGATCGTGGGATAACGATTATTACTATTTTTTTAAATTTTTTGAAAAAATTTTATTGTAATTTTTTGAAATTTTTTTGAATAAAACTTCTATCGATTCTACGAATTTTTTGCACAGGAGGATCGTGGGATAACGATTATTATTATTTTTTAAAATTTTTTGAAAAAATTTTATTGTAATTTTCCAATCTTAAAATCATTTATACTGATCCAATGAGGGGTGCGTCATAGAGGGGTCATTTATAAGACCGACCCCCATTAATTTTTAAGTCTTAACATTTCCTTGGAA
This sequence comes from Pegoplata infirma, assembly GCA_963921195.1. Taxonomy (NCBI): domain Eukaryota; kingdom Metazoa; phylum Arthropoda; class Insecta; order Diptera; family Anthomyiidae; genus Pegoplata; species Pegoplata infirma. Next base: position 161,706,427 of record OY992537.1, on the reverse strand, counting down.
CAAACTAATACCCTATCTCCAATTTATAAGGGGGCTCCCACACAAAACGACATTTTTTTAAATTAGCTCCAACCGCTCTAACTGCCCTAATAGTGCCCTTAGAACAACAAAATGCCTGACCGACCCACAATATTTTTTTAGTCCAAACATTTTCTCTGAACACACCTACCCTCTATCTTTAACTGTTAAGGCGGTCCCCATACAATTTTTTTTTATTTTTTGTAAATTTATTTTATTTAATCAGCTTCTACCGGTCCAGTGGTGCTTCCGAGAGGGGTCATTAGTGAGACCGACCCCCATTTATTTTTACCCTACCACATTTTTTTAAAACATACCTACGCCCTATCTCCACTCCCTAAGTAGGCTCCCATACAAATAAGAGTTGGAGCAAATTTTATAAAAATGTAATTTTGAATGGAAGCCTACTTAGGGAGTGGAGATAGGGCTGTGGTATGTTTTACAAAAATGTTGTAGGGTAAAAATAAATGGGGGTCGGTCTCACTAATGACCCCTCTCGGACGCACCATTGGACCGGTAGAAGCTGATTAAAAAAAAATTAAAAACAAATTTACAAAAAATAAAAAAAATTGTATGGGGACCGCCTTAACAATTTCAGATAGAGGGTAGGTTTGTTAAGAGAAATTGTTTGGACTAAAAAAATATTGTGGGTGGGTTATACATTTTGTTGCTCTAAGGGCACTATTAGGGCAGTTAGAGCGGTTGGAGCAAATTTAAAAAAATGTCGTTTTGTGTGGGAGCCCCCTTAGAAATTGGAGATAGGGCATTAGCTTGTTCCAAAGAAATGTGAAGACGTAAAAATTAATGGGGTCGGTCTTATAAATGACCCCTCTATGACGCACACTCAAAATATTTTGTAGGCAAAAACAAATGAAAAACACACTTAAAACCAGTGAATAAACAATTGAAAACCATTCCAGTAATTATTCATTTGTTTTAACAAACATCAACATTTATTTTTTACTGTTGACAAAATTTTCTAAAATAAATAACATTAAATATTAAAAAAATACGTTTTTCACTCTTTTTTACCAACAAATTCGAAAAAAATAACCAACGAAAACATTAAAAATTAATGATAGTTCTGTTATTTTTACCAACAAATTTCAAAAAAATAACCTACGGAAACAATAAAAATTAATCATTTCATAGGTAATTTTTTCCATTTTTTTATTGAAATATTTTTTTAAAAATTTTTAATAAAATTTTTGGGGAATCGATCCCGCAATCAACTACATTCTGGCCAGACACTCTACCCATCGTGCCAAGGTCACTTGATACAAACATGTTTTTATATTTCTATAAATAATTCTTTGATTTTTTTTTTCTACAAAAAAATAACTGACTTGTGTAGGTAAAAACTAATGATATTTCATTAAAAAATACCAACAATTAAAAAAAATTACTTACACAAATCATTAAAAATCAAAAGAATAATCAGTAGTTTTTACTTACAGAACAAAATGACTTTAAAAATTAAATGTTAATGAAAGTCTTTATTTTTCAGTGTGTTATTTTTGAAACAAAGGACTGAAGCAGTCATTAATAAAAACTGAACATCAAACAAATGTTTTTTCTTTTAAAAACGCCTAAACGGAAAACTTTTTAAATAAACTACAAACAGTTAATGACATAATTTTTTGAGTGCACCATTGGAGCAGTAGAAATGATTTTAAGATTGGAAAATTTAAATAAAATTTTTTCAAAAAATTTAAAAAAATTGTAATAATCGTTATCCCACGATCCTCCTGGGCAAAAAATTTGTAGAATCAATAAAAGTTTTACACAAAAAAATTTCAAAAAAATCAAAGAGTACAAACATTTTCAAAAATGAGATTTAAATTTTAAAACTTATAAATCGCATACTAGAATGCTTTCAAGAATTTTTTGGGATTTTTTTTTTAAAGTACGTGAAAAAACAAAAATTTTGAAGAAAAAAAAATTGAAATTTGGACCCTTATTGAAGAAGTTATGAGTAAAAGAAGTTTGATTACACTGCACCTTCTGGTTGAGTTTTCCGTTTTGGTGTATTCAAGGACTTATAGTAAAATTTTACGGCGAATATTTTTTCGGAACATTTAAACCCCTTAAATCCCTGTTTTAATGGTGTTTTTTGCTCTTTTTGAAAAGAAGGACAAAAAAGACCCTTATCGTGAGGAGCTAGATGGTTAATATATTCCACAAAAATTTTCTCCGTATCATTTTATTTAAATTTGCTGAACACACCATATACTTTAAACGTAAGGTTCACTCGATATTCAAAGACGATTTACAATACAACATTTGCATTTGGGGGAAACTTCACCTCCCCCTAAAATGAAACCCAGATGTAAACTTTCAAAACGCCGATACACGTGTATTTTTTTTTTTTCTCTTCTATCAAAATTTGTTGGTCTGACCTTGTAATTTTTTTTTGTGTTGTACAGTGTTATAGGAACAAACTACAAATTTTTAAAAATTCGATATCTTTTGAACGGGTCATCAAAAAAATCTGAAAATTTACCACGAAGGAGTTTTCGAAGGGTACTAAAAACTGTAAACAAATTAGGAAAATCTAAAAAAAAAAAAATTCAAAGTGTCCGATTTGACATGGAATGCCCCATATATTTTTAACAAAAGAAAAGAAAAATTTCCGCACGCCCTCTTTTGGAGGTGTAGTTATATAAAGTAAATGATAAAATTGTACTATTTAAACGTATCTTAACACTGTCCGACAAAAATGAAAAAAGTCGTTAAACACGAACTGAATAATATAAGTTTGAAACTAGAGCCCAAATGTAGTAAGACTGCATTTACAGTTTTTCATTTCGTGATCTTGTTTGCTCTAAAATTTAAAAAAAAAAATTCAAAGTGTCCGATTTGACATGGAATGCCCCATATACAAAAAACATGCTAAAACAAATAAAAATATTATATTCGGTCAAGACCGACCATATAATACCCTACACCAATATTTTGTGTAAAATGGGTCCCAGTTTCAAAAATGGACCGATTGAATCTATCTTTTGTCAAATCTTTAAGAAGTGTAAAAAACACTCACAAACCAAATTTGAGTGAAATAATCTTCCACTGAATTTCGGGCAAAATTTTCATATAGGGCTTAGTCCAACAATGGTCTGATTATGATCAATTTTGATTAGGTTATTAAAGTACGCGTTAAACACACAAAATAATTAATCAAATGTTGAGAAAGAGCTCGAACTGGAGTAATCTTTGTCAATACACAGAAAAAAATATGGAGGAAACAAATTTGAGTAATCACTTATTTAAATTTAAAAACAAAAATTGAGTAATTTTTTAATTGACACAATTAAAAATTTACTTAAAAATTTTAAAAACAATTTAAGTAAATAAAAAAAAATAAATAGATAAATTTTGAGTAAATTTTTAATTGTGTCAATTAAAAATTTACTCAATTTTTTTTTAAACATTTAATAAATTTTTATTAAAAATTTACTCAATACTATTAAATCGTTTACTGGTGCAAAATTGAGTAATTTTTTACTCAATAGTATTATATTTTTTTATTTTTTTCTGTGTATAATTTATAGGTCGAATAATAAATAATTTTTATTAATTTAAAAATTAAAACAGAATATAATAAAATATTTTGAATTTTTATAAACTTTGAGAGATTTATGTGAATATCGGCCGTCTGGTTTGTGAACTGGTCCGAGTCCATCGCTTTCGCCATAAATGTTGACAAATTCATTTATTACACCGTCCGACAGACAATATTAAACATAAACCGAATGATATACGTCTGAAAGTAGAGATCAAATGGAGTAAAACTGCTTTTACAGTTTTTCATTTCGTTATCCTGTTTCCTTTTAAAAGGACTTCAAAGTTTTAGACGATTAATTTTTGTAAAATATTGTTGAAATATTTGTATCTGTCCTAGGACGCCACTGGTGATGGCAAATGAAAGAGGAGAATCTCCCCTAATTTTTCCATTTTTTATTTTGTCATATTAGGATAAAAGGATGTGAATAAAGTCCTTTGAAAACTTTATCAAAATATTTTCTTGAAAATTTTGAATGATATTGAAGGATAAAGTTTTGAAAGGTTGTAACTTACCTCCATTTTCCTGATATGTAAAAATTATAAAATAGGAAAATTAGGGGAGATCTTCTTCTTTGTTGAAAAGATATACAAAAAACATATAAAAATAAATAAAAAAAATTATAGTCGGTCTAGACCGACCATATAATACCCTATACCAATATTTTCTGTAAAATGGGTCCCAATTTCAAAAATGGACCGATTGATCTATCTTTTGTCAAATCTTTAAGACTCACAAACCAAATTTGAGTGAAATAATCTTCCACTGAATTTCGGGCAAAATTTTCATATGGGTCCTAAGTCCAAAAATGGTCTGATTATGACCAATTTTGATTAGGTTATTAAAGTACGTGTTAAACACAATATCTCTCATTTCTATTAAAAAAAAAAAAATTACCTCCTTGTCAATATTATTTACACATAGCGCTGTTGTATATATTATTATAGATGGCATTGAATATAAAGATGATTGAAATACAGCAAATAATATAAATAATAATTTTTGATTAAGCCAATCCACTCCGGCGGTTGTTTGGAAAACGAATGCCAAAATATTTGTTAGTATAAATCCCGATTGCAAAACTATTGGTAATCCGTATACTTTATTAATATCACCACGACATAATGTTATCAAATCATTACGATCATTTAGAATTTCTTTAATTTCTATCATAGATTTTGAAAATTGAATTTCGGTATTGAGAACTTTCATAAATTCCATTAAAATCAAAAGTAAACATGTAAAACATGTTAGGTAAGCGGAATTAAAAATAAAAAATATCACTGAAATCACCATATCAATCAAATATATAGTCCATGAAAAATTGCCCGTTATTAAATCTAGCATAGATATATTTATTATAAATATTATAGTCAATAGAATATTTAACTGAGCCAATTTTTGAATATTTTTTTCTATGATTTTACTAGATTTTTCATTATTAATTTTTGCGGTAAATTTAAGAATTCGATTGAAAATATCCACGTTTTTATGGCGAAATTTATAAAACATAGTAGTCAACACCATTTGAATTATAATACATCCGAGAAATTCTACCATTGTTAAAATATCACCAGTTTTACTTGTGTGATATACATCTAATTTATCAGTAAAGGACAAAGAACCCACAAAAATTAACAATAATTCAAATAGAACTAAAATGGCAACTGTCCAACCCAACATGTATTTTTCACATTTTTTTGTAACAATTAGTTTTTGTTCTTTTTTTGAATATTTTGCGGGTATAATACCCAAAATATAAATTAAATTTAATAGACGTTCTAAAACATCCTGAACCGACATTATTATTGTTAAACTAAATATTTTTAATTATAAAAGTTTTCCATATTGGAAATTAACAAAGATGGTATGTCAATGATATGTATTTTTTGATTAATTAATTAACAATACTTGACTTTGTATAATTTCCCAGCTAAAACTTCCATTTGCAAGTAATTAACTTTAGGGGCAGTACTGTTTTAACCCATTTAACAATTTCGGGCCCCCGACCTAAGGGGGACCCGAAATGACATAAATTCATTTATACGAAAATGGAGCATTTTTTTTTTTTTTTATTTGTTTTAAAAGAAAATTTTTTATGTTCATACAGAAAAAGTCTCAGAATCTAACGGATTTTTCGTATACATCTTAGACTTTTTCTAAAGGAGAAATTTGTAATATATCAAAAGTCTCAAATTCATAAAAATAAAATACATTAAATGTTTCAGATTGTGAAATATTTTTAATACAGAAAAAGTTTAAGATTCTGAGATTTTAAAAGTCTAAAGTTCATACAGTTTTTCCGAAATAAAAAGTCTCAGATTCTGAGACACTTTTCGTATAGAAAAAGACTCAAATTCTTACACACAATTCTAAGACATTTTTTGTGTAGAAAAAGTCGTAGATTCTGAGACATATTTTGTATAGAAAAAGTCTCAGATTTTTATGCATTTTTCGTATATAAAAAGATTCCGATTCTGAGTTATTTTCCGTATAGAAAAAGTCAGATTCTTAGGCATTTTTCGAATAGAAAATGTCTCAGACTCTAAAACTCTGAGACATTTTTCGTATAGAAAAAGTCTCAGATTCCGACACATTTGTCGTATAGGAAAAGTCTCAGGTTCTAAGACATTTTTTATATAAAAAAGTCTTAGATTCTGAAACATGTTTCGTATAGAAAGTCTCAGACATTTTTCGTATGGAAAGTCTCAGATTTTAAGACATTTTTCGTTATAAAAAGTCTCAGATTCTGAGACATTTTTCGTATATAAAAAGTTTCCGATTTTAAGACATTTTCCGTATAGAAAAAGTCTCAGATTCTGAGGGATTTTTTGTATAGAAAATGTCTCTGACTCTGAGACATTTTTCGTATAGAAAAAGTGTCAGATTCTGAGACATTTTTCATATAGAAAATGTCTCTGATTTTTCGTGTAGAAAAAGTGTCAGATTTCGAGACATTTTTCGTATAGAAAAAGTCTTAGATTCTGAGACATGTTTCGCATAGAAAAAGATTCTGATTTCTCAGATTTTGGAAAGTTTTTCGTATAGAAGTCTTAGATTCTGAGACATTTTTCGTATAGATAAAGCCTCAGATTTTGAGACATTTTTCGTATTAAGGAAGTCTCAGATTCTAAGACGTTTTTCCAATAAAAAAGTCTCAAATGCTGAGATATTTTTCCGTATAAAAATATTCTCATATTCTGAGACATTTTCCGAATAGAAAAAGTTTCAGATCCTGAGACATTTTTATACCCTCCAACCACAGTATGGGGGTATACTTACTTTGTCATTCCGTTTGTAACGCATCGAAATATCGGTCGGGGACCCCATAAAGTATATATATTATTGATCCATGATCGATTCTAAGACATTCTGTGAATGTACGTCTGTCCGTCCGTCCGTCCGTCTGTCTGTAGATAACACAATGCAGTCCAAAATAAAACAGCTAGACTCCTTAAGTTTGGCACAAGTATGTCTTATGTTCATAGGCGGGTTAAGTTCGTGAATGGGCAAAATCGGGCTAGGGAGAAAAAAGTTCCCCCTTAAAGAACTGAACCTCTGAAAAAATACACTTTTTTACATGTTTTTTGTAGTTTTGTTAATTAAATGAAACATTTGGTATATTTATCGCGATGGGAAATTGCTCTCAAAGTCCCCCACTGCCCCCATCACCCCACCTCCCAAAAAAAAAACGCCTCTGGCAATTTTTTTTTACATTTTTTTTTACATTTTGGAGGGTATAAAAGATTCGGCACAGTCGAATTTAACACTCTCACTTGTTCGTATTGAAAAAGTTTCAAAATCTGAAAAAAAAATTTCGTTTAGAAGAAGTTTCATATTCCGAGATATTTTTCGTATAGAAAAAGTCTTAGATTCTGAGACATGTTTTGTATAGAAAAAAATCTCAGATTCTGAGACATGTTTCGTATAGAAAGTCTCAGATGCTGAGACATTTTTCGTATAGAAAGTCCCAGGTTTTGAGACAGATTCTGAGACATTTTTCGTAAAGAAAAAGTCTTAGATTAAGAGAAATTTTTCGTATAGGAAAAATCTTAGATTCTAAGATAGAAAAGGTCTCATTAGAACCAATTTTTTTACAAGAATATCATGGATTTAATTAGTAAAGAAAAATGACCTCGAATTTGTACCAAAATAATGTTTTGTTTTTGTCATGGGACTTTTTACTTTCCAGCGGGGCCCCATATTCCAGGGGCCCAGAGGCCCTGCCACACATTGGGGCGGGATGCACTTTTTTTGTCAGAATTGCTCTGCAGCCTTTAACTCTTAAATGATTTGAATTATTTTTTTGCTACCCAGGTAAAAATAGTCACATATGAACACATATGAGGATATATGGATGCATATGCGAACATATATGAATCATGTATGAACACATATGCACATGTTCGGTACATATGATAGCATGTATGGAATTATACATCCATACAACGAGCGAATATATAGTACTGTTTGATGTCATATATGGAAATATTTGCGGTTAATTCGCAAAAACTAATGGGAAGTGTGGTATTTTTTTTTAAATAAAGTATTTGTAAAACACAATGCTCTTTTGGAATTGCATAATTTGCAAGATCTCATCTTGAATGTTTTCTTAGTTCCTTTTCAAATTTGTTGGCTTTTGAAAGTTAACAAAACCCAGCAAAACCTTAAAAATGGTAACGGGTATGTAATGCATTACCATAACCATGGCTATGCAATAATGCATAGCAAAAAAATGCAAACATATGAATTTTTTTCTACCGTTAACCATATGCATTACTTTTTAGTATATTTCATGCATTACGTTTTACGCACTCATTATTTTGAGCCTAACCCCAAATGGTCTTATATCTAATGGTAATAGATTAATTGATGATATACAGAATTCATGATTTTTTTGGGGGGATGACCCCAAAATAATGGGTAAAAATTACGTAATGCATGGAAAATACAAAAAAATAATGCATATAGTAAGCCGTAGTGAAAAAATAATACATATTTTTGGCTATGCATTTCATGATAATGCATTACATAACCATTACCATTTTTAAGGTTTTTCTGGAAATGCAATAGAAAACTTTTCATTTTCTCAAATTGCATTTCATATGCTTCGTTTTATTTGTTTTAGTTTTGAAAGTTTCTAAATTATTTGATTTGATGCAAACTTCAAAACAAAAATGTCATAATTTTATTTTTCCTTTTTTGTACATTTTTTTTCAAGAATTCTTTTAGTTTGATTTTACAAAAATATTTTAAATAAGCCAATTCGTTCTGGAATATAAAATGTGATTTGTCCAAGTAAGTAAGAAAACATTTTCTTATATTAATATCGTTGTTAATTTTGTATGTCCTGTAATCTCTTCTTTCTTTTCCAGAAATATTAAAATCAAGTTTTCTTCGATGGTTGTGGGCAACAAAGAACGTTCTTTATCATTTAAATCAAGAAACCCCTCTTTAACTAAACCTTTTTGAAGAAGATTTTTGATGTTACATAAGGGTTATATAGTCGCAACAAAATGTAGACTTTTTCGAATAATGGATTTTCGAATAATGGATTAAAATCGGAATATTTCGATAAAAACGACGTTTTTTTTGGATTATATAAACAGAAAGCCTGATGTTGGAGAGCAAATCGTATTCAACGCACCGCTAGTTATTAGAATAGAAGAGCTTAGAATAATTGTCTGATATTTTTCGGTTCCAACACATAAATTAAACAATGTTTTTAACAGTGTTTTCTTATAATTTCTTCTTTATTATTTGTTTAAATAAAATATCAAAATTAGTAATAAAAGTGTTTTTTAATGACAAGGAAATACGAATTACTGAAATGTATGAAAACATATGAATGAAAATATGTGATCAAATATGAACACGTATGATCATATATGTACATATTACCTCAATTTTCGTCCATGAACATGTATGGATGATCATATGTGTTCATATGTGTGCATATGTGACTATTTCTAACCGGGTAGCCAAATTTTTTTTATACCCTACACCACACTGTGGTACAGGGTATAATGAGTTTGTGCTGATGTTTGTAACTACCCGAAATATTGGTCCTAGACCCACTTTTAAGTATACCGATCGACTCAGAATCACTTTTTGAGTCGATTTAGCGGCTGTCCGTCCGTCCGTCTGTCTGTCTGTCCATGCAAACGTTGTAAACACGATACAGGTCGCAATTTTTAATCAATTGACTTGAAATTTGAAACTTAAGGCTCTTTTGGCCCACGGACGAATCCTATTGAAATTGGAAAAAAATCGGTTCATATTTACACCTAGCCCCCATACAAAGGTCCCATTTAGTTTTGGCTCAAATGACTCTAATAACCGCATTATAATAAGAATCTTTTCGAAATTTGGCAGGTGATAACGTTTTATCTACACAAATCACCATTTCGAAATCGAACCGGTTCTTTTTGTAGCCCCCATAAAAACCACCTTCCCGATTTTCACATAAATCTCTCAAATTTCTTGAAAATAGAAAATATTTAATTAAAATTCTGTTTGTGTATGTTAAACGCATACATTAACAACCTGATGAAATCTGATTATCATCGGACCATTTTTGGACTTAGACACGCCCCATTTGAAAATTTTGCCCGATAATCAGTTAAAGCGGTATATTGTCATCAGAAAGAAGCATATTTCCCTCAAATTTAATTTGTTAGTGCTTTTTACACTTATTAAAGATTTGACAAAATATAGATCAAATCAGTCCATGTTTGAACATATTTTCCGGGAAACTCTGGTATAGGGTATTATATGGTCGGTCTTGACCGACTATAATTTTCTTATTTGTTTAATTTAATTTTGTAATCTTTTAAATTTGAGTAAAAATTTGTTTTTTTAGTATTTTGGCTGTAAAATGCTGAAAACTTTACGGTTCAAAATGATTATTGACGTTACTTTAAGGTATTTATAATGGTTTTAATAGCTTCACGAGTCGTTTTTGCAATAACATACTTCTTTTGTTGCAAAAAATTTGTTAATTTATGGCAGTATTGATTTTTTGAATAGCTATAGCTCTATAAATTTTCCTTAGTACTTATCGTATGCTAATGATAGCCATGTTTTCGCATAACCGTATACATGTTAACGTTAACCGATTAACCGAAAACGCATCCACGTTTAAAAAAATTTACTTGGCATCACTTCTGTGAAAAAGGTTTGTGTATTTGATATTAACAAAGAAAATGGTTTGTGTCTGACATGTCAATAAAAATGTGAACTTGGCATCACTTTTTATCGACGTTTCATTTTAGCACTGATAATTATACAAGTTAAAAAAAGCGTGGATAATTTAAAATTTGTATGGGTAAGCGTATATACGGTTATGCCAAAACAGGGCTGATATTAATCGTAAAATAATGCTACACCCAAAAAAAAAAAACGTGGGTATTCAATACTAAAAATTTAACTAATTTTAGTCCAAAAGGACCTAGTGCAGAAATTGGTAACCAATACTAAAATTTTTAACTAATATTAGTCAAAACCAGTAAAAATTACTAATGTTAGTACTTTGAAGATACTAAAATTTGTAACCAATTAGTAGATTTTGGTACAATATCACTTACTAAACCTTTTACTGTAAAATTATTTTGAGTGTACGAAAGTCAATTTGTGTATTTAATAAGAAGGGGACAAAATTGTGATAAAAAGGTGCATTTAATAAATGCAGTTTTTAACTGCATTTTTGGGTTGAAACATTCAATTTTCGAATGTTTCAACCCTATGTGCAACGTCTCCTCATCGAATTTTAATTAATGTTTTGATCAATCGGTTAATTAAAAAACTTTTTAAATTATTTACCTCCTTATCGATATTATTTACACATATAGCATTCGTATATATTACTAAAGGTGGTATTGAATACATGGTCACTTGTACTGCTTCAAACAATCTATTTTTAAATTTTTGATCATGCGAATCGAAAGCGACGGTCGGCAGGAAAATGAAAGCCAAAACATTTGTAAGTATATATGCCGATTGCAAAAATATTGGAAATCCATAAACTATGTTCATATCATTATGACATAATGTTAACAATTCACCACGATCACTCAGTATTTCTTTAAATTCTATCACGGATTTAAAAAATTCAATTTTTGAATTAAGAACTTTCATAGATTCCATTAAAATGAACAGTAAAACTGTAAAACATGTCAAGTAAACGGTATTAAAAATAAAAGTTATTATGAAAATTAACATATCAATAATGTACATAGTCCAGGTAATATTTTCCGCTTTCAAATCTAGTATAACTAAATTTATTATGAACATTAGAGCCAATAAACTATTTAAGACGGTTTGTTTTTTAATACGGTTTTCAATAATTTTATTTGATTTTTCATTATTAACTTTTTTAGCACATGTTAGAATTCGATTAAAAATATTCACGTTTTTATGGCGAAATTTATAAAACATAGTAGTCAATATCATTTGAATTGTAAGACACTCGAGAAGTTCGATAACTACTAAGATACTGCCAGTTTTACTGACACTATAGGTATTAAATGCACGAGAAAATGACAAAATACACACACAAATTAGCAATAATTCGAATGAAACTAAAATGGCAACGGTACAACGAAACATGTACTTTTCACATTTTTTTGTAACAATTAATTTTTGTTCTTTTTTAGAATATTTTGCAGGAATAATACCCAAAATATAAATTAAATGTAATAGACGTTCTATGACATTCTGAAACGACATTATTGTAATGGTTAAACTAAAAATTTTAAATTAAAAAAGTTTTCAATTTTAAAAAAATAAAGTTAAATATTATTTGTATAGATGGTTTGCCAAAGATATTATTTTTTAATTAATTAATAATACAAAACCCGTTTACACAGTGCAACACATAAAATGCAAACTCCTTCTCATGTGGAATTTCTCGAAACTTACCAAATGCTATTTGGTTTTTGCTAGATTAGCGGCTTTTCGGATTTTATGACCTTTTGGCTTAAACTTGATTTTTCGAAGAACATGCCATTTTTCCCGCGGTTATGTCTCGGAAACCAAAAGGTATTCTTGATATCAAGTAATGGTATTAGTTTTATTATAATAACCAAGGGGAGGGCTTTCATGCTAATGCATGTTTTTTACCCCTTTGGTCATAGAACAGAATAAAGAGAATATCTTTGCGAATCAAAGAATTTGCTTTAAAATGGCATCGATTCGTAAGTGCATGTTTTTTTTTTGCATATTTTGCTTAAAATGCATATTTTTGCATATTTTGCTAATATTTCACTATAAATGCATATGGGGCATTCCATGTGAAATCGGACACTTTGAAATTTTTTTTTTTTAGATTTTCTTAATTTATTTACAGTTTTTAGTACCCTTCAAAAACTCCTTCGTGGTAAATTTTTAGATTTTTTTGATGACCCGTTCAAAAGATATCGAATTTTTAAAAATTGGTTGTTTGTTCCATTACTCAAAAAACTTTTATCGATTCTACAAATTTTTTTCCCAAACAAAAAAATTTGAAGAAAAAAAAATTGAAATTTGGACCATTATTGAAGAAGGAGTAAAAGAAGTTTGAGTAAAGGAGCAAACTACCAATTTTTAAAAATTCGATATCTTTTGAACGGGTCATCAAAAAAATATGAAAATTTAATACGAAGGAGTTTTCGAAGGGTACTAAAAACTGTAAACAAATTGGGAAAATCTAAAAAAAAATTTTTCAAAGTATCCGATTTGGCATGGAGTGCCCCATATTTTTATGTCATATTTTGTATAAATATTAGTTTTTTTAGACTGAGACTTTTTCTATACAAAAAATGTCTCAGAATCTAAGACTTTTTCTATACGAAAATGTCAAAGAATCTGAGACTTTTTCTATACGCAAATGTCTCAGAATCTGAGAATTTTTTATACGAAAAATGTCACAGCATCTGAGACTTTTTCTATACGAAACATGTCTCAGAATCTGAGGTTTTTCTATACGACAAAAGGCGATTTGGTACAATTTCGTGTTTAGGAGGCCAAAATACTTTAGAAAATGTACTCAGAATCTGAAACTTTTTCGATGCGAAAAATGTCTCAGAATCTGCGACTATTTCTCAGAATCTGAGAACATTGAGACTATGAAAAATGTCTCTGAATCTGAGACCTTTTCTATACGAAAAATGTTTTAGAGTCTGAGGCTTTTTCTATACGAAAAATGTCTCAGAAACTGAGAATTTTTCTATATATAGAAAAATTCTCAGTTTCTGAGACATTTTTCGATACGAAAAATGTTTCAGAATCTAAGACTTTTTCTATACGAAGAATGTCTTAGAATCTGAGACTTTTTCTAGAAGAAAAATTTCTTAAAATCAGAGACTTTTTCTATACGAAAAATTTTTCAGAGTCTGAGACTTTTTCTATACGAAAAATGGCTCAGAATGTGAGACTTTCTATACGAAAAATGTGGCAGAAAGTGAGATTTTTTATGTACAGAAAATGTCTCAGAATCTGACACTTTTTCTATACGAAAAATATCTAAGAATGTGAGTTTTTCTTTACACGGAAAATGTCTCAAAAATTGAGACTTCCCAGGCAGAAAAATACAAGCGGGCCAATACTGGCCCAGTAACGCTAACGGTAGTACAAGTATTGACGGGACGTAGTTTTTTTGGTATTTCAGTACTGACCCGGTTACCCAAATGATAACTCTGATCTACGGTTGGCCCAGACGTTCAGACAGCATCGTAAAAGCACTGTAAAAACCAAAAATCCAGTACTTCAAAAACAAAAATATCTGTATTTCCACAGTAGTAATACAAAAATTACAGTGTTTTTTCGTGTAAAAGGTGCACCGTTAAAGGTGAAACTATTAACAACACTCGAATTTTTAAGGAAATTACCTGCGAAGAACGTACTGTGTAGTCGTTTAGAGACAAACTAAACCCAATACACCATTTATCAAAAAAAGACAGCCCACTATTGGATGTTGTGAATTTTGATTCCGTTAAAAATGTCATTCTTGATGAAATGCATATGCTTTATCTTGGAATAAGCAAATGTAAATTTCAGAGAAAAACATTTGATTTAACGGTTTTAACAAACTGGAAAGCTACACAATTAGGGTTTTCACAGTTAGGGTTTTCACAGTAACGATTAAATTTGCCATTTTTAGTTTGGTATTTGGCAAATGTGCCAAACGTCAAAAAAAAATGCCAATTTGAATGTGGCATATTTTTCTTAAAATGCCCAACTCAAACCTTGTCTAAAAACAAAATGCCAGTGTGCAAATAAAAAAAAATCATAAAAATGACAACAGCTGTGATTGTTTATGCATTCATAACATTCATACAAAAAGAAACATACACATTTTTTGTGTTTATTTTAAAATTGTGAATGTAAAAAGTTAATTAAAGTTATTTTGTGCAAATTATTAACGAAAAGTGCGCTCACGATATGTAAAGAAAAAATTGTGGCAAATACTTGACGTTTAGTAAAATGGCAAATTTGCCAAATACCCAACTAAAAAAGGCAAATTTAATCGTCAATGTGAAAACCCCAAATGTTTTTTGTTATATACCCAATAAGCAATTTTAAAATTCAAGTGCAAATCAAGTATAAATCAAGTGTAAATCAAGCCATTATTTCCAGTCTATGCTTGAATTATACTTGAATTACACTTGAATTCAATAGCATTCTCCAGCAAAACGGATACTTGAATTCAAGCGCTGTTTTTACACTATAAACACAGTGATAAGGCTGTAAAAACAGGGCTTGAATTCCAGTGTCTGTTTTGCTGGAGTATGCTATTGAATTCAAGTGTAATTCAAGTATAAATTAAGCAGGAGCTTGAATTTAGGGCTTGATTTATACTTGTTTTATACTTGATTTGCACTTGAATTTTTAAAGTGCTTATTGGGATAGTAGTGCTATCGTTTTGAAAAACGTATTGCAAAATGATCAGTATCAGCATTTTTTGATTTTATACACATCTTGCAGAATTTTACATAAAAAATGAACACTATAGTTATAATTCACACCAAAAATGTAAAAATAAAAAACAATAACAATAAGGAGTGAGATCATAAAAATGTTAACACACATAAAGTTAAATAAAAAACAGACTGCTGAATTTTAAGACTTCAAACCAAATTTTTATTAAATAAAATTTAATACAAAATCATAACAAAAAAACCGCATGGAACTCTAACCACTACGAACAAAGTTATCCACTTTTTCCGGAAACCCTCCCATTAAGGCTTTTATGGTAGTTTCTGTCACCTTTTTAGAGCAGGTGGTCCATCTACGTTTGAAATCTTGCATGTCCTGGGAGACCTTTTTTGTGCCCTTTAATTCTTTTTTAACAAGAGCCCAATATCTCTCCACTGGCCTGAGCTCCGGGCAGTTTGGTGGATTTGCCTCTCTTGGTACAAAAACCACATTATTATCATTATACCACTCCAGCGCTTTCTTGCTGTAGTGACAAGATGCTAAATCGGGCCAAAAGTAAGTGGATACATTGTGCTGACTCAAGAACGGAAGAAGTCTCTTCTGCAAACACTCCTTGATATAAATTTCGCTGTTTATAGAGCCAGATGTCACAAATGACTGGCTTCTTTGGCCGCAGCTACATATGGCTTGCCATACTAGGAATTTTTTGGGGAATTTCGTTTGCTTTTTTGACCGAAATTTTTCCGCAACATTTCCTCGAACATCGGAAACATAAAATTCTTGACCAGGGAGCTGCGCAAAATCAGCCAGGACATAAGTTTCGTCGTCCATTACACAACAGTTGTATTTTTTTATAAAATTTGATTTCAATTTTCTAGCTCTGGTTTTGGCCACCAAATTTTTAAAAGCGTTTCTATCGGGAACTTTTTGAACTTTGTAGGACTTTAGTCCCGCCTTACGTTTCACTTTACGTACAAAAAAGTCTGAGCATTGGGCTAACCGAGCTGTTTTTCTGCCAGATGTGTTAGGAGCTCTCTTAAGGATGCTTTTAACTTTATATGCCTTACCAATGTTACGATAACCAGTCGTTGTTCCTGTTCCCGGCTTCCTTTCAATTGTTAGGTGTTCCAGATACCTTTTTACCACTTTTGAAACTGTTTGGCGGCATACATTAGTTTCTTTGGCAATTTTTTTGTATGTCCATGTTTGGTTTTGTTGAAAATATTTAATTATTTTTGAACGCACTTTTCTTTCATCGTCCATTGTGTAAAAAATTGCAAATTAAAACTCATGATGTAAATTAATTTATTAACTGACATATTTTTAAAATGTAAACTGCCGAAAAAAAAAAATTTGGAAGCTTTACACCAAAGTTGTAGGCAAAAATGTGTGTTAACATTTTTATGATCTCACTCCTTAATAAACGGTTCCATTTTTTGTAAAAAAGTACTGTTAAAGCACTTTTTGGGTTGTTATTTTTAACACTGGAACAGTACACTATTTTCAAAAAAAAAGGTACTTTGCCAGTACTATATTTTTTGTACCGCTGGCAATTTCTGGCTGGGTTTTTATTTGGAAAAACTTCTATGAACTTTAGACTTTTAAAATCTCAAAATCTGAAACTTTTTCTGTACGTAAAATATTTCACAATCTGAAACAAATTTCTCCTATAGAAGAAGTCTCAGATGTATACGAAAAATCTGTTAGATTCTGAGAATTTTTCTGTAAGAAAATGTAAAATTTTTCTTTAAAAACATATAAAAAAATTGTTTTCTCCATTTTCTTATAAGCGAATTTATTGCCATTTCAGGGATCCCTTAGGTCGGGGGCCTTGGCAAGTGCCAAGTGTGCCCCAATGGTTAAAACGGTACTGAGTGTATTTAATAAAACTGTTCAACACGAAAATGTATTTGGCTTGAGACCAAAAATTTCGTGCGTCAAGTTTTACTAGAGGTCGTCAAAGGTTTTTAGTTTGTGCGGAATACGTAAAAAGCTTAAAAATTAAAATTTAAAGTAGCACACTTTTTATACCCTTCACTCTAGTAATAGACGTTATATGAGGCATTCCACACCAAATTTCCAGCGAAAAAAAACACGTGTCTTATGAATGTCTGAATAGGTAGTATTTCAAAAACAGTGCTAATTTGAAAATGCTCAAACTTACAAAGAGTTCCCTTGATTAAATCTTACAAATTTAAATTTTTTATTTTTTTTTTGGGCTATCGATTAAAATTTTGTATTTTGGAATATTTTCAGAACCCGTTCTGAAATTTTTTATTTTTAAAAAAAGTCAATTTATCAAAAATCCGGCTACATTTTTTTAAATTTGTTTTTAAAATGTTAAGATGTTTGTCTATCCACACAAAAAAATTCAGTAGGGCATTTTTCGTATTTTTCGAAAAAATCGCATTTGAATATTGGATTTCATAAAAATTTTATAATTTTCTAGTTTCGCAAATATTTGTTACTCATAAGCGATGTTGGCACAATAAAATACCAGAGAATTACAGAAATTTTATGGAATCCAATATTGAAATGCGATTTTCTCGAAATATACCCTTCTGAATTTTTTGTGTGGATAAACTTAAAAAAATAAAAAATTTTCTTTTTATTTTTTTAAAAAAGAATTTAATGAACTGATAGGAAAAATATATAAATACGACCCCCAAATTTAAATATATGAAAATCTCTATTAAGAAAGTCTCAGAATCTGAGACATTTGGTGTGAAACGCCTCATATATAAGTTTATCATTCCGTTTGTAATACCTCGAAATATAGATCCAAAGACCCAATAAATAATATGTTTTCATGATCTTCGATCGATTTTAAGTCGATCTAGCAATGTCCATCCGTCTGTATGTCTGCTAACTTTTGAATGACTACACCGAGACTGCGAAAGCTTAGCATATATATTTCTCATTCTCCTGGTCATCAATTAATCGATTAATTTATTTAATACATAACTAAATACATTTGATAAATTGCATATCAAATTTTCTATTTAAAACAATTACCTCTTCATCGATATTGTTTTCACAAAAAGCTGTCACATATATTATTAAAGATGGTATTGAATATATGGACTCTTGAAATCCATTTAATAATATAAATTCTAATTTGTAATTAAGACCATCAAATCCAACGGTTGTAAGGAAAACGGAAGCCAAAATATTTGTTAGTATAAATACCGATTGAAAAACTATTAGTAATCCGTATACTTTGTTAATATCATTACGGCATAATGTCAATAAATCATAACGATCACTCAGTATTTCTTTAATTTCTATCATAGATTTAGAAAATTGAATTTTTGAATTAAGAACTTTCATAGATTCCATTAAAATTATGAGTATACATATAAAACATGTTAAGTAAACGGTCCCGAGTAAAAATAAACATATATAACAATATATAACTTGATACAAACATATTAAATCATATATGATTATACATCCCGTGAGGTAGTTTCTAATTTTTTTAAATGCAGTCATATGTTGTAATATATAATTTAATCATGATTCGGATTAAAAGGTATACGGTTGATATAAATATATGAAATAATATTAGGGCCAATACAAATTTTGTTTTTCTGTATAATTTAATATAAAATTATATATAGCTTATTCTGTTCCATATATAAATGTTTCCAATTAAATGTTTCCAATTAACCAAAAATGTTCTAAGTTTTTTAAGCAAAGTATAAGAAACTTTTAAAATGTTCCTAAACATTTCCTTGTTAGGGTTATGTATATCACCTATCTGGTTCGAAGCGTACCCAAACATTTTTTTGTTTTAGAAAATTATATGTTTGGTGAATGTATCGTTGACCTGTGGTGTAACTCACCCAAACCAAAACACACCAAGATTTTTTATGTTTTTATGCAATTAGATCTAATTGGATCCAATGAAATATGGCAATGTCTGGTCAAAACTCGGATGAAATCGAATCATATTTTATACAAGTTGATCTTTTTTAATGCAAAAACATCCACCATTATTCGGATTAAATTGCGTATAAATATATATTGTGTTATATATCATTATGTATTGCATCACATAAAAATTTTTACTCGGGGTATTAAAAATAAAACATGTAACTAAAATCATCATATCAATCATGTAAATAGTCCATTTAAAATTCGCTATTAAATCTTGTATAGATAAATTTATTATAAATATTATAGTCAGTAGAATATTTAACTTAAATTGTTTTTTAAGACGTTTTTCTATGATTTTATTTGCGTTTTCATTATTAATTTTTGCGGTAAGTTCTAGAACTTGATTGAAAATATCTACATTTTTATGACGAAATTTATAAAACGCAGTTGTCAACACAATTTGAATTATAAGACATTCGAAAAATTCCATTAATATCAAAATATCGCCAGTTTTACTTGTATGATATACTTGAAAAATATCAGAAAACAAAAAAATGCACAAAAAAATTAGCACCACTTTGAATAGGAGTACAATAACAAAGTTCCAAACCAACATGTATTTTTCACATTTTTTTGTAACAATTAATTTTTGTTCTTTTTTACAATATTTTGCAGGAATAATACCCAAAATATAAATTAAATTTAATAGTCGTTCTATGACATTCTGAAACGACATTATTGTAATGGTTAAACTAAAAATTTAAAATTAAAAAAGTTTTCCATTTAAAAAAAAAAAAAGTTAAATATTATTTGTAAGATGGTTTGCCAAAGATATGATTTTTTAATTAATTAATAATACAAAACCCGTTTACACAGTGCAACATATAAAATGCAAACTCCTTTTCATGTGGAATTTCTCAAAACTAACCAAAATGCTATTTGGTTTTTGCTAGATTATTCGCTTTTCGGATTTTATGGCCTGATGTATATTTTGGCTAAAACTTGATTTTTGGAAGAACATGCCATTCATTTTTATCATGGTTATATCTCGGAAACCAAAAGGAATTTTTGATATCAAGTAATGGTATTAAGTGTATTATAATAACACTTCTCTACAAAAACTAGAGTACATTATTTAAAGTATTTTGGCCTCCTAAACACGAAATTGTATTAAATCGCCTTTTGTCATATAACAAGAACCTCAGATTCTGAGACATGTTTCGTATAGAAAAAGCCTCAGATGCGGAGACATTTTTCGTATAGAAAAACTCTCAGATTCTGAGACATTTTTCGTATTAAAGTAGTCTCAGATTATGAGACGTTTTTCGTATAAAAAAGTCTCAAATACTTCGAAATTTTTCGTATAAAAATATTCTTAGATTCTGAGACATTTTTCGCACCAAAAAAGTTTCAGATTCTGAGACATTTTTCGTATGGAAAAAGTTTCAGATTTTAAGACATTTTTCGTGTAGAAAAAGTCTTAGATTCTGACACATTTTTCGTATAAGAAAAGTCTCAGACTCTGAGATAGAAAACGTCTCATTTAAACCAAATTGTTCTACATGAATGTTATGGTTTTAATTAGTAAAGAAAAAATTTATTATTCTAATTCTCAGAATCTCATACTTTTTCTATACGAAATAGGTCTCCGAATCTGAGACTTTTTCTATACAAAAAATGTCTCAGAATATGAGACTTTTTCTATACGAAAATGTCTCAAAAAGTTAGGCCTTTTTTTATACGAAAATGTCTCAGAATCTGAGCCTTTTTTTATACGAAAAATGTCTCAGCATCTGAGACTTTTTCTATACGAAACATGTCTCAGAATCCGAGATTTGATACACTTTCGTGTTTAGGAAGCCAAAATACTTTAGAAAATGTACTCAGAATCTGAAACTTTTTCGATACGAAAAATGTCTCAGAATCTGAGAATTTTTTTATACAAAAAATGTCTCAGTATTTGAGACTTTTTTTTATACGAAAAACGTCTCATAATCTGAGACTTCTTCAATACGAATAATGTCTCAGAATCTAAGACCTTTGCTATACGAAAAATGTCTCAGAACCAGAGACTTTTTTTATATGAAAAATGTATCTGCATCTGAGACTTTTTCTATACAAAACATGTCTCAGAATCTGAGATTTTTTTATACGATACATGTTTCAGAATCTTAGACTTTTGCTATACGAAAAACGGTTCAGCATCTAATACGTTTTCTTTACGAAAAATGTCTCATTTAAACCAAATTGTTGTACATGAATGTTATGGTTTTAATTAGTAAAGAAAAATAATTAGTAAAGAAAAATCCATACGAAAAATGTGGCAGAATCTGATACTTTTTCTATACGAAAAATGTCTCAGAATCTGATACTTTTTCTACATGAAAAATGTCAGAATCTGATATTTTTTCTATACCAGAAATGTCTCAGAATCTGAGACATTCTATACGAAAAATGTCTCAGAATCGGAGATTTTTTCTATACGAAAAATGTCTTAGAGTCTGAGACTTTCTTAATTGAGATTATATATGGGGCATTCCATGTGAAATCGGACACTTTGAAAAACTTTTTTTTTGGATTTTCCCAATTTGTTTACGGTTTTTAGTACCCTTCGAAAACTCCTTCGTGGTAAATTTTCAGATTTTTTTGATGACCCGTTCAAAAGATATCGAATTTTTAAAAATTGGTAGTTTGTTCCTTTACTCAAACTTCTTTTAATCATAACTTCTTCAATAATGGTCCAAATTTCAATTTTTTTTTTTTCAAAATTTTTGTTTTTTTACGTACTTTCTAAAAAAAAATCCCAAAAAAATCTTAAAAGCCCTCTAGTATGCGATTTTTAAGTTTTAAAATTTAAATCTCATTTTTGAAAATGTTTGTACTCTTCGATTTTTTTTTTTAATTTTTTTGTGTAAAACTTCTATCAATTCTACAAATTTTTTGCCCAGGAAGATCGTGGGATAACGATTATTACTATTTTTTAAAATTTTTTTAAAAAATTTTATTGTAATTTTTCAATCTTAAAATCATTTCTACTGCTCCAATGGTGCGTCATAGAGGGGTCCTTTATAAGACCGACCCCCATTAATTTTTACGTCTTAACATTTCTTTGGAACAAACTAATACCCTATCTCCAATTTCTAAGGAGGCTCCCACACAAAACGACATTTTTTAAAATTTGTTCCAACCGCTCTAACTGCCCTAATAGTGCCCTTAGAGCAACAAAATGTATGACCGACCCTCAATATTTTTTTAGTCCAAACATTTTCTCTGAACACACCTACCCTCTATCTTTATCTGTTAAGGCGGTCCTCATACATTTTTTTTTATTTTTTGTAAATTTGTTTTATTTAATCAGCTTCTACCGGTCCAATGGTGCGTCCGAGAGGGGTCATTAATGAGACCGACCCCCATTTATTTTTACCCTACAACATTTTTTCAAAACATACCTACGCCCTATCTCCACTCCCTAAGTAGGCTCCCATACAAAATTACATTTTTATAAAATTTGCTCCAACCGTTATTTGTATGGGAGCCTACTTAGGGAGTGGAAATAGGGCGTAGGTATGTTTTGAAAAAATGTTGTAGGGTAAAAATAAATGGGGGTCGGTCTCATTAATGACCCCTCTCGGACGCACCATTGGACCGGTAGAAGCTGATTAAATAAAACAAATTTACAAAAAATAATAAAAATTGTATGAGGACCGCCTTAACAGTTAAAGATAGAGGGTAGGTGTGTTCAAAGAAAATGTTTGGACTAAAAAAATATTGAGGGTCGGTCATACATTTTGTTGCTCTAAGGGCACTATTAGGGCAGTTAGAGCGGTTGGAACAAATTTAAAAAAATGTCGTTTTGTGTGGGAGCCCCCTTAGAAATTGGAGATAGGGTATTAGTTTGTTCCAAAGAAATGTTAAGACGTAAAAATTAATGGGGGTCGGTCTTATAAAGGACCCCTCTATGACGCACCATTGGAGCAGTAGAAATGATTTTAAGATTGGAAAATTACAATAAAATTTTTTCAAAAAATTTTAAAAAATGGTAATAATCGTTATCCCACGATCTTTCTGGGCAAAAAATTTTTAGAATTGATAGACGTTTTACACAAAAAAATTTCAAAAAAATCGAAGAGTACAAACATTTTCAAAAATGAGATTTAAATTTTAAAACTATAAAATCGCATACTAGAGCGCTTTTAAGAATTTTTTGGGATTTTTTTTTAGAAAGTAGGTAAAAAAACAAAAATTTTGAAAAAAAAAATTTGTAATTTGGACCATTATTGAAGAAGTTATGATTAAAAGAAGTTTGAGTAAAGGAACAAACTACCAATTTTTAAAAATTCGATATCTTTTGAACGGGTCATCAAAAAAATCTGAAAATTTACCACGAATGAGTTTTCGAAGGGTACTAAAAACTGTAAGCAAATTGGGAAAATCTAATAAAAAAGTTTTTCAAAGTGTCCGATTTCACATGGAATGCCCCATATACTTTTCCTTTTAATTCGTTACAATATTTTTTTTAAAAAAAAAAAAAAAGTTTTTAATTTTTTTAAGTTAATCCACACAAAAAAAACAGAAGGGCATTTTTCTTATTTTTTGAGAAAATCGCATTTAAATATTGGATTTCATAAAAATTCTGTAATTTTCTAGTATTTTATCGTGCCAACATCGCCTAACTTGTTAGTTTCGCAAATATTTGTTACTCATAAGCAGGGAAACCAAAAATATGCAGTATCATGTTTTTTCCTGTGTGTTTTATTGATAAATGGGTAAGGTATTTATCCGTTTCAGAAGTTTTTAAGAAATCTGGCATCGATTTGTTAGAGCATATTTTTGCATATTTTAGCCTTAAGAGCATATTTTTGCATATTTTAGTTTTAAGAGCATATTTTAGCATAAGAGCATATTTTTAGAGCATATTTTCAATTTTTAGAGCATTTTTTCACTTTTTGGAGCATTTTTTTACATTTTTAGAGCATTTTTTTTAAATTTTTAGAACATTTTTTTTCAATTTTTAGAGCATTCTTTTCGGATTTTTTTTTTATGACACCATTTATTTTAAAATTTTTTATCAACAATTTCGGAATTGTGACGATTGATTCCCTTAGGCCCCTTCTTGCTTCTTATCGGTATATAAAACCATGTTTTCTTTATATTCAGCAACTTGGTAGAAAATATTAAATATTAACCCCGATCGATTTTAAGACATTCTAGCGATGTCCGTCTGTCCGTCTGTCTGTCTGTCTGTGGAAAATGCTGTCGCGGACAAAATATTGCACAGAGATGACTGAAACTTAACATATTTATTGGAAGTTCTCCCGAGAAGTTTGGTATTGCATTTGAGCGATATCGGTTCAGCGGTTCAAAAGTTATGAACGAAAATGTAAGCACACCTCAAAAATTTCAGTACATTCAACATAACCTAAAAATACAAAATGCTTTAATTCGGCTTCTGGTTGGCATATGTGAACATAATTGAACACCAAATGGTATTTAAAAAAGTACGAACACAAAAAAAGAAAAAAATCGCGGATTTTTTTTACCAAAATTTTTTTTCGCGGAAATTTTTTTTCAAAAAAAAATTTTTTTTTCAAAAGTAATTTCCTTTTAAATAAAGTTTTTTGCAATAATCTTTTTGAATTTGTGGAGGGTATCACTACATTCGGCAAGGCCGAATTTAACTTTTTTACTTGTTTTATTTTTTTTGCGTCTTTTTTTAGCTTAAGTAGAACAAATGAGAATTGCGTAGTAGTCTATACAAGAAATTTCTTACATTTTCAGGTAAAATTTGTAAAAAATTAACAATTTTTTTTCGAATTTTTAATTTTTTTCACATGTACTTAAAAAAAAATAAAAAAAAACTTTTGGACATTGAAGATTAGATATCTAACTATGTGTTAAAATTTAAAAAAAATAATTTTTCAAAATTATCAACTTTTTATTAACAATTTAGGTGGCAAATTTTAAAAAAAATTTCATATAAAATTAGCAAAAAATATGGTAAAATTAGCAAAAAATATGGTAAAAATACGAAAAATTGTGTAGCCTATTTTTGAGCGCACATTCAGTTGATGGATGGCTACCTTGCTATGGTGTTGGTAGCATCATCAATCTGCAATGATTTTTTTTCACACTAAACAATTTTTTTTTCTTAAAACTAAGAAAAAAAAATAAAAAGTATTACCATTTCTTTAAGGAAAATACTAATATTTTTGCTAAAATTATAGTAAAATAAAAAAATAAAAACTAGCAAGAAAATATAGTAAAAGTACCAAAAAATTGTTGTATTTTACCAATAGTAAATTGCCAAAAAAAACTGTAAAAGTTAAATTTTTACAATTTTTTTTTTGCTAAAGTTTGGTTGAAGTAAATTACAACACCTTTTACTAATATTTTGACTAAGTTATTTTTTTGAGTGTAGATCACTGATAATTCTGCAAACAAAAAACGCCTAATATTGGATTCTAGTGATATTTTTTTAATTAATCTTAATAAAAAATTTTTGATACATTTTCTCAATTAAACACTTTTAAATTCTGAAAAATTTTATACTTAAAATATGTCTCAGATTTATAGCCATTTTTGCTTAAAAACGAATATTGGATTCTAGGGTTTTTTTTTAAATGATCTTAAATTTCCGTCTTTGTCTTTAGAAAAAGGTTCAGAGGCTAAGAAATCTTTTCTATAACAAAAGTCTAAGATTCTAAGATTGTTTTTCTGTAGAAAAACAGAAATTTTCTCTGTAGAAAAATTCTCAGATTCTGAAACGTTCTTTCTATAGAAAAAGACTTCGATTCTGAGACATATTTTTATACCCTCCAACTACAGTTTGGGGGTATACTCACTTTGTCATTCCGTGTGTATTGCATCAAAATATCGGTCTAGGACCCCATAAAGTATACATATTTATGATCAGTGATCGATTCTAAGACATTCTAGTGATGTCCGTCCGTCCGTCCGTCCGTCCGTCTGTCCGTCCGTCTGTCCGTCTGTAGTTAACACGATGCAGTCCAAAATAAGAGAGCTAGACTCCCGACATTTGGCACGAATATGTCTTATGTTCATAGGCAGGTTAATTTCGTAAATGAGCAAAATCGGACCAGGGGGAAAAAAGTTCCCCCTTGAAGAACTAAACCAACCTCTGAAAAATACCATATTTTTACATGATTTTTTGTGTTTTTGTTTAACAAATGCAACATTTTTATGCCACAAAAAGTTCAAAGTCCTGCATTTGAACCCAGAGAATTAGAAAATGTCGTTTTTTCGGCCCGCCCCCTTTTATGGGCGTGGAATAAAACATTTTTTTTTAAATAATGATAATCTTGTATTTCTTTAGTGCAAAAAGCATAAGAATGAATTTTTAAACACATATTCGAGGGAGAATTTGCCCCCCCCCTCAATTACTACTAGCGACCCCCTGACCCTCCCCCCCAAAAAAAATAAAACGCCCCTGCATTTTTTTTTTTTTTTTTGCATGTTGGAGGGTATAAAAGATTCGGCACAGCCGAATTTAACACTCTTACTTGTTATACCCTACACCACACTGTGGTACAGGGTATAATGAGTTTGTGCTGATGTTTGTAACTACCCGAAATATTGGTCCTAGACCCACTTTTAAGTATACCGATCGACTTAGAATCACTTTTTGAGTCGATTTAGCGATGTCCGTCCGTCCGTCCGTCCGTCCGTCCGTCCGTCTGTCTGTCCATGTAAACGGTGTAAACACGATACAGGTCGCAATTTTTAATCAATTGACTTGAAATTTGAAACTTAAGCCTTTTTTGGCCCAAGGACGAAGCCTATTGAAATTGAAAAAAATCGGTCCATATTTAGACCTAGCCCCCATACAAAGGTCCTCTTTAGTTTTGGCTCAAATGACTCTAACAACCGCATTTTCATAGGTATCTTTTCGAAATTTGGCAGGTAATCATGTTTCATCCACACAAATCACCATTCCGAATTTTAAAGAAATCGGATCAGTTCTTCTCGTAGCCCCCATACAAACCACCTTCCCGATTTTCATATAAATCTCTCAAATTTCATGAAAATAGAAAATATTTAATTAAAATTTTGTTTGTGTATGTTAAACGCGTACTTTAATAACCTTATCAAATCTGATTATCATCGGATCATTTTTGGACTTAAGTCCCATATAAAAATTTCGCCTGATATTCAGTTGAAGCGGTTTATTGTCAACAAAAAGAAGCCTATTCCACTCAAATTTGATTTGTGAGTGCTTTTTACACTTATTAAAGATTTGACAAAATATAGATTTAATCAGTCCATGTTCGAACTTGGGACCCATTTTCCGGGAAACTCTGGTGTAGGGTATAATATGGTCGGTCTTGACCGACTATAATTTTGTTACTTGTTTTTTTTTAAATTTGTTTCGGATTCTGAGTATTTTTTCTGAAGCATATCTTTTAAGAAAAAGTCCCAGGCGTAATTTTATTAGAATCTGTGCTAGAATTTGTTTGTTCATATTCTGAGGCATTTTTTGTGTCTATAAATTTTTTATTATTCTTTGTTCCTTTTTTTCCATTGTTGTTTTTCTTAAAAATAAACTCTTTTGCCCTAAAAATCGTATTTTAATTAAATTAACCGTAACCGCAGTATTTTTTGTGCGGTTACGGTTAAATAATGCGGTTAACCGCGGTTACGGTTACGATTAAAACCGCATTGCAAACCCTACTATACACCGAGACTGCGAAAGCTTATATATTTCTCATTCTCCTGGTCAGGTTGGTATTGCATTTCAGCGAAATCGATTAATCAACCGATTAATTTGTTAAAATACATTTGATAAATTGCATATCAGATTTTCTATTTAAAACAATTACCTCTTCATCGATATTGTTTTCACAAAAAGCTGTCACATATATTATTAGAGGTGGTATTGAATATATGTACTCTTGAAATCCATTTAATAATATAAATTCTAATTTGTAATCAAGACCATCAAATCCAACGGTTGTAAGGAAAACGGAAACCAAAATATTTGTTAGTATAAATATCGATTGAAAAACTACAAGTACTCCGTATACTTCGTTAATATCCTTACGGCATAATGTTAATAAATCATAACGATCACTCAGTATTTCTTTAATTTCTATCATAGATTTAGAAAATTGAATTTCGGAATTGAGAACTTTCATAGATTCCATTAAAATTATGAGTATACATGTGAAACATGTTAAGTAAACGGTATTAAAAATAAAACATGTAACTAAAATCATCATATCAATCATGCAAATAGTCCATGTAAAATTCGCTAATAAATCTTGTATAGATACATTTATTATAAATATTATAGTCAATAGAATATTTAACCGAAACTGTTTTTTAAGACGTTTTTCTATGATTTTATTTGCTTTTTCATTAATAATTTTTGCGGTAAGTTCTAGAACTTGATTGAATATATCTACATTTTTATGGCGAAAATTATAAAATATAGTAGTCAACACAATTTGAATTATAAGACATTCGAAAAATTCCATTAATATCAAAATATCGCCAGTTTTACTTTTATGGTATAGTTGAAAAATATTAGAAAATAATAAAATACACAAAAAAATTAGCACCACTTTGAATGAAAGTACAATAACAATGGTCCAAACCAACGTGTATTTTTCAAATTTTTTTGTAATAATTAATTTTTGTTCTTTTTTAGAATATTTTGCGGGTATAATACCCAAAATGTAAATAAAATTTAACAGACGTTCTATGACATCCTCAGCCGACATTATGACAATTGTTAAACTAAATATTTTAAATTACAGAAGTTTTCCATACCGCAATTTAAATTATATTTGTACAGGTAAACCTCGGTTACGCGGTTTCGATTAAATGCGATTTAATAATACTATTAGAGCTGTGTCGCTCACGAACGAACTAGTTCAATTGAACTATTCATTTAACTGAGCGGTTTATTAGTTCGTTCATGTCAGCTCTTTAAGGTCTTTTCGTTTATTCAGCTCAATTGGTCATTACTTCATTTTGATCTTTCAGTTCGGTGGTTAAATCTTTTTGTTAATTTTGTCATTAGGCGTTAGTTTAGTACGCTTTCTCATCATTTATGTTTTCTTTTCAAAAATTGTATACATTTTTTATAATTAAAGTTTTTTTTAATTTTTGTATTTTTTGAACGAAAGGAAAACAACAGACAGGATCAAAATGATTCGTTCACGAACTGTTGAACGAAAACAGAAATTGACCGATTTGAACTACACCATTTACAGATGTAATTCGAAAAAGATCAATTGTAATTCGAAGATTCTATTTGTAATACGAAGATTCCATTTGTAATTCGAAGATTCCAATTGTAATTCGAAAAAGATCAATTGTAATTCGTAAAAGATCAATTGTAATTCGTAAAAGATGAATTGTAATTCGTAAAAGATCAATTGTAATTCGTAAAAGATCAATTGTAATTCGAAAAAGATCAATTTTAATTCGTAAAAGATCAATTGTAATTCGTAAAAGATCAATTGTAATTCGAAGATTCCAATTGTAATTCGTAAAAGATCAATTGTAATTCGAAAAAGATCAATTGTAATTCGAAGATTCCAATTGTAATTCGTAAAAGATCAATTGTAATTCGAAAAAGATCAATTGTAATTCGTAAAAGATCAATTGTAATTCGTAAAAGATCAATTGTAATTCTTAAAAGATCAATTGTAATTCAAAAAAGATCAATTGTAATTCGTAAAAGATCAATTGTAATTCGAAAAAGATCAATTGTAATTCGAAAAAGATCAATTGTAATTCGTAAAAGATCAATTGTAATTCGAAAAAGATCAATTGTAATTCGAAAAAGATCTATTGTAATTCGAAAAAGATCAATTGTAATTCGTAAAAGATCAATTGTAATTCGTAAAAGATCAATTGTAATTCGAAAAATATCAATTGTAATTCGAAAAAGATCAATTGTAATTCGAAAAAGATCAATTGTAATTCGTAAAAGATCAATTGTAATTCGTAAAAGATCAATTGTAATTCGAAAAAGATCAATTGTAATTCGAAGATTCCAATTGTAATTCTTAAAGGACCAATTGTAATTCGTAAAAGATCAATTGTAATTCGAAAAATATCAATTGTAATTCGAAAAAGATCAATTGTACTTCGAAAAAGATCAATTGTAATTCGAAGATTCGTAAAAGATCAATTGTAATTCGAAAAAGGTCAATTGTAATTCGAAAA
Organism: Pegoplata infirma; assembly: GCA_963921195.1. NCBI lineage: Eukaryota > Metazoa > Arthropoda > Insecta > Diptera > Anthomyiidae > Pegoplata > Pegoplata infirma. Next base: position 161,675,859 of record OY992537.1, on the reverse strand, counting down.
AGGTCAATTGTAATTCGTAAAAGATCAATTGTAATTCGAAAAAGATCAATTGTAATTCGAAAAAGATCAATTGTAATTCGTAAAAGATCAATTGTAATTCGTAAAAGATCAATTGTAATTCGAAGATTCCAATTGTAATTCGTAAAATATCAATGGAAATACAGTTGATATTTTTCGAATTACAATTGGAATCTTCGAATTACAATTGATCTTTTACGAATTACAATTGATCTTTTACGAATTACAATTGATCTTTTACGAATTACAATTGATCTTTTTCGAATTACAATTGATCTTTTTCGAATTACAATTGATCTTTTTCGAATTACAATTGATCTTTTACGAATTACAATTGATCTTTTTCGAATTACAATTGATCTTTTACGAATTACAATTGATCTTTTTCGAATTACAATTGATCTTTTTCGAATTACAATTGATCTTTTACGAATTACAATTGATGTTTTACGAATTACAATTGATCTTTTTCGAATTACAATTGATCTTTTTCGAATTACAATTGATCTTTTACGAATTACAATTGATCTTTTACGAATTACAATTGATCTTTTACGAATTACAATTGGAATCTTCGAATTACAATTGATCTTTTTCGAATTACAATTGATCTTTTACGAATTACAATTGATCTTTTACGAATTACAATTGATCTTTTTCGAATTACAATTGATCTTTTTCGAATTACAATGGATCTTTTTCGAATTACAATTGATCTTTTTCGAATTACAATTGATCTTTTACGAATTACAATTGATCTTTTACGAATTACAATTGATCTTTTTTCGAATTACAATTGATCTTTTTCGAATTACAATTGATCTTTTACGAATTACAATTGATCTTTTTCGAATTACAATTGATCTTTTTCGAATTACAATTGATCTTTTACGAATTACAATTGATCTTTTTTGAATTACAATTGATCTTTTACGAATTACAATTGATCTTTTACGAATTACAATTGATCTTTTACGAATTCCAATTGATCTTTTTCGAATTACAATTGATCTTTTACGAATTACAGTTGGAATCTTCGAATTACAATTGATCTTTTTCGAATTACAATTGATCTTTTACGAATTACAATTGGAATCTTCGAATTACAATTGATCTTTTACGAATTACAATTGATCTTTTACGAATTACAATTGATCTTTTTCGAATTACAATTGATCTTTTACGAATTACAATTGATCTTTTACGAATTACAATTGATCTTTTACGAATTACAATTGGAATCTTCGAATTACAATTGATCTTTTTCGAATTACAATTGATCTTTTACGAATTACAATTGATCTTTTACGAATTACAATTGATCTTTTTCGAATTACAATTGATCTTTTTCGAATTACAATGGATCTTTTTCGAATTACAATTGATCTTTTTCGAATTACAATTGATCTTTTACGAATTACAATTGATCTTTTACGAATTACAATTGATCTTTTTTCGAATTACAATTGATCTTTTTCGAATTACAATTGATCTTTTACGAATTACAATTGATCTTTTTCGAATTACAATTGATCTTTTTCGAATTACAATTGATCTTTTACGAATTACAATTGATCTTTTTTGAATTACAATTGATCTTTTACGAATTACAATTGATCTTTTACGAATTACAATTGATCTTTTACGAATTCCAATTGATCTTTTTCGAATTACAATTGATCTTTTACGAATTACAGTTGGAATCTTCGAATTACAATTGATCTTTTTCGAATTACAATTGATCTTTTACGAATTACAATTGGAATCTTCGAATTACAATTGATCTTTTACGAATTACAATTGATCTTTTACGAATTACAATTGATCTTTTTCGAATTACAATTGATCTTTTACGAATTACAATTGATCTTTTACGAATTACAATTGATCTTTTACGAATTACAATTGATCTTTTACGAATTACAATTGATCTTTTTCGAATTACAATTGGAATCTTCGAATTACAAATAGAATCTTCGAATTACAATTGGAGTATTCGAATTACAAATGGAATCTTCGAATTACAAATGGAATCTTCGAATTACAAATGGAATCTTCGAATTACAAATAGAATCTTCGAATTACAATTGATCTTTTTCGAATTACATCTGTAAATGGTGTAGATGAACGACCAACAGACATGATCAAAATGATTCGTTAACGAACAGTTGAACGAAAACAACAAAAGAGCTATTGAACTAAATGAACGAACTAGGTCTTTTATCTAAAATGAACGAAAATGAGCGCTAACTCAATTGAACAATTAATCACAAGTCTAGAGCCTATGCTTAAACTTCAGTAGCTTGATACTCGAGCAGCTCTAGTAGTTCGTCAATTACTCGAGCTATTCGAGTAAATAAAACACATATTTTTTACTTTTAAAGCTTCCGTTAAACAAAAACTATTACTTTTTAATATAGAGTTAAAACATGTCAATTCAACCAAGAAATGTAACATTTTTTACATTACCCCTTTCGAATTGGATAAAACTTGGAATATAGTTGGCCTTTACAAAAACATAATAGTGCCAACACTTTCGACTTCTAGTTGTTTTTCTTCTCGAAATCGCTAGAATTAAATATTAATAGAAACACAATGACAGGTAAGAAAAAACCGTGTATTTTCTTTTAGGAAAAATATATATTTTTTTGAAACTCTGGTACTAAAATAGACTATACTTAATGTTTTCGATGTGCTGAGCCATTAAACTGGCATATCTTTATTTTCAAAAAGGTAAAAACTTTGGGGTAGTTTAAATGGAAAGGTATAAACATACGACCGCCTAAATGATAGATAGCTTATCTCTATTAAAATTAAGCTGACCTGTATTTTCGGATTCGGCGAAATTCCTGCTCGTTTTTATTCGGATTTTCCCGAAAGACCACATTATTTATAAGATGGCAACCCTTTTTTAAATTTAAGATTGGACAGCTAAAAAAACAGGTAACTCTTATTTTTCTCCCCTCATTCCCACATTCCAATTTCAGGATAATCGGTGGGTGCCCTCTGAAAGACCTCCCTTGTTAACCAATTTTCCTTCGATTTCAGTGTTTTTTGGCACGTTGGAAAGATAATTTTCTATAAAAAATAATAGATTTTTTAAACATTTGGAAAACAATGGTTAAAATACAAATTGTTTGTAACATCTGAAATTTTTTTTCCTTAAATCACCTTTTCCAATTTTTAGCCCATTTTTGGCACGTGTTTCCCTTATCCGATTGCCTGCAAATTTAGATATGATCCTTTTTGTGCGCTACTTTAGCACTATCCAGGAAGTCTTTGATGAGGGACATTTAGGGAGCCTCTATAAATTTTTACACAGATGGATCGAAGCTTAACGAACAAGTGGGCTTTGAAATATTTTTGAAAGAGCTTGGGTAAAGCCTGGCTCGAAGATTGTCAGATCATTGCAGTGTTTGCAACTGGTTGAGTTGCAATGTCTTGTCTACAACCGCAGTCAACGTATATTCTGACAGTCAAGCCGCGATCAACTCCCTGGAGTCAATGTTTCTGAAAACAACATCTGCACTTAACTGCCACACGTCTTTGAATGAGGTGGCCAAGCAGTTTGACATGCGACTCATATGGAACTACCTCACAGGTTCCAACAGAATTGGAATGTGTTGGTATGCCTTAAGAAACTTGCAAGCAAAATCTACGGCTTTGTTCCACGACTAATCAGAGATGGGCACATGGATGGACGTGTGCGAGTATACGGCAGATTTGGAGAAAATATTTCGACAGTGGTTGTTGTAATTACCGGAAACTGTCTTATGGGAGAGTACGCAGATCGGTTAAATGCGCCGTCAAATGACTTTTGCCTGAGTTGCATGGATGCGGAGGTGTTGGGTACAATAGAACACATCTGCCATTGTCCGACACTTTCTTGTCAGAGACTTGCTTCACTGGGACCTAGAGAGCAGAACGATTTTTCTGATTTGTCGAATGTAAAAATTCAATATTTTAGGAGTTTCATAAGGATTTCAAATTAGTTTAACGGCAGGGACAAGTAGAGGAACCTATTTCAGTCCTGTGGTATCACAACGAACGTCGAGAGTATATGTGTGATGAAGTAAAACTTCAGCAGCCACCTAACCTAATGGCTTTTCCAAACTACTACTCGATATCGGACCCTTTCCACACAAATGTATGAAAATCAGCCGTCCTTTAAACTTAAACGTCAATTTGTGAATTCAAATTTTAAGAAAACATTATCGCATATATGATAAGAATAGTAACTTCCCCGAAATTTCAACTCATTTCTACAAAAAATGTGGCATTGGCGAACTACTACTCAAAAAAGATCGGCCGCTTTTCATACAAAGTATGAAAATAAAGGATTTTGTTCGCGTAAACCGAAGGTTACCTGTATATTAAAATTAAATTTGTATAGATGGTGTGTCAACGATAAAAAAAATTATTGATTAATAAGCAATAATATCTAATTCGTAATCCCTTTCAGTCCCCTCCTCAATGTTGCCCAGAAGCAACATATACATACCTATGGGTTTTCGAACCTGTATTTAAAAAAAAAAAAAAAAAAAAAAAATTGCCAACTGTCTTTTTATACCCTTCACTGTAGTGATAGAAGGTATATAAGTTTGTCAATCCGTGTGTAACACATCAAAATATCGGTCGAGGACCCCATTTAATTTATATATTCCTTGTCCTCGATCGGTTTAAAGGCGATGTCGTCCGTCCGTCTGTCTTTCTGTTTATTACATTTTCAAGAGTTAAGGTATTAATCAAACTCTTAATTGAATTATAAATTAATCAAGACTTTGATTAATTAATTTTTTAATCAATCGGTTATTGGCTAAATCACATAATTTAATAATGTCATTCAAAATTAATTACCTCTATATCTATATTATTTGCACATATAGCATTCGCATATATTACCATAGAGGGCATTGAATACATAGACCCTTGTAATACATCAAACAATGTTATTAAAAATTTTTGATTGCGCGAATCCAGTGATTCAGTTGTAAGAAATACGAATGCCAAAAAATTTGTTAGTACAAATCCCGATTGTAATAATATTGAAAATCCATAAATTATTTTAATGTCATTACGACATAATGCTAACAATTCATTACGTTCACTCAGTATTTCTTTAATTTCTATCACAGATTTTGAAAATTGAATTTTTGTATTGAGAATTTTCAAAGATTCCATTGAAATTATGATTAAACATGTAAAACATGTCAAGTAAACCGAATTAAATACAAAAGTTACAACGAAAACCATCAAATCCACAATGTACATAGTCCATGTAAAATTTTTTGCTGTAAAATCCAGTATAACTATATTTATTAAAAATAATAAAACAACTAGAATATTTAACAAAGTCTGGTTTTTTATACGTTTTTCTATGATTTTACTAGATTTTTCATTGTTAATTTGTTTAGCACATTTTAGAATTCGATTAAAAATATCCACATTTTTATGGCGAAGTTTATAAAACATTGTAGTCAATATCATTTGAATTATAAGACATTCGAAAAGTTCTATTATTATTAAGATATTGCCAGTTTTACTTTCACTGTATGTCTTAAATGCATCTGAAAATGTCAAAATACACACACAATTTAGCAACAATTCGAATGGAACTAAAATAGCAACGGTCCATCGAAACATGTATTTTTCACATTTCTTTGTAATAACTAGTTTTTGTTCTTTTTTACAATATTCGGCGGGTATAATACCCAAAATATAAATGAAATTTAATAGACGTTCTATAGCATTCGGAACCGACATTATTGTTAATTGTTAAACTACATATTTCGAATTATAAAATGTTTTCCCATTAAAATAAAATTAATTTCAAATATTATTTCTATAGATGGTTTGTCAATAAATGATATGAATGTTTGATTAATTAATTAACTCGTTTATTAAACACACATACTTGAACTTTTGTACACCCCCCTCCCCCCACTTTGTGAAAAAGGGCATACATAAGAGCTCTCATTTCCCGGTTAAAGATATTCCCGGTTCTGGATATATTCCCTTAAATACCGGTTCTAAACCTACTTACAACCGGTTCTCAAAAAAAAAAAAAAACGCCAGTACAATTTATTATTTTAATTAAATTTTGTAATTACACCATTTTTATAAGAATTTTAAAAGTATATAATTGTTAAATTCTTTCAAAAACATGTCTACATACACTGAAAGGATTTTTTTCATTACGGCTATGAAAACTTACATTGATTCTATGAAAAAATCATTAGAAAACGTACATTGATTCTATGAAAAAATCATCATGGTGGCGCTGGTTGCTAAGTCGTCGACAATAACCGCCACAGCCGTTAGGTCTTGGGTTCGAGTACCGGCCAGAGCAGCAATGATTTTTTTTTATGTTTTTTATGTTTTTTTTATTTAATTATATTTTTTTAATATCGTCGAACTATATTCAATAAATGCCAACTCGAAAAAGCTTACTTTTCAAGAGAGCTAAAAAACTAGTTATTTTGCATATTATTGTAAAAATAAACAATGAACCTTCCATAAGATGGTTTAAATTTCTAAACAATTTTTACCTATGCCAAAAATTTCATATTTTGCACTGGTTTGCGTATTTTTTTGAGATGGCATTTATTACTATATCAAAAAACAAATATTTTTTTAGAGTTGGCATATTTTGTCGGAAACTAAAAATAATTTTTTTTTTGAAAATTTTTTATAAATTTTTTTTTTTTTGGATTTTGTTTTCCTTAGTGCGGTAATTGCAAAAACTAAAAAAAATTAAAAATCTTTGCATATTTTTAAAAGTTACTAGCTCCGAAAGCCTTTTAATTTCAGGGTGGTCAACTTTGGCACTCTGTAACTCACGCTTTATTGTAGAAGGCTCACTCCAAACTAGCTATTTTGAAAGCTTATATCATTGACTTTATTTGCCCCACTCATAATGTTTAAATCTGATAACTACACTGAAAAAAAAGACATAACTAAATTTGAGGAAAAAATGTCTTTGAAAATTTATGATGAATTTTCCTCAAATTTAGTTAAATTTAACTTAAAAATGAGAAATTTTCTTAACTATGAGGAAAAAATTTTAGTTCATTTACTTATAATTAGTTCACGGTTTTCTTTAAATGAATTTTTTAAATATTAGGAAAAAAATTCTTACTGCCAAAAAAATTTTCCACAAATCTAAGAATCGTATCTTTATTTTTAAGACATATTTCTTAAAACACAATTTAGTTCAAGTTTAGTTAAAATTTACTAAAAAAAAACATCATCGTATTTCTCTTCTTTGAATTGAGGAAGTGTACTTCTTAGAATTTAGTTAATGACTTCTGAGAATTTAGTAAATAACTTCTTAGAATTTAGTTAAAAATTCAAAATGGCGATATCTCGAAAACTAAGCGAGATAGAGCGAAACGGATGAAATTTTCAAAAGAAAGACTGCAAAGAAAAATATGGAATAGCCTAGCTCTGCATATCTGTCGGGGCTCAAGACCCTAATTTTAGATCCAAAATTTGAAATTCCTGAGATTTTATATATGCACATATCTCGGTAAATACTGCCAAAACGAGAAAACGTCCAACGGCATTTTTGTGGCTCTTGACTCGTAGAACACTTCCGCAAAATACCCGAAAGCCCTCCGATTAATAGTTTTTGAGTTATCCGGTTTTTAAGATTCTCAAGACCCTATCAGGCCCCTTATTACCGTATCTCAAAAACTAAGCAAGTTAGAGCGAAACGGACACAAGTTTTGGTTCAAAATCTATGGGGACCCTTAAAGGACCCAACGGGGTCTCGAGTTAAATATGGTCCGAACCCATGGGTCCAGGGTCTAGACCCAATCTATTTCTAAAATGTGAAGTATAATTTTTCCCATTTTCTAGTTAAAATTGGCTTAAAAATAAATAACTTTGTTTTCCTTATTTTTGGGAAAATTATGAACTAAAACCAAGAAAAAAAATCTTTGGAGCCAAATCATTCCCTCTTTTTCTCAAAATTGAGTTAATTTTTCCAGATTTTAGTTCACTTTTTTTTGAGTGTAGTTTGAAAGTTACATATCCCAGCAAAACTTAGATTACCAAATAAGGTATAAAATAAGGTATAGGATCTCTTATTTTATACATTGCAGCATTGATGATTTTAACAGGCGATGAGACTCAAAGCATCCACATTATCACAAAGAATACCAGTAAGGTATAAAATAAGTCATAAATTTATAACGAAGAATACGAGTAAGGTGTAAAATATATGATATTTTATAGGTTACGAGAAATGAAATAATATAGCATACCAGAAGATAACCCAGTGAAAAATGTTCAAATGTGAATCATATATATTTCACATATGATTACATATATGAACATATATATTTAATATATGAGCATATACGAAAATTGGCGGCATATGGACAGACATATATGAAACATATATGAACACATATGCACATATATGAACCCATGCCATATATGTACACATGCCGCCAATTTTCGCATGTGTAACATATATTTACATATATGAACATACATGTCCATATTTGGACCACATATGATTCATATATGACCATTTTTCACCGGGAATATATAAGTTGTTACGAGTAGTGAAAAAGTAATTTTGTATTAAATTTACTCACGTGATTGTAAGTGAGTGTAAGTAGATAAAATATGCTCGTGAGTGTGTGTCGTTAGAAATTTCCTGTCGTGAGCCCATCTCTAGTTTAAACTTATGCATTTTTTTATAAAATAATTATTTTTTATGTTATTGTAATGCATTATGCATCCAATTATAAATAATACATTATTTCAAACTTTCAAATAATAGATAATGTAACCAAATATAAGCCATCCATGATTTAATGTTTAGAAATAACAAATATGAAATACATTTTTTCCAATAATCATGCATTACGTAGCAAATTATTAGTAATGCATTATTTTTCACTTGAAAATAATACGTTGTGGAACAAATGTTTGGTAAGACATCATAAAATAATGCTACAAATAAGTTATATGCATTACCTGGTAATGTGTTATATAATCACTACCAATTACCAAAGTTTTGCTGGGATATATAAGCAATTTTTTTTTGCAAACACTATTTACCGATATTTTCAAAATGGCAATATCTCGAAAACTAGGCATTAGATATCAAAATCTTTACCAGATTCGTGATCAGAAAGGCAAATACAATAAGATATGTGGTCTAATTTTTTTTTTAAAAAATTTTGAAAAATTTTTGGTAATTTACAATGGGAGTTGGCATTTATTGTCACCAAAAAAATATGTACTTTGAGTTAGCAGAATAACAAAAATGGATGTAAAACGACAACAAATTATTTTTTTTCTCTGAAATTTTTACCACAGATGGGTATTGCATAGGGGAGCTATTTTCCATCGGAAACTCATTTCGGTCAAATTTGAGTTGGCATATTTTGAATATAGGTTTATTCAACTATTTCAATTATTGTAACATTATTTTAATTATTAAAAAAATATTGATGACATTATTTTTCAATGAATGTATTCATTATTTCTATGAATTTTTTCTATGAATCTAACTAAATCTATGAATAAAATTCTATTAAATATTTCACAACATTATGATTCATCTATTCTATGAATTTGGTTTTATGAAAATTGTTTATAGATATTATGAACAATAATTCTTTCAGTATAGTTTTCTGAAATTCATATAAAAACGAAAATGGTGGTTTGTATGATTTTTGGTAAACAAAATAAGTTTTTTTTGTGTGTATAAAAAAATAATCATAAACTGAGAATTTTTCTATAGAAAAAATGTCTGAAACTTTGAGAATTTTCTATATCAAAAATGTCTGAAAATTTGAGATTTTTTTTTTCAAAAATTCCTTAAAATCTTTGATTAAGCACTTTTTGGAGTGTTGGCTACCATTACCCTTTCAATACCGTTACCGATTAAAAACCCTTTAATATTGACTACTTTTAAATACCGTTACCGATAAAAAAAACTATTACCTTTATTCGGATTTTTACCGGTATTATGTCGGGTTTGTTTCGGTTGTCTTAATATTACTTATTTAAAATTTGTTTTCACATAAAACAAGAGAGAGTGTTAAATTCGGCTGTGCCGAATCTTTTATACCCTCCTCCAACACGTTAAAAAAAACTGGGGCTCCTTTTTTTTGGGGGGGGGGGGGGGGCGGGAGGTTTCGGTGGTAAGTGACAATCTTCCTGGATCCAACTGCAGGACTTTGAACTACTTCTGAGATAAAAAATGTTTCATTTGCTAAGCAAAAGCACAAAAAATCTATAAAAAATGGCGAGGTTGGTTTAGTTCTTTAATGGGTAACTTTTCCCCCTTGGTCCGATTTTTCCCATCTCCGAACTTAACCAGTGTAGTGATGTATTGCTTATTAAATTATAAAGTACTTTGACCGTTAGACATATTCGTGCCAAATTTCAGGAGTGTAACTCTTTTATTTTGGACTGTATCGTGTCCTCCACAGACGGTCGGACAGACAGACGAACATCGCTAGAATGTCTTAGAATCGATCACAGATCAATAATATACATATCTACATTATGGGGTCCCCGACCGATATTTCGATGCGTTACACACGGAATGACAAAGTGAGTATACCCCCATTCTGTGGTTGGAGATTATAAAAACAAAGTAAAATATTGTTAATTTACGTAAAACAAAAAACTAATTTTTGTTGTCTCAGAAACTGAGACTTTTTCTATACGAAAAATGTCTCAGAATCTGAGACTTTGTCTATTCGAAAAATGTCTCAGAATCTGAGACTTTTTCTATACGAAAAATGTTTCAGAATCTGATACTTTTTCTATACGAAAAATGTCTCAGAATCTGAGACTTTTTCTATACAAAAAATGTCTCAGAATCTGAGACTTTTTCTATACGAAAAATGTCTCAGAATCTGAGACTTTTTCTATAGGAAAAATATCTAATATTTGGACGCAAATAGAAAAAGTCTCAGATTCTGAGACATTTTTCGTATAGAAAAAGGCTCAGATTCTAAGACATTTTTTGTAGAAAAAAATGTCTCATAATCTGGGACTTTTTCTATACGAAAAATATCTCAGAATCTGAGACTTTTTCTATACAAAAAATGTCTTAGAATCTGAGCCTTTTTCTATACGAAAAATGTCTCAGAATCTGAGACTTTTTCTATTTGCGTCCAAATATTAGAAACAGAACTCAATTTCGTTTCCAATTCAATTTTTTTGTGGATTAATTTTCTTACAATTAGTGTATTATTTATTTAATTCATTTACCTCATTTTCAATATTATTAACACATAAAACATTCACATATAGTATTAATGGTGGAATTGTATACATGGATGATTGATATAGAGTAAGTAATGTTGTTGACCATTTCTGGGTATACCAATCATACGCAACCACTGTGAGAAAAAAGAAAGTCGAAACATTTGCCATTGTAAATACCGATTGTAATATCATTACAAATCCATAAATTTGCTTAATATCATTGCGGCATAATGTTAATAAATTATTACGATCCTGTAGAATATCTTTGATTTCTCTCGCAGATTTAAGCTCCAGCACGTTTGAATTTAATACTTTCATTGATTCCATTAAAATAAAAAGTAAACACGTAAAACAGTTTAAATAAGTGGCACTATAAATATAAAATATTCCTAAAATCACTGTATCACAAAAATACATGGTCCATGTAAAATTGGCCACTGTCGTGTCCTGTATAGTGATATTTCCAATAAATAAAATTATCATTACAATATTCAATTGAAAATGTCTTTTAATTTGATTTTTTACAATTTTACTAGATTTTTCATTATTAATTTTTGCCGAACATTTGAGAATTTTATTAAAAATATCTACATTTTTATGACGAAATATATAAAACATTAAAGTTGACATCATTTGAATAATGAGACATATAAGAAATACTAGTAGTATCAACATATTTCCCGTTTTACTTGTAAAATATGTACTGAATATATCAGAAAATGATAAAATACACACAAATATAAACAAAAATTTAAATACAATTAAATTAACAACAGTCCATCGAAACATGTATTTTTCACAATTTTTTGTAACAATTAATTTTTCTTTTTTTCTACAATATTTTGCAGGTATAATACCCAAAATATAAATTATTTTAAATAGACGAGGTTCTATTAGATCATCAAACGACATTTTAATTGTTAAACTAAAACTGTTTTGAATTTTGTAATAGTTGGGCATTTCAAAATTACATAAGTTCAATTTTTTTTTTTGTAAAGATCTTGCGTCAATGATAAGATTTTTTTGTTGGTAATTAATTAACATTATTAGCTTGTTTATTGAATATATCCTTGAACTTTTGTGATTATTTAAAGGTCTTCATTTTCACACGCAGGAACGTCTTATGGTATGGCGGGACAATATGGGGCCTCTACGAAAAATGTATCAGAATCTGAGACTTTTACTATATGAAAAATGTCTCAGTGTCTGAGACTTTTTCCTATATGAAAAATGTCTCAGTGTCTGAGACTTTTTCTATATGAAAAATGTCACAGTGTCTGAGACTTTTTCTATATGAAAAATGTCTCAGAATCTGAGACTTTTTCTATATGAAAAATGTCTCAGAATCTGAGACTTTTTCTGTATGAAAAATGTCTCAGAATCTGAGACTTTTTCTATATGAAAAATGTCTCAGAATCTGAGACTTTTTCTATATGAAAAATGTCTCAGAATCTGAGACTTTTTCTATATGAAAAATGTCTAAGAATCTGAGACTTTTTCTATATGAAAAATGTCTCAGAATCTGAGACTTTTTCTATATGAAAAATGTCTCAGAATCTGAGACTTTTTCTATATGAAAAATGTCTCAGAATCTGAGACTTTTTCTATATGAAAAATGTCTCAGAATCTAAGACTTTTTCTATATAAAAAATGTCTCAGAATCTGAAACTTGTTCTATTTGCGTCCAAATATTGGAAACAGAACTCAGTTTCGTTTCCAAATTTAATTTTGTTGTGGTTTAATTTTCTTAGTTTATTATTTATTTATTTATTTAAATCATTTACCTCATTTTCAATATTATTAACACATAAAACATTCACATATAGTATTAATGGTGGAATTGTATACATGGATGATTGATATAGAGTTAGCAATGTCGTTGACCATTTCTGGGTGGTATACCAATCATACGCAACCACTGTGAGAAAAAAGAAAGTCGAAACATTTGTCATTGTAAATACCGATTGTAATATCATTACAAATCCATAAATTTGCTTAATATCATTGCGGCATAATGATAATAAATTATTACGATCCTTTAGAATATCTTTGATATCTCTCGCGGATTTAAACTCCAGCACTTTTGAATTTAATACTTTCATTGATTCCATTAAAATGAAAAGTAAACACGTAAAACAGTTTAAATAAGTGGCGCTATAAATGTAAAATATTCCTAAAATCACTGTATCACAAAAATACATGGTCCTTGTAAAATTGGCCACTGTGATAGTGATATTTCCAATAAATAAAATTATCATTACAATATTCAATTGAAAATGTCTTTTAATTTGATTTTTCAGAATTTTACTAGATTTTTCATTATTAATTTTTGCCGAACATTTAAGAATATTATTAAAAATATCTACATTTTTATGACGAAATATATAAAACATTACAGTTGACATCATTTGAATTATAAGACATATAAGAAATACCAGTAGTATCAGTATATTTCCCGTTTTACTTGCAAAATATGTACTGAATATATCAGAAAATGATAAAATACACACAAAAATAAACAAAAATTCAAATACAATTAAATTAACAACAGTCCATCGAAACATGTATTTTTCACACTTTTTTGTAACAATTAATTTTTCTTTTTTTCTACAATATTTTGCAGGTATAATACCCAAAATATAAATTATTTTAAATAGACGAGGTTCTATTAGACCATCAAACGACATTTTAATTGTTAAAGTAAAACTGTTTTGAATTTTGTAATGGTTGAGCATATCAAAATTACATATGTTCAAATTTTTTTTGTAAAGATCTTACATCAATGATATGATTTTTTGTTAATAATTAATTAACATTATTACACTCAAAATAATTCTACAGTAAAAGGTTTAGTAAGTGATATTGTACCAATATCTACTAATTGGTTACTAATTTTAGTATCTTCAAAGTACTAACATTAGTAATTTTTACTGGTTTTGACTAATATTAGTTAAAAATTTTAGTATTGGTTACCAATTTCTGAACTAGGTCCTTTTGGACTAAAATTAGTTAAATTTTTAGTATTGAATACCCACGTTTTTTTTTTGGGTGTAGCTTGAACTTTTGTGATTATTTAAAGGTCTTTATCATTACACGCAGGACCGTCTTAAGGTATGGCGGGGTCATACGGGACGGGGCCTATACAAAAAATGTCTGAGACTTTTTCTATATGAAAATGTCGCAGAATCTGATACCTTTTCTATACGGAAAATGTTTCAGAATCTGAGACTTTTTCTATCTGAAAAATGTCTCAGAATCTGAGACTTTTTCTATATGAAAAATGTCTCAGAATCTGAGACTTTTTCTATATGAAAAATGTCTCAGAATCTGAGACTTTTTCTATATGAAAAATGTCTCAGAATCTGAGACTTTTTCTATATGAAAAATGTCTCAGAATCTGAGACTTTTTCTATATGAAAAATGTCTCAGAATCTGAGACTTTTTCTATATGAAAAATGTCTCAGAATCTGAGACTTTTTCTATATGAAAAATGTCTCAGAATCTGAGACTTTTTCTATATGAAAAATGTCTCAGAATCTGAGACTTTTTCTATATGAAAAATGTCTCAGAATCTGAGACTTTTTCTATATGAAAAATGTCTCAGAATCTGAGACTTTTTCTATATGAAAAATGTCTCAGAATCTGAGACTTTTTCTATATGAAAAATGTCTCAGAATCTGAGACTTTTTCTATATGAAAAATGTCTCAGAATCTGAGACTTTTTCTATATGAAAAATGTCTCAGAATCTGAGACTTTTTCTATATGAAAAATGTCTCAGAATCTGAGACTTTTTTCTATATGAAAAATGTCTCAGAATCTGAGACTTTTTCTATATGAAAAATGTCTCAGAATCTGAGACTTTTTCTATATGAAAAATGTCTCAGAATCTGAGACTTTTTCTATACGAAAAATTTCTCTAGAATCTGATACTTTTTCTATATGAAAAATGTCTGAGAATTTAAGACTTTTTCTATATGAAAAATGTCTCAGAATCTGAGACTTTTTCTTTATAAAATGGTCTCAGAATCTGAGACTTTTCCTATATGAAAATTGTCTCAGAATCTGAGACTTTTTCTATATGAAAAATGTCTCAGAATCTGAGACTTTTTCTGTATGAAAAATGTGTCAGAATCTAAAACTTTTTCTATTCTATATGAAAAATGTCTCAGAATCTGAGACCTCTTTTTATACGAAAAATGTCTCGGAATCTGAGACTTTTTCTATATGAAAAATGTCTCAGAATCAGAGACTTTTTCTATATGAAAAATGTCTCAGAATCTGAGACTTTTTCTATATGAAAAATGTCTCAGAATCTGAGACTTTTTCTGTATGAAAAATGTGTCAGAATCTAAAACTTTTTCTATTCTATATGAAAAATGTCTCAGAATCTGAGACTTTTTCTATATGAAAAATGTCTCAGAATCTGAGACTTTTTCTATATGAAAAATGTCTCAGAATCTGAGACTTTTTCTATATGAAAAATGTCTCAGAATCTGAGACTTTTTCTATATGAAAAATGTCTCAGAATCAGAGACTTTTTCTATATGAAAAATGTCTCAAAATCTGAGACTTTTTCTATGTGAAAAATGTCTCTGAATCTGAGACTTTTTCTATATGAAAAATGTCTCAGAATCTGAAACTTTAAATATAGACATGATTGGTACAAAAAGAAAGGTATTTTCATGGCCTATCTAAGACTATATCAAGCATTTTAAAATAATTCTCAGAAAAAAAAAAAAAATGCTGGGCGTTTTATTTATTTTTGTTAGGAGGAGGGGGGGTGTGGTCGGTAGTGGTAATTAGGGGGGCAAATTTCTTCTCGAATAAGTGTTTAAAAATTATTCTTATGCTTTTTGCACTAAAGAAATACCAGTTTATCATGATTTAAAAAACAATTTTTATTCTACGCCCATAAGAGGTGGGCGGCCCGAAAAAAACGAAATTTTCTAATTCTCAGCAAATTTCCTCTCGAACAAGTGTTTAACATTTCATTCTTATGCTTTTTGCACTAAAGAAATACCAGTTTATTATTATTTATTCCACACCCATAAAAGGGGGCGGACCGAAAAAAACAACATTTCTAATTCTCAGGGTCTAAATTCAGGACTTTAAACTTCTTTTAGCAGACAATTGTTGCATTTGTT
Source organism: Pegoplata infirma (assembly GCA_963921195.1). NCBI lineage: Eukaryota > Metazoa > Arthropoda > Insecta > Diptera > Anthomyiidae > Pegoplata > Pegoplata infirma. The sequence goes on along the minus strand of OY992537.1, from coordinate 161,659,452 downwards.
GAACAAAAACACAAAAAATTATGTAAAAAAATTATATTTTTCATACACAGAAAAAAATATGGAGGAAACAAATTTGAGTAATCACTTGTTTAATTTTTTAAAAAAAATTTGAGTAATTTTTTAATTGACGCAATTAAAAATTTACTCAAAAATTGAAAATAAAATTTGAGTAAATAATTTAATACAAATTTAATATTTTTTTTATTTATTTTTTTTTCTCTTGGTGTTTTGAATTCTCATTTAGTTTATTGTTTTTTGTATATGTATATGAAAGTTTGAAATCATCTTTATAAAATTTTACTTTGTCTTGATGACATAAGTATATTTGGTAAAGTTTGTAAAAGCACTTTTTTTGGAAAAAAAATTAGAAACTTTTTAAAAAAATAATTTGATACATTTTGAGTAAATTTTTACTTGACACAATTAAAAAGTTACTTAAAAATATTAAAAAATTTTAAGTAAAGATTTAATTGTGTGAATTAATAATTCCCGAGTAAAAATAATTTAATATGATCTTATATACTTTTATATAGTCATATTATTTGATATATGATCATGTGTGACACTATGTATTGCAAGATAAATTTATACAATAAATTTTGATGTGGAATTTTTTTAAGATATCGCCATACATAACTATATGTTGTAACATCTGGTCCCATGCATCATTTAAAATTTCTAAGTGTTTTATATAAAATTTTATATGCCTCCATTATTTTTTAATTTTTTTAAAGGTTTTCCAAGAACATATTTTTGTCGTAAATATTTTCAAAGTGTTTTATATAAAATTTCATATGACTTTATATTTTTTTATTTTTCTAAGATTTTTCCAAGCACCATTTTTTTATCACGAATATTTTCTAAGTGTTTTATATAAAATTTTATATGACTCCATCTTTTAAATTTTTTCTAAGTTTTTTTCAAGGAACATTTTTTTTTATCGCAAATATTTTCTAAGTGTTTTTTATAAAATTTTATATAACTCCATTTTTTTAAATTTTTCTAAGTTTTTTCCAAGGACAAATTTTTTTGAAAATATTTTCTAAGTGTTTTATATAAAATTTAACATGACTCCATTTTTTTAAATTTTTCTAAGTTTTTTTCACAGAACCCCAGCAAAACTTGCATGACTTCCAGAACTAGTGCTGGAGTACTTCTTTTTTGCTCGACTAGTTCTCTATCTCGTTCTCAGAGTCATGATTTTTGTTTGAAATTGTCACCCTCAGAACTAGTTCTAGGGAAGTAGTCTAGGAACAATCACCCCTCCTATGGAACGGTTCCATCACTACTTCTAGAACCAGTTCTTTATCCCATTCTATAACCCATGATTTTTCTTTGAAATTGTCACGACAGGAACTACTTCCAAGAAGCTATTGTGGCACTAGTTCTCTATCTCGTTCTCAGAGTCATGATTTTTGTTTGAAATTGTCACCATCAGAACTAGTTCTAGGAAAGTAGTCTAGGAACCCATGTATGAAACGGTTCTTTAAGTCATTCTAGAACCAATTCTTTATCCCATTCTTTAACCCATGATTTTTGTTTGAAATTGTCACCATCAGAACTAGTTCTAGGGAAGCAGTCTAGGAACATTTTGTAATTTTTTTTTTTTTGCAAAAAAAAAACATTTTTGAATTATTTTTTGTTGAAAATATAACGCAATATCAGCACTTTACTGAACAAAAATTAGTAGTATTTTTTGTTTTTTTAGTCCTTAATGCAATTAGAAATTATCTAGAAGGAGAATAAGGGATTTTTGAAAAAAAAATATTGTAGGGACCAAAAAATATACGATTATATGCTTAGTTGGATAACTCAAATTGCTTACTATTTTTGCTACAATTGGAAAGTTTTGTTTACATTTTGTAATAAAAAATTCCAGCTGTAGTAAATAAAGTAGTTTATTGCAGATTGTAGTAAGGTAATTGAATGGATCTATAAAAACCTATTTGCACTAATGCCCCAATACTAAATAATACCAAACAAATTACCCAATACTTATAATTTTTTTAGCCCCTCTGTACATATTTCAAAAGGTTTGACTTTTTCCAAATAAAAGATGCAACAGAGAAATGCGTAATCAAATATTTATTTTTTTCTTTTTTGAAAAAAATTATAAGTTTTTGAAACAGCTTCTAAGATGTTATTTGAGAACCAGTATTTGTTTCATGGAAGTGGTGCAGAAGTCATGTACGACTAGTTCCAAATCACTAGTTCCCAAACTACTCCAAAAAAGCTCTTTGGAATCAAAATATTACCCTTTTGGATCACTTCTAGAACTAGTTGTGACACCACTAGTTCCAGGATGCTCTTTGAGAACCTATCGTAACAAGCTTTGAAGTACTTCTAGAACTAGTTATTTTTGAACGACTCCGAAAAGTTTTGCTGGGACAACTTATTTTTATTATTTTAATTTTTCAACTTTTTATTTAAAATTAAAAAAAACATCCGATTTATAAAATTGTATAAATTTTAATATAATTGGATATAATTTTATATCGTTGGATTAGACCAAAACTCGTATCAAAGTCGATATAAAGTTATATAAACTGATATTATTAGATATTATTCGATCAAATCTTATGAAACCATTTTTCGTATAAGATTATATCAAAATAGACACGAACCCATATTAAATTATATATTGTGTCATATCAATTTTTTTACTCGGGTTTACTCAAATTTTTTATTAAGCATTTAATAATTTTTTATTAAAAGTTTACTCAATACTATTAAATCGTTTACTGGTGGAAAATTGAGTAATTTTTTACTCAATAGTATTAAAAATTTACTCAAAATTTTTTTTTATTTTTTTCTGTGTAGGTTGGTTTAGTTCTGCAAGGGGGAACTTTTTTGCCCCTGGAGCATAATTCATATTCGTGCCAAATGTTGAGAGTCTAGCTCATTTGTTTTGGGCGTGTTAACTACATACGGACGGACGGACATCGCTAGAATGTCTTAGAATCGATCACTGATCGTAAATATACTTTATGGGACCTATATTTTGGAGGGTATAAAAAGGCAGAAAGTGTACAATTTTTTTCGAGAAAAGAAAACGCCATAGCACTTTTTCTTTACGAAAAATGTCTCAGAATCTGAGACTTTTTCTTTACGGAAATGGCTCAGAATCTGATACTTTTTCTATGCGAAAAATGTCTCAGAATGTCTCAAAGACCTATTGGAAAAAATCTGTCCATATTTAGGATCAAATGACTCTAATAACCGTATTATAATATGTATCCTTTCAAAATTTAGCAGGTAAACGTGATTCGCCTTCACAAATAACCTTTTCGAGTTTTAAAGGAATCGGACCAGTTGTTCTTGTTGCCCCCATACAAATCACCTTCCCGATTTTCACATAAATCTCTCAAATTGCATGAAAATATGAAATATTAAATTAAAATTTTGTTTGTGTATGTTTAACGAGTACTTTCATAATTTTTTTAATTCTGATTATCATCTGACCATTTTTGGACTTAGGCCCTATGTGAAAATTTCGCCCGATATTCAGTTAAAGCAGTTTATTGGCAACAAATATAAGCCTATTTCACTCAAATTTGTTTTGTAAGTGTTTTTTACACTTACTTATTAAAGATTTGACAAAAGATAGATCCAATCGGCCCATGTTTGAACTTGGGACTAGGGCTTCCAATCGGAATTGGTTTTTCTGAATCCCGGGATTCGGGATAGAAGAAAAATTTTCGGGATCCCGAAATCGGGATATTTTGAATACCGGGATTCGCGGGATTTTTCAAAAATGTTCGGGATTTTTAAATTTTCAACGCGTTCGTAAGGATTTGCGAAATTCTGTCGCAGTTGTGAAATTCAAAAAATGTAGAGATTCCTTTTGTGAAGGATATCCTTATTCGGTTATCTTTCTAACCTTTCGTTGTGGTTCATCGTTAACAACTTTTCCCGTGAATCACGCGGCACTGTAAGTGATTTTCATTTCAATCACGTAATTGTGTTTGAGCGTAAGTTGAAAAAAATCTACGTGAGTGATTAGTAAGTGAATCGAATTTTTGCGTGAGTAATTAATTTTTTTTTGCGGGAGCTTGCGTGATTTATTATACCCTCCAACCACAGTATGGGGGTGTACTCACTTTGTCCTTCCATGTGTAACATATCGAAATATCGGTCGGGGACCCTCAAAGTATATATAATATTGATCCATGATAGAATCTAAGACATTCTAGCGATGTCCGTCCGTCCGTCTGTAGAAATAACGATGCAGTCCAAACCAAAAGAGCTAGACCCCTGAAATTGAGCAGGAATATCTCTTATGTTACTGGTAAGGTTAAGTTCAAAGATGGGCAAAATCGGACCAGGGGGAAAAAAGTTCCCCCTTGAAGAACTAAAACAACCCCTGAAAAATACGATATTTTTACGAGTTTTTTAATTTTTGCTCAACAAATGTAACATTTGTATGCCATATTATGTTCATAGACCTGCGCTTGGACTAACAAGGGAAGTCTCCCTGGTGTCAACCTCCAATCTTCATGAAATTGGGATATGTTGTTAAGAACGAAAATTAATTCGACACGTATTTTTTTTAGCGGCCTAAACTCATTTTTAGGGGGGGGGGGTCGATTTGTATGGGGGGAAACTGACCTTTTTCAGTTTTTTACGATTTTCGCCTATTTGAGCAAAATTAATATAGGCATGTGTGGTATCAGATTAAAGGTATTAAAAATACCTATCTCGTGGTGCTAACAACGGGCCAAAGAAATTAATATTTTTCGACTTATTAACAAAAATGTCCTAAAATTTTGGTATTTTACTCAATATGATGAAAAGTTGTGCATGTTTGGACACGTTCTTAGCACACGTAGATAGGTTTTCCAAAGACCTTTCATTTGGTATGTAACATGACTAGGTTTCCTTGCATAATATAGGAGAGAAACGAAAAAAACTGAAAAATGGCCTTGTCTTCCCCCCTCCTTTTTCACCCCTAAATATGAATTTGGGCCGCTAAAAAAATACGTGTCCCTATATTTTTTCTGATCTACAAAATAAAACCAATTCCATAAAGATCCGCGGGTGACACTAGGGAGACTTCCCTTGTAAGGGGGTTAGGAAATTCGATTTTTTTAGACCGCCCCCCCCCCCCCCTTAGGGGTCGTGGTTATAGAAATTAATTAAAAGTAACGATAAAAATTTATTATTTAAGCGTAAATATCATAAACAAATAATTTGTAAACATATTAAGCGGGGGTACAGGTGTCCCCCACCAAATCCACCGACCCTCCCCCCCCCCCTCACCTAAAAAAAAAAGACGATTTTGAATTTTTTTTTTTAATTTTAAACGTGTTGGAGGGTATAAAAGATTCGGCACAGCCGAATTTAACACTCTTACTTGTTTTTTTTTTCATTCCTTGCAAAAAAAATGTTTTTTAGCAATGTTTTTTTGTGTGACTCAAGCGTGAACGTGATTGGATCCGGCGTGAGTCGTGCGTACGGGTGAGCAATTTTTTGTACATTTTTGTACTTTCTTGTACTCGAATAGTGAGTGGGCATGTGTACAAAAAAATGTGCACAAGTGATTTGATTATTGTTTGCGTGAGCGTGACTGAAGTGTGAGTCAAAATCTACTCACGCCTTTAAAATATGTTGTCTTAGCAAAATATAAAATAAAAAAGTTTACAACTTAAGGTGCTAAGACGTGTCAAAAGCCTTATCGTCGAACTACCATTATTTTTTGAATTTTTTGCAAACTTTACATTTCGCAAACGATTTAACTTTTGCTAACACGAAAAAATGATACCAGACGGAACTTTTGTCGGTTTTTTTTATTTTGTATCACACAATTCATATTTTATACAAATTATTGAAAAAATATAAAAATATTAAAAAAAATAAAAATAACGGGATACCGAAAATCCCGGTATTGAAAATCAGAAATCCTGAGATTAAGGATTTGCATAATCCCGAAAGTCCCGGGATTTCCAGGATCGGGATTTCCCGATTAGAAGCCCTACATGGGACCCATTTTCAGGGAAACCCTGGTGTAAGGTATTATATGGTCGGTCTTGACCAACTATAACTTTCTTACTTGTTTTTTTAATATTAAACTAATTCTGTGATATGTCTTCCTTAACTAATTCTGGGACTTGTTATATTTTTACCAGTCGCAGGATAAGCATCCTTAATTGGTCCATTTTTACTCGCAGGGTAATTAAAGATCTAACCAAAAAAATATCTAATCACTCCACGTTCAGACTGGAAAATGATTTTTCGGCCAACATTGGTGTGGGATATTATACATTTTTGATTTGTTTTAAAATTTAAATGACCTTAATTATTTTATTCCTTATATATTTAGGTAATAACTTATATTTATAGTAAATAATTTACCTCCTTATCCATATTATTAACATAAAAAACATTCGCATATATTATAAATGATGGAATTGAATACATGGAAATTGATATAACATCATAAAATGTTTTTGGCAATTTTCCCGACGAAGGCCATTCAAATGCTACAGTTGTTAGGAAAAACAAAGTCGGAACATTTGTCAATGTAAATCCAGACTGTAATATTACGGCAAATCCATAAACTTTGTTAATATCATTACGGCATAATGTTACCAATTCATTACGATCATTTAGAATATCTTTAATTTCTCTCGAGGATTTAGTCAATTGCATTTTTGAATTTAATACTTTCATTGATTCCATTAAAATGCAAAGTATACACGTAAAACAGGTTAGATAAACGAAATAATAAATGAAAAATATTCCTAAAATCACCGTATCACAAAAGTACATAGTCCATGAAAAACTTTTCACTGTCGTATCCTGAATACCAATATTTCCCATAACTAGAATTATCATCACAATATTCAATTGAAAATGTCGTTTAATACGTTTTTCCAGAATTTTCGTAGATTTTTCATTATTAATATTTGCAGCACATTTTAGAATCTGATTGAAAATATTCACATTTGTATGACGAAGTAAATAAAATATCGGTGTTAACATTATTTGAATTATTATACATTCGAGAAGTTCTACTAGTACCAACATATTTCCAGTTTTACTTGTTAGGTATACATCGAATATGTCCGAAAATGATAAAACACATACAAAAATTAGAAATATTTCCAAGACGATTAAAATCAATATCGTCCAACAGAGCACATATTTTTCACACTTTTTTGTAATAATTAATTTTCGTTTCTTTTTACAATATTTTGCTGGTATTATGCCCAAAATATAAATTAATTTTAACAACAGTTCTAAAAGATCCTCCAACGACATTATAATTATTTTAACTATTAGACTTTAAATTGTGAATGTTGTAATTGGAATGAAATTCAAATATTATTGTTAAGATTGTGTGTTAATGATATAAATGTGTTAATGTAATTTAATAAACAATAATTGCTGAGTTTTTTTTTTAATAAGAAAGATAAAATTAACAAACAAATAGTAATGATTACTTTCATTTAAATAAAAATCCGCTGAATATATACCAAAAATCGCAAACAAAAAGTCGCTTCATATAATGAAAAAACAGAAAAGTTGGCAACACTTAATGTCATATATGCGTAAATGTCAAAAAAATATGTAAAAATTTAAAAATTTTTTTTGACATTTAGTCATTTGATAACCAAATTTATCGATAACACAAGAATAAAATTTGACGTTTACTGTTTTTTTAGTATGCTTTTACTCTTCACACTTGTTCATATTTCCTCTGGTGATATATTTGCACTGTTCACATAAATTTATTCAATTCAAAAAAAGTCTGGTGTCATAGGGGCTTTATGCCTACTTGTTTTTTTATGGTAAATTTCATTTTTCAAATTATTGAAAAACACAGCTAATAGCATGGTTTACATACACTAAGGTCTTTTTTTATGCGGTAGATGCGTTCCAAAAAACCCCCGCTTAGCGGAAATCCGCATACAAAAGACTACATTTTCATAGCAAATTAATGAATCGTTCCGATTTTTTCAAAAACCGCATAACTTCAAATCAAGACGTTGAAATTTAACCAAAATCGCATAAAAATACTAAAATAAAACATAAAACAAACAATAAATTTATTTTAAAACATCCCTTTTTCCAATTCGGGATTCTGATTTTGGGATCCCGGAACTGTCGGAATATTTTGAATTCCGGATTTGTCGGGATTTTTAAAAAATTTCGGCATTTTTAAAAAAAATTTCGGGATTTTTAAAAAAAATTCGGAATTTTTTGGCACTTTGGCATATCCACGCGATCGTAAAGATTTGTGAAGGTCTTTTAAAGTTGTGAACTTCGAAAAAGGAAAACCATTGAGAGCAGTCATCCGGGCAATAACTGCAGAAAGACAGCCCTCCTGTAAAGGATATGCATATTCAATTATCTTTCTTACCTTTCGTTGTTGCTCATCGTTATTAACTTTTTGCAGCTTTACCTTAGGGTTATAATAGTCGCAACCAAAAAGTCGACTTTTCAACTTTTTCAATTTCTAAAAAGTCGACTTTCCGACTTTTTTCAAATTCAAAAAAGTCGATTTTACGATTTTTTCAGAAGAAATTTTCATCTACACTCAAAAAAAAAAAACTGTAAAGTTAGCAAAAAAAGCTTGTAAACCTACAAGAAAATTTGCTGATTTTGAACCCACAATTTTTTTGGTAAGGTTAGCAAAAACGTTTTGCTAAAAATTAGTTAACTGAAATAATTTTTATTTCAACTTAGTTCATACACATTTGAGGACCCCATTGGGTTCGGACCCAATAGGTCCAGACCCCGATGGGCCTAGACCTAGTTGGGTTCCTTAAAAATCGTCATAGTTTTTGATCCAAAATTTGTGTCCGTTTCGCTCTACCTTGCTTAGTTTTTGAGATACGTGATTTTAGGGGATCACTGGGGTCTTGAGAATTAAAAAACTCGATAACTTCAAAAATATTACTCGGAGAGCTTTTGGTTATTTTGCGGTCTTGTTCTACGTGTTGAGAGCTACAAAAATTCTTTTGGACCTTTTGTTGTGTCGGCAATATTTACCGAGATATGAGCATTTTAAAATTTTCGGGAATGCTAACTTTTTTGGATCCAAAGTTAGGTCCCATTAGGGTCCACACATGTGAAGAGGACCCGCGAAAGTATGGTGATTCTAAGAACCAAAAATGCCCTCCATTTTGCGCCATTTTAAGTTTTCTGAAAATAATAAAAAAATTACCATTTATTTTTTCTAATGTTAGCAAAAAATCTTGTAAAAATGTTGTCAACTCAATTTCAAATTTAGCAAAAGAAATTAGTTCAAAGTTTAAAATTGCTAATGTGCTAAATGAAGTTTACAAGAATTTTTTGCTAACATGCTAATCTCAACTAAAAATTTGCTAAAAGTAAGCTAACTAGCATTAGCAAAAAAAAATTAGTAAATCTACTAACGTATTTTTTTGAGTGTAGCAAAAGTAAAAAACAACAATTCAAGTCGATGAAGTCAAAAAAAGTCGAAAAAAAGCCGAAAGAAAAAGTCGACTTTTCGAGTTTTTAGCAACAAAAAAGTCGATTTCGACTTTTTCATACAAAAAGTCGATTAATTGACTCTTCGACTATAGAACCCTACTTGAACTTTTAAACCTTTAAACAAAATTGTTTTAGAAAAACATAAACATAAAACAGTTTACGTCTTTAGGAGTTAAGATGTGTCAAAAGATCTTTCGTTGAACCACCAATTATTTTTTTTTTTACAATTTTTGCAAGTTTGACATTTCGCAAACGATTCACCTTTTGCTTCCACAAAGAAGTGGTACCAGACTAGACTTTTGTCGGATTACTTTTTTTTTGTATTCCACAAAATTCATATTTTATAAAAATTTTTTTAAAAAATATAAAAATAATGAAAAAAAAAAAATCTGGATCCCGAAAATCCCGGAATTGAAAATCAGAAGTCCCGAGATTCATCTAATTCCGAAAATATTAAAAAAAAACATAAAAAAAAAATTGAGATCCCGAAAATCTCGGGACTTAAAATCATAAGTCCCGAGATTCGGGATTCGTCTTCATCAAAAACCGGGGATTTCGGGATTGAGAATTCCTAGTAGATTGATTTTTCTGAATCCCGGGCTACGAGATTGAAAAAAAAATTTCGGGATTCCGATTTCGGGATCAAATCAAATTTCTTTAATACTTCATTGTCCTTACCATTTTTATTATATTACACTGTGCAACAGTGAAAAAAACACCAGAACTTTACTATATAGGTAGGTTCGATTCTATTATCAAAAGCTAGTAAAACCCTGTGCTCAGATTGTCCTGCTTGGTGACCAATTCCTTTTTATGGGCGTCCAAATATTCAGAAAGGATCCTTAAAATATCGTATCATCAGTTTTTGCCCAACACACAGTGGGACGAGATGCACTTTTTTGTCAAAATTAATCTGCAGCCTTAACTATGCAATAAAAATTGAGTGGATTAAAATAATGAGCTTAAAAATCGGGCCACATAAGTCGATGCATGCAAACAGCAAAATAAATAATTAAAATCGGTTAAGAATTGATGGCTGTAAAGTAATTCTAACAAAAAAATTGCATCTCGCCCACTGTGCAACAGCTTAATCAAAGTATCGCTTAAGTATATTTGCACTCAAAAAATTATGTTAGTGAAATCAACTGAAAATGTCAGTTAAAATAACTACTTTGTAAGTTGTTTTGGGGTCAACTACTTTTTCAGTTAAATCAACTAACAATGTTAGTTATTTTAACTGACAAAAAACAACTGACTTATGTAGTAAAAACTACTTACATTTGTAGTCAAAACAACTAAAATGTAGTAAAAATAAAATAATCAATATATATATTTTTTTTTTTTAATGTTTCAGAAAAAAATTGAAGACCAAATTTTTTCAAAGTTTTTTTTTAAAAAAAAGTTATGAAAAATAAAAAAAAAACGAAAATTTATTTTTATTTTTTGGAAAAAAACTTTGAAAATTTTTCAGAGATAAAAAAAATAAAATTAACTACTTTAAATAACTGTTACTACATTACAGTACCTTTTTGTTAGTTGTTCAAAAAAGCGATTTAAAATAACTAACAGAAATAGTTGTTTGATATTTTTTATACAAAAACAACTGACTTTGCAGTTAAAAACAACTAACTACTGTAAAATATCCAAATAACTAACATGTAGTAACTTACATAATTTTCTGACAAGGGAAGTATCTCAACCCTTATGAACCGATTTGCATGAAACGTAAAATATATATAAAAGAGACAATTCTAAGGTTGGGGTGTCTCGGCTTATCGGCCATATCGGGGATTTAAGGGTTCAAAACATGGGTCAAAAAATGGCGAAAAAATCGTTTTTTGGATTTTTCAGCCATTTCTTTCTTAGAAACTATATGATGTTTACATATGAGAAGAAAGGTTTTTTTAATACCTATCCAACGGTGGCATAACCTTGAAAAAGTTTGTATTTTTTAAATACTTTGGGGGGTATTTATATGAAGACATAGAGCTACGATGTCCATATGAATACGAAATAATCTTTGTTAAATTTAAGTCGACACGTATTTTTGCTCTATAGGATATTCCTGTTAGTTCATGAGTTATCGAAATTTTCCTGAAGGTCCATATGGTTTCATAAGGGGACAACGAAATTTTGAAACACTAATATGGCCGAAAAGCCGAGACACCCCAACCTTAAAATCGTCTCATTTATATATATTTTAAGTTTCAGGCAAATCGGTTCATAAGGGTTGAGATACTTCCCTTGTGAGTGTGGCATAAATGTAGCTAATAGTCTGTTGAAAAAATTCTGTTAAGATTTTATGCTAAAAAATATTTTTTTCATAGAAATTTTTTGAAAAAATACGAGGGAAAATATATTTTTTTTCACTTTTTTTAGCATAACTTACTACATGGACTGTTGATTTTTCCCTAATTTTTTTGGCAAAATTGTAGCCACGGTCAAGCAACAAAAACTATTGGCAGTCAGTCATACATTTGAATCCTCACTCTTGCGGCAGTTAGAGTTGTGGGAGAAAATTTTATAGAAATGTGATTTTGTATAGGAGTAAAGATAGGGTGTAGGTTAGAGCACCCATAAAATGTATGGGATGTGCAAAATTGTTTTTATTATCGATCGCCGCTCATTTTCAGTTGAGTTTGAAGTAAAAAATAATATTTTTTCCAGAAATTAGACTGCTAGGTTGCTAACAGGCCAAGCAGTTTGACCTTTTGTCCTTTTTGAAAGGTAACATATAATAGATGATTTTTTTAAACTGGACCCCGATCGGTTGATTTTTTAAATTTCCATTTATAAAATGTCTTTATATTGGAAAGTATAGGAGATAATCACACACTTAAGCATATTTTGGCAAGCGTTTAAAGAGTTCGTATGCAAAAGGTATCCAACTTTGGGGGGCTCTGCTCCCTCTTCCGATCGACCGCTAGGCTTTAACTTCCAAACTTAAGCTCAAAACTACGTTGTATATGACCATTCCAAATTTTATGGCTATCAGTCCCGTACTTACTGAAGGGCTGAATTATTTCCAAACAATTTGCCAAATCTCCCACAGTGGATGCCAGATTTTAATTGTTTCTCTCACTCCTAAAAAGTAGAAAATGTTGACGTGTTAAGTTAAAACTAGCTAAAAACCGCTTTGTTTTTCCTAAAATTTTTGATTTTCTTTACGAAATTTCTCTTTCATGAAAACGCGCCTTTAAAGTTGCTTGTAAATTTCGGAAACAAGCAGATATCATATAGACACAGACTAATACAGATGCGACACTTATGACAGGTGTCAAAAAAAGGAATCTTGAATCATATGTTTAATTCTGTTCCTTTTTGGTTGAGAAAGAGTAAACTAATATAACTCAGCTATAGGAAAAATAGTTGCTAGATTATAATTGTTGCACTCATTCCTAAACAGTAGAAAGTGTTCCTGTTGAGGTAAAACCAACTTAAAACCGCTCTGTTTTCTACTAAAAGCGCTTTATTTCCCCCGGGGTTTTCACAGTCGTGTCTACACAGAAAAAAAAAATAATTGCCAATGAACGAAATTTATAGTATTTATGAAGAAATACATAAAAATTATGAACTTTTTCATTTATTTTTTTTAACTTTTTCATAGTATTTATGAAAAATGTTAAATTCTTATATTTCACATATTATGATTTATTCATAAATACTATGAAAAAGTTTATAAGTATTATAAAAAAGTTAATAAATATTATGAATTTGTTCATAAATACTATGAAAGTCGTTTATTGGAAATTTTTATTTTTGTGTATATATTAGTCTATGATATACACTTTATTAAATATTTACCTCTTTTTCAATATTATTACTTGTCATTAACATAACAAATATTATTAACCATGGTATATCCCAATACAGGGTCACAACAAGTGACACTAACTCATGTTGTAAATTTTCATATTCATATTCAAAATTCACCGATATTAAATAGAATGGTCCGGATGGTGCAATTATCACAATGTAGGCCACAATTATAGCTAAAATAAGTCCAAATTGAGAATTTAATTCATCTTCACAGAGATCCAATATGGTTTTTCTTTTCTTTATAAGATCATAAAATTTTCTTGTGTCTCTATCGAATTTCCCCGTATCACTTAGTATTTGAGATATTTCATTATTTATATGTTTTAAGCAGGAATTTAATATTTTCACTATGCAAATGTACAACATAATTACAATGCCACATGCAACAAAACTCATTGCAAATAAAATTCTGTAGGACATTAGGGCACTCCATCTTAATTGTAAATTAGAAAATGCTTTGTAATAATTAAATGCTGCAGTTGTGGCCAAAAATATGTAGATTGCAAATAATTGACGCAACGTCATGCCCGTACATTGATCAGACAAATAGTGTTCTTGCAATTTTATTATTAATTTAAAAATGTTTAGAAAACATTTATGGCTGACATAAAAATACACATATATGACAGACATTAGACAGCAACATAGACCAAAATTTAAACTCAAATATGTATTGCCAGTTCTATTATAGACACTTAAGTGAAAATGTCTCGGATATAATAGCCAATAGAAAAACAGTGTCCAATAGATCACCTGGGATACACAAAGAATTATAATTGAATATCTTCTATCATTTTGATTTATATAAATTCGATTTGATTTTCCATGACTATTTTCTATATGACACTTGAAAAGACCTAACGAGTTGAGTGTACAAAAATACGGTTTTAAATCCCAACCGGAAGACATTTCGAATGTCACTTATTATTTTGTGTCTTCACAAATGAAATTACACAACTGACACAATTTTTATGTAAATAGAGGAAGTGAAAAAGGTGGATTTTTTCGAAAACTCATTTTACCCTACACCACTCTGCGGTACAGGGTAGGTTAGGTTAAAAGGTTGACATAATGTCCACAAGACCAATTCCTGATCCAAAGTGATACCTCGAGAAAGGAGGGGGAGGGTGTTGGACTGCTTTTCATATTATCCATATTTCACTTCTGACTTACTGTCCAATAGCATGACGATTTATGTCCTCTCATATGTTTCGTCAAGTTTACTCAGCCTAATATATTTAAGCATTTTCCATGGTTTGACATATCTAAAATCCTCCAGTACCTGAAAGAAGTAAGTGCCAAAACAATTAAATCGAGTGCGAGATAATACAGAACACTGACAAAGATAATAAATCTTCCGCTCTTCTCTTTGTCCTTACACCATCTGTACACTTAAAATAATAACTCTGTAAAATACTCTGTAAAATGACTGTAATCTCAATAAAACAGGTATTTGACAGAGTTTTCTGTCAAAATACAGATTTAATGAAAATACTTTGTATTTTGTTGTGACAAAAAAAAACAAAGTTTCATATGTATTATTACTTTTACCTTTGTAATCCTAATTTTACAGATAATTAACAGAGTTTTCTGCTAACATACAGATTTAAGCAAATACTTTGTATTTTTTATAACCAAAAAAGTTTTCTTTAAAAACTCTGTTTTGAGTAAATTTTTTTTGTTACCAAACACCAAAAATTTTTGTGTATTCTGAAAAAATACCAAAAAAATTAAAAAAAAAAACATCTTTTCAGAAATCTTATAAAATTTTTACAAAATAACATCAATTTCAAAACTCTGTTTTGAGTAAATTTTTTTTTTTGTTACCAAACACCAAAAATTTTTCTGTATTCTTTTTGAGAAAAGGCTGAAAATGTACCAAAAAATAATAAAAAAAAACATCTTTCAAGAAATCTTATAAAACTTTTACAAAATAACATCAAACTCTGAAAAATTTACAGAGTTTTTTTCTGTAAAATTTTATTTGCATCAAATGCATTGTACAAATACATGTAAATTTACAGAATTTTTCTTTGTTAAATGGTGGTTTATTTAACCAATACTTTACTAGAAGATCTGTAAATTAACAGTTTTTTTGTCCAAATCATTTTACAGAGTTTTAAAGTAAAATTACAGAGTTTTTTTTGTCAAAAGGCTTTCTTATTTAACCAATATTTTACTATAAACTCTGTAAATTAACAGTTTTTTTTTTGTCAAAATCATTTAACAGAGTTTTATAGTAAAATTACCAAGAAATGTTGCTAGCTGGAAAAGTATGGTGTACTCTGTTAAATTAGCAGAGTTTTTCTGTAATTTAACAGAGTTATTATTTTGAGTGTACATGTCATCTTTGATCACTCAAATACGTTTTCAAGCCAGTACGACCTGTAATTAAACCTGCATACTTCCTACTTGCTTTTTTATATAAAGAAGTGTTTTTTTGGCCACTTTTTCCACCGCAAGTCCACAAGTCCTTTGTCTGGATACAGTCCTGGCTGCTTTCCCATAATCTTCCTGTCGTTCAATTTTTTTCTTTATTTTAGTATATTTGATCGTAAAACTGCGCCCATACGAAGTAGATCGTCCGCTTTTGAATTACATCTTTTGGGAAAAATAAAAAAAAAAAATAATTTAATTTTTATTTTTTGGAAAAATACTTTGAAAATTTTTCAGAGATAAAAAAATAAAATTAACTACTTTAAATAACTGTTACTACATCACAGTGTTTTTTTGTTAGTTGTTCAGAAAAACGACTTAAAATAACTAACAGAAATAGTTGTTTAATATTTTTCATACAAAAATAACTGGGTGCTAATCACGTAAAACGAAAACGATAGACGATGCATAAACGACATCAAAATACATATCGTTTTGAAGGGAAATTTCAAAGTTTCTCTTTATTAAATAATTAAAAATTGTTGTCTTATCCAGAAACATTAAAAAAATTGGAAATATTTTGATTAGTTTAGGAGCAACAAGGCTCCAAAAATCGACGATAGTTAACTATCGTTTTACGTGATCACAGTCCTGACTTTGTAGTTCAAAACAACTAACTAAGTACTGTAAAATATACAAACAACTAACATGTAGTAACTTACATAGTTTTCTGAGTGTACAAATGTCCGCTTTAAATTTGGCTTAAACGACTCTAATAATCGTTTTAAAACAGATATCCATTCGTAATTTGGAAGGGAAATTTTGTATTAACAAATCACTATTCCAAAAATATATAAGAATCGGAAAAATTCTGACAGTAGATTCCACTACAAAGACAGTTAAAACAACTAGCAAGGAAGGTCTTTTACAAGGCACCTACCGATTTTCCTGTAACTTGAATATGGGAATGAGAGGGGAAAAATAGGAGTTATGTGTTTTTTTAGCTGCCCAATATCAAATTTAAAAAAGGGTTGCCACTATATGAAAAATAAGGGCTTTCGGGAAAATCCGTATAAAAGCCGAACTAGCAGGAATTTCGCCGAACGACAAAATACGGGTCAGCTTAACTTTGATAGAGATTATTATATATGATTTTGGCGGTCGTACGTATATACATCTCCATATAAACTACCCTAACGATTACACTTTTTTGTTAATAACGAACTTAACGAAGCCGAATTTGGTCACGACCGATTCCCCATTGGATAGGCCTTCAAAAACCTTTCGATTTGTATTAAATGTTAATATAGTTTCTTTTAAAAAAATTGAAAAATCCTCACAAAATAAAAAAAAATCCCGTTTTTCCCCATCCCCTTTGACCCGCTAAATGTGTGATTGGGCAGCTATACAAAAACAGGTAAATCGTATTTTGCTCCCCTCTTTTCTATATGCAAGTGTCAAGACAATTGGTAGGTGCCCTGTGAAAGACCTTCCTTGTAAGTACATTCGTTGTTGTTTTACGGTAAAATCAACCAAAAAATTTTGTTTTTAACTATTGATTAACAACTACAGAAAACGGTAAAAACAGTTGTTTTTACTGTAACTCAAATTGTCTGAAATCTAAAAAGTCAGTTGAAACAACTACATTCGTTGTTGTTTAACAGTAAAATCAACCAAAAAATGTTTTTGTTTTTAACTATTGATTAACAAAAAAACGGTAAAAACAACTTCAAATTATAGTTGTTTTTACTGTAACTCAAATTATCTGATTTTTTTTATTAAAAAAAAAAATCTTCTAAAACGTTAAAAACGGTAAAAATTTTTAAAAAACAAAAACAAATTTATTACATTTTAAAATTGTAATAAAATTAATGAAGGTATTATTTGTTCGGTAATAGTTTCTGCTGCACCCCAACTCGTTCAACAAATCCGTTTTCTAAACATTTCTAAAAAAAATACAATTTTTTATAGACTTAAAACATCTACATAAAACAACTGTAAATACAATGTAGTAATTTTTGTATTTATTTTTTAAAACAACTACAAAAAAAGTTGTTTGAGATTTTTCATACAAAAACGACTGAAATTGTAGTTGAAAAAAAAAAACAACTACTACTTACTACACAAACCATCATCATGTAGTAACTGCAATAACTGTCTAAGTGTAGTTATGTAAATATTGGGATAGTCCTCTCCCGATATTTACATAACTACACTTAGATAGTTATTGCAGTTACTACATGATGAAATTTCTTGAAAATTCTCTATTAAAATTTTGTTTGTAGGTTTTAAACGCGCACTTTGATAAACTAATCAAATTTGATTTTAATTGTACCATTTCTGGACCCATATAAAAATTTTCGTCTGATATTCAGTTAATTAGGTTCCAGAAAACTATTTAACACAAAATTTGGTTTGTGTGTGTTTTTTACACTTTTTAAAGATCTAACAAAAGATACATCCAATCGGTCCATGTTTTCACTTGGTACCCATTTTCCGGAAAGCACTGATGTAGGGTATTATATGGTCGGTCTTTTTATACCCTCCAACCACAGTATGGTGGTATACTCACTTTGTCATTCCGTGTGTAACGCATCGAAATATCGGTCTAGGACCCCATAAAGTATATATTTTATTGATCAGTGATCGATTCTAAGACATTCTAGCGATGTCCGTCCGTCCGTCCGTCTGTCCGTCTGTAGAGGACACGATACAGTCCAAAATAAAAGAGCTAGACTTCCGAAGTTTGGCACGAATATGTATTATATTCCTAGGCAGGTTAAGTTCGGAAATGGGCAAAATCGGACCAAGGGGAAAAAGTTCCCCCTTAGAGAACTAAACCAACCCAAGCAAAACCGCATTTTTTGCAGAGTTTTTTGTACTTTTGGTAAGCAAATGCAACATTATTATCTCAGAAGAAGTTCAAAATCGCAAGGGGAAGGTGCCCCCTAACGTCTCCCACCAACCCCCCCTCCCACTCCAAAAAAAAAAAAAAAAGACGCCCCTGGATTTTTTTTTACATTTTGGAGGGTATAAAAGATTCGGCACAGCCGAATGTAACACTCACTTGTTTTTACTTGTTTTGTAATTAATTATGCATACATTTTTTGTGGTATCTACCATATATGACGGACATTTAAAGATAAAGATATTCAAAGTAAACAATTAAATTTTGTGTTAAATGTTAACTGCCCTACAATGAATAGAAGGAATTTTGTTAAGTGGTGTTTTTTGTTTTTAACATCAAGAATTCCTAAATTTTTTATCTACTATGCTGAATATAAGGTGCATTTTGTGTTGTGCCAACAGGTATTTGGGAGTCGACACTGCCGAATAAAACACTGGCACTTGTAACATTTAAATAAGAAACAAACTAAAAACTATTTTTTAAAAAATAATTCAGTATTAATTCGTTTAGTCCCGATGTTCTAGAAAATGGAAATAAGGTAAGGATTAATTACACAGTGCAACAACCAAAATCGAAATGGGATGAAACCAAAAGCAAATATAAGTTAACATATTCCATAACAAGACCCTCAAGGTTTTTTTTTTAGTTCAGTGCTAGATTTTTTTTACACGCATTTAAAGTTGGAGAACTTTTATTTATATTTATTATGAATAATTGCTTGAAAACTCTATAAGTGGCGAATGTTTAAATTAATAATTGAAATTTCTTTTAAATAACAATCATGCGCAACGGTACACAGAGGTTTATTTTTAATAATTTGGCTATTCAGTAAGTAGGTACTGGGCCGATTGCAGCGAAATTCATACTGGTTATAGCTAGCATAATTTCGAGCTTAAGTTTGGAAGCTGGACGCCCACATGTCCAATAAGGACACCACCAGGGGCTCCTCAATCAGGACACGTTTAGTACACAAAAACTTTAAATTTTCATTTGCTTTTGTTTTCATCCCATTCCGATTCGGAAAGTTCGATTTTGTATAACACTTAAATAAGTATAAACAATCATAATAAGTAAAACAAAATTGAATTCATTTTTAGAAACTTTATAATATATTTTTTTGCCTTTAAACATTTTATGAATATTTATAAACATTAATTTCTTTTTCTCCATCTTCCATAGAGAAGTGAATTTGATTTTTTGGAATGGTCGCCCTTGAATGATAGAAATTTAATGTTATCGGACGATTGGACCAGTGATACATTATTTTCAGCTATAAATGGTCCATTCCCATTTCCAGATTCAAGAGAAATTGGTAAATATATATGTTTATTTTTACACTAAAATTAAATATAACCTAAAAGATAGGAAAATTAACTAAATTGGAGAAAAATTGACAAAGATTTAAAGCTAAAAATTAGTTTTTTTTTTTGAGATACGGTAATTTAGGGGGCTTCATAGGGTCTTGAGAGTATTAAAAACTGGATAACTCGCAAACTTTTGGTCAGAGGATTTTCTGGTATTTTTCGAACGTGTTCTACGAGTTGTGGTGCATTCTGTTTTAATTTGATAAATATTTAAACAAGGCAACTCGACACAAATTTGTTAATTTTTCCAATATTTGACTACGCCTCCTAAGCCCAGTTTTTTAAAAATTAAAAACCAAAAACGCAATTTTCTTAGTTCCATATTGCGCTATTCATACAACCTATTCAGATATTCACGGGACACATGGTTTTCTGTAGCGGGACATTTGGTGTGGAATCCCTCATATGTGCACTAACAAATTTTGGAAATGCCAAATTTTGGAAATGCCAAATTTTGGAAATGCCAAATTTTATATTCAAGATGAGGGGCTTCCAGATGAGTAGAGCTATGATATTCCAAATTTTTCTTTATAGCATTTTCTTTTAATAGTTTCATCAGTTTTGCTGTATCTCGCTTACCCAGAAAAAATAAATCGAGATTTTGGCAGCATACTTGTAGCTTATTTTTATACCAAATAGTGCTTAAAACATGCATAAATTTAAGTGGTTTGGATCCGCTCCTTGACACGAGATTTCATTTCAAAAGCTGCACCTAGCTCAGCCAAATTTCTGCTGGGTAGTTTTAAGAAATTTGTTTTAAAAATAAAGACATTTTTTATAGATTTGGGAAAAATTTTGTTTTGGGGTAAGATTTTAAGAAAACTATGAACTAAAGTTTTTTCTCATTTTCCATTTTTAGTTAAATTTTGTTTAAAATTTAAGGAAAATTCCGGAAATATTTTAGAGGAAATTTTTTCCTAAATTTTAGTTATGCATTTTTTTTAATTGAACATTAATTAATATATAATTGTTTTATTACAGCTCGTGGTGCTGGTATTGCCGACTTCATACAACCCAGTTTGGGACCATTACAACCGAATTTAGATGATATTGATTTAACATTTGTTGGTAAGTTTAAGGGCCAAAATACACACGAACTAACACAGGAGCTTGTCACGCTGAAAATAAATATCAAAAAAATTTTGTAACTGTCTTCGAGATGTCGCTTTTTGAAATTTATGATAATATATTTGACGTATTGCAAAAGTTATTTTTATACCCTCCACTTACAATTAGCGATAGGTAGTTTGTTAATCCGTTTGTAACTCATCGAAATATCGGTCTGGGACCCAAATGAGTACAAATATTAGTGATCCTCGAAAAATTTTAAGATGATCTAGCCATGTTCCTTTGTTGAAATAAGCGATAACGGTTCAGCGATTCAAAAGTTATGAACATTCCACATAACCTAAAAATAAAAGATGCTTTAATTCGGCTACTGGAATCCTATGCTATCAGAATTTGACACCAAATGTTATTGTTTAAATACAAACAATTGTTTTGAAATTTTTTTCGCGGAAAAAGGTATAATGAGTTTGTGCTGATGTTTTGTAGCCTTGAAAGATGTTTAAGTATACCGATCGATCCCATGTTTATACCTAGCCCCCATCAAATTTGGCTTAAATTCTTCTAATAACCGTAATATTATATGTATCCTTTTGAAATTATATCGAAATCGGACCATCTTTACCGATAGTCCCCATACAAACCGCTTCCCTATATTCACATAAATCACTCAAAATACTAGAAGATGAGAGATATTTAACTAAACTTTTGTTTGCTGATGTTTAACATGTACTTTTGTAACCTAAATAAATCCATTTATAATCAGACCATTTTTGGCTTTAGTCCCCTTTAAAAATTTCGCCCGATATTCAGTTAAATCGGTCTATTGGCAACAAATACAAGCCGATTTCACTCGAAATTTAGTTTGCGTGTATTTTCTACACTCTAATAAAAGAACTAACCAATTATAGTTTTAATCAGTCCATGTTTGTACTTAGGACCCTATTTCCGGCAAAGGGTATTAAATAATCGGTCTTGACCGACTATTATTTTCTTACTTGTTTACATTGTGGATGGTATAAATATATTCGGCAAGATCGAATTTAACTTTTTTTACTTGTTTTCTTTAGAATTATTACAAAATTCCCGCTTGCCACCTGTGCCAGAAGAAGGTTCAGATGAAATGATTAAAACAGTAGATTATGGATTTTCTTCCATTATGGGTAATAGCAAATATTTTATTAATTTAAAATTGTAATTAAATTATATTTTTTTAAATATCTCTTAAGGAAACGAACAAATGGAATCTAGTAATATGATGGATGTCTCATCTTCCCATGTAGCACAATCTATGCGAAATGTCAATGATGACACTAACATGATGGAACTTAATACACCTCTCAATACCTTACAGTTTTCCGATATAGAACAACAATTTGCTAATCGAGGTGGTGGTGGTGGTCCCAATAATATACAAATGCTACCATCGTCTAACCGCACAAATGCAACCAATCTTCAACAACTTACAGGAGATGATTCCATTATGAGTGAACCACAAAACACAGCCAATATCATAATGCAACAGGTAAATCGACAGCAGCAACAACAGCTTAAGCATTATGGTAATTCAGGTGGATCTGGCAGCGGAGGAGGAGCAGCTGGAGAAAACAATAGCATGTTGATGGGACGTCAAAATAGCAATGATTTTCCCGTGAAGAAAGGACGCATATCGAAGAGTTCTCAGAGACCTTTTAGGTAATTGTTTTGTTTAGGTTTCTTTTCATTTGATATTTGATGCTTAAACATTTTTGGGCAAAACAAAAAACAAACAAAAATTACTTTATTGTTTAGGCGGGAGCCGCATAATTACGATAAGGCCCAGCCGACAATGCATCAGACTAGCATCTATCAGCAAATGTTGGCTGAACAACAAAAAACGCAGCAAGTGCAACATCATGGGCAACATTTGCAACAGCCCACACTAGCAGCCAACAATCTGCAACACCAGGCCACTGTACAATATCATCCAACACAACAACAGCAGCAGCAGCAGCAACAAAATGTCAACAATTCGTATCAACAATCTCCACAACAACAGTATAATACAAATTTGCTAAATAGCACAAACAATTATGGCAATTCCACGGAAAATTTAACAAATATGGTGAGTGGAACAATAACGGGTCAAGGTAGTGTTGGTGGTCCTCCAAATGCAAGTGGCAATACCACTGGAGCAGGTTATAGTCTAATGCCCTCTCAAGCTACACAAATGACCACAAATAGTCAGACCAACAATAATAATAATACGTTACACAATATTAAAATTGAAGTACCCTCTCCGGATGTTCTGACAATGTTTAATTTAGGTCAGGGTCCAGCAGAGGGTAGTGGTGGTGGTGGCGGAGGTAGTTATGCATCATATAAACCCTATAATCATACAGGTAATTTTAAAAAATCATCCTCAACGGGTACGTATATTAATATAAGAGGAGTCGGAGGATCATCATCAAATCAACAGTTGTATAATATGCAACAGGATCAAAATCAATCGTCATTAGCAGGAGGTACAATACACGCACAATCATTACCTCTTACCTTAGGTATACATTTGCCGGGACTAACAAATGCTTTACAGCAATCCCGTCCACCACAATTATCACCGCCAAATCAAATACAACAACAACAACAACATCAATCTAGTCAACAACAGCAGCAACAACGTATCATTAACCAACAACAACAACTTAATTTAAACCAACAACAATCCACATCTCAGACACATCTCCAAACACTGATTAACTCACAACAGCATCAACAAATGTCATCTCAATCACTTTCATCATCCAATAACATTATAATACCCAAAGAAATCTATCGTTCGAATAGTTTACCCTTGAATGTGTCTTTACAAAAATTGGATCCACGTTTATCCCAACAACATGATAATAATTTTGCTATACCCACAAAATATCATGTTTCGAAAAGTAGTAAAGCTCGTTCGCGCAGCAATTCTATACATCAGCACATGATACATTCTTCAACATCTGCTTCGTCGTCGTCGTCTTCAAATACAATGGTTGTTAATAGTAGTGGTGGTGTTGCAGGTGGTGGTCTCAATATCAATCCCCAGTTACAGGCTGCAACCAGTGATCCAATGCTCAATAGTACATTAGCACAACTTTTAACGACGAGTAAGTATTGATGTTGATTCATTTTAAATTTACAAGTACATTTTTAAATTTTTTGTAACTAGATTTTTTAATTTTGGAATTTTAAAATTTTAAATTGGTATCTTCGAGTTTTTTGATCTTTTTTGAATTACAACTGGAATCTTCGAATTACAATTGATCTTTTCGAATTTCATTTGATGTATTTCGAATTACAGTTGATCATTTTCGAATTACAATTAATTTTTTCGAATAACAATTGGAATCTTCGAATTAAAATTATTCTTTAACCACAGTATTTGTCACTCCATATGTAACGCATCGAAATATCGGTCGAGGACACCATAAAGTATATATATTGGTCCATGATCAATTCTAAGACATTCTATGAATATATATGGGGCATTCCAAGCCAAATCACTCACTTTAAGACCCGACCCCTTTCGATTTATTTTATTTTTGGATATGTTTTAGTCCTTATTAAATGCAACCTGGACACCAATTTTCAGCCTTTTATTCCAAGATGGTGTTGAGTAATCAATTTTTCAAAATGGCGATTTTCTCCAAAAAATTAAGAAATTGAAATTTTTAATTAATTTTGACCATTAAAAAATATAGATATTTTAAAAAAAGTTGGACTACGTTTTGTTGGTATTTAAATGTAGTTTTAGAAAAAAAATATGAAAAAATTATTCGAAGTAATTATCACTTATTTTTTGACGTTTAAAAATTAAAATCAACTTTTTGAAAAAGTCCGAAACCTTCGTTTTTTTTTGTAAAAAACTATAAAAATTCTACTCTAAATTACGCAACTTTTAAGCCATAACTCGAGATGTGATCAGAATTCTTTCTATTTTTTTTTTAATTTTTAAAATTGCACCTTTTATGTTTTGGCTCTAATTTATTTTATATGGAGCTCCAAAAAAAAAAAAATTGGTAGATACTGACCCTAACTTACCCTAAATGTATTCATTTGGAGGTAAATATACGTCTCACAAAAATTTAGGACGATCGGACATGTGTAGGCGTTTAGCATGGTCCTTGAAATTTAAAAAACGGATTACAAGGAAAAATATGAATTTTTTTCTGTTTTCGAAATTTTTTTGGTATTTTAAGTTAAGTTTTAATTCAAGTGATTACAGAATTATGATGTGGAGTAAATTGCCTTTCTAATAAGGTACTAAAAACTAAAATCGGTTGAAAATCAGCCAAGTTATTACAACTTCCCCAGGCATCTAGCGTGTGCCATACAACTTGATTAAAAAATACGAGTCCCTTTTTTTAAATTTATTGAAATTTTCTACTGTATTAACATTTTTTCATTATTCATGTTTAAGTGTAATATTTTTTTTGGCTTTTTCAAATTTTAAAACAAAAAAAAAAAGATTTTTTTTTTTAAATGGAGATTTCAAAAGGGTGTTAAAAATGCAGGAATTTTTAGCACTAATTTAAAAAATGTTAACAAAACACAATATTAAAAATACTTGTCATCTAATTACATTTGAACTTGGAGAATAAAAAAATGTTATTACAATAGAAAATTTCAATGAATTTCCAAAATCGTATTATATTGCTTAATCAAGTGTTCTGCCATACGTTAGATGCCTGGGGAAGTTGTAATAACTTGGCTGATTTTCAACCGATTTCAGTCTTTTGTACCTTATAAGAGAGGCATTTTACTCCGTATTATAATTCTGTAACCACTTGAATTAAAACATAACTTAAAATACCAAAAAAATTGAGAAAACAGAAAAAAAATCATATTTTTCCTTGTAATCCGTTTTCTAAACTTCAAGGCCCATGCTGAACACCTTGTCCATGTCCGATCGTTCTTAATTTTTGTGAGGCGTATTTTTGCCTCGAAATGAATATATCTAGGGTAAGTTAGGGTCAGTATCTACCAATTTAGTTTTTTTGGAGCACCATATAAAATAAATCAGAGTCAAAAAATAAAAGGTGCAATTTTCAAAATTTGAAAAAAAATAGAACAAATTGCGATAACATCCCTAATTATGGCTTAAAAGTTGCGTAATTAAGAGTAGAACTTTTAGACGTTTGTAAAAAAAATCGAAGGTTTCGGACTTTTTCAAAAAGTCGATTTTAATTTTTAAACGTTAAAAAATAAGTGATAATTACTTCGAATAATTTTTTTAATATTTTTTTCTAAAACTACATTTAAATACCAACAAAACGTTGTCCAACTTTTTTTAAGATATCTATATTTTTAACTGGTCAAAATTAATTGAAAATTTTAATTTTTCCATTTTTTTGAAAAAATCGCTATTTTGAAAAATTGATTACTCAACACCATCTTGGAATAAAAGGCTGAAAATTGTTGTCCAAGTTACATTTAATAAGAACTAAAACATATCCAAAAATAAAATAAATCAAAAGTGGTCGGGTCTAAAAGTGAGTGATTTGGCCTGGAATGCCCCATATATAGTCCAAAATAAAAGAGCTAGATTCCTGAAGTTTGTTACAAATATGTATTATGGTTCTGGGCAGGTTAAGTTCGTAAATGGGCAAAATCGGACTTGGGGGAAAAAAGCCCCCCCCCCCCCCCCGAAGAACTAAACCAACTTTCGAAAAAAAAATGTTTTCCAATTTTTTTTTGTATTTTTCTTAAACAAATAAAACATTTTTATGCCACAGGAAGTTTAAAGTCTTGCACTTGGACTCAGGGGATTAGCAAATGTCGTTTTTTCGGTCCGCCCCCTTTTGAGGGCGTGAAAATAATTAACTTCAATAATAATAAAAATCCAATTACTTTAGTGCAAAAAGCAATATAAATGATTTTTAAAAAATTTATTGCGAGGGAGAAGGTATACCACTAACCCCCTACCCAAAAAACGCACCTGACAAAATATTTTAATATATTTTTTTAAATTTTTTTACATGTTGGAGGGTATAAAAGATTCGGCACAGCCGAATTTAACACTCTCACTGGTTCAAATTAAAATTGATCTTTTTATACCGTCCTCTTACAAGGGGATCTTCATGTAATTTTGATATGTTGTTTAGAACAAAAATTCATTAGACAAGCGTTAAAACCTAGCCCCCATACAAACGCCCCTTTGAATTTGGTTTAAATGACTCTAATGACCGCATTATAATAGGTGTCGTTTTGAAATTCGGCAGGTAATCTTATGTTGTATGCACAGATCACTATCCAAAATTTTGAAGCAATCGGATTAGTCCTTGTATTCCCCATACAAACCACCCTTCCGATATTTACATAATTTTCTCAAAATTCATAAAAATGCAACATATTTCATTAAAATTTTATTTGTAGGTGTTAAACGTGTGCTTTGATAACCTAAATAAATCTGAATTTGTGTCGTTTTGAAATTTGGCAGGTAATCTTATTTTGTATGCACAGATCACTATCCCAAATTTTGAAGCAATCGGATTAGTCCTTGTAGTCCCCATACAAACCACCCTCCCGATATTTACATAATTTTCTCAAAATTCATAAAAATGCAACATATTTCATTAAAATTTCATTTGTAGGTGTTAAACGTGTGCTTTGGTAACCTAAATTAATCTGAATTTGATTAATCCGGGAACTATCAATCTTAAATTAAAGCTTAAAATATTTCCTATATAGCATTTTTTTAAATAAAACAATAATGGTTTGTATTTGTCATTAACGAATTACATCTACTATAAACCTGTACACTTTCTTTTGACGCTCACTGTAAGTTTGTCACTCCGTTTGTAACTCTTCGAAATATCGGTCTAGGACTCATAAAGTATATGGGGCATTCCATGCCAAATCGGACACTTTGAAAAATTTTTTTTTTAGATTCTCCCAATTTGTTTACGCCCTATCTCCACTCCCAATTTGGGAGTGGAAATAGGGCGTAGGTATGTTTTAAAAAAATGTTGTAGGGTGAAAATAAATAAAGGGCCGGTCTCACTAATGACCCCTCTCGGATGCACCATTGACCGGTAGAAGCTGATTAAATAAAACAAATTTACAAAAAATAAAAAAAATGTATGGGGACCGCCTTAACAGTTAAAGATAGAGGGTATGTGTGTTCAGAGAAAATGTTTGGACTAAAAAACAATTGTGGGTCATACATTTGACTGCTCTAAGGGCACTATTAGGGCAGTTAGAGCGATTGGAACAAATTTTAAAAAATTTCGTTTTGTGTGGGAGCCCCCTTAGAATTAGGAGATAGGGTATTAGTTTATTCCAAAGAAATTTTAAGACGTAAAAATTAATGGGGGTCAGTCTTATAAATGCCCCCTCTATGACGCACCATTAGAGCAGTAGAAATGATTTTAAGTTTGGAAAATTACAATAAATTTTTTTCAAAAAATTTAAAAAAATAGTAATATCGTCATCCCACAATCCTCCTGGGCAAAAAATTTGTAGAATCGATAGAAATTTTACACAAAAAAATTTCAAAAAAATCGAAGAGTACAAACATTTTCAAAAATAAGATTTAAATTTTAAAACTTAAAAGTCGCAGAAGAAGAATTTTTTGGGATTTTTTTTAAAAAGTACGTAAAAAAACAAAAATTTTGAAAAAAAAAATTTAAATTTGGACCATTATTGAAAAAGTTATGAGTAAAAGAAGTTTGAGTAAAGGAACAAGCTACCAATTCTTCAAAATTCGATATCTTTTGAACGGGTCATCAAAAAAATCCGAAGGAGTTTTGGAAGGGTACTAAAAACTGTAAACAAATTGAGAAAATCTAAAAAAAAATGTTCAAAGTGTCCGATTTGACATGGAATGCCCCATATATATTATTGATCAGTGATCGTTTTTAAGACATTCTAGCGATGTCCGTCTGTGGAAATGGTGATCACGGCCAAAGTATTAAACAGATATGACTAAGACTTAGCATAATAACTTGTTGTTTCCCTAAGCAGTTTGGTATTGCATTTGAGCGAAATCGGTTCAGCGGAAATTTTGGTACATTCAACATAACCTAAAAATACAAAATGCTTTAATTCGGCTGCTGGTTGACACATGTGAACAGAATCGATCACCGAATGGTATTTAAACAAGTAGAAACTTGTTTTTTTTTTAATTTTTTCGCCGAATTTTCTTTTTCACCAAAACTTTTTTTTTTTTTAAATAAACTTTTTCTACGTTGTGGAGGGTATCATTACATTCGGCAAGGTCAAATTTAAATTTTTTACTTGTTTTGTATTTTTTTGTGGCATATCAATTTAATAATTTTGTACATTTAATAGATTCTCGCATGTCAACATTAGGTAAACAACAAAGTGTATCCACAAGTGCCATCTCAACAATACCAAATGTGACAATGTCAACAATGACAACATTACAAATGCCAACTCAATTGAATGTACAAAATAAAGTGGCCACAATTACGGGACCAACAACAGCAAATATGTACATGTCACCAACGCAACAGCAGCAGCAGCAGCAGACACATCAATCAATATCGTCACCACCATCGCCCACATTAATAAATAATTCATCGCCTATAATGCAACATCAACAACAGAAATCAATTAATCAACAACAACAACACCATCATCAGCCGCAGCATCAAACACACGCACATAAATCACCAAAGAAATCGACTTCCTTGCCAACGCCTGTGGCACCATCTATGTTAAGTAGTCCACCAGCCAGTAAAGTAAGTTATACATATATGAAATGTGTTGATACCAATCGATAATCTCATTTTTTTTGTGCTTTTCAGATGTTAAGTTATCCCTTAACCGCCAGTTCTCAAACAGGTTGTTCTTCACATCTTAGCCTATCACCAGAATCATTTCACGATCAAGACTCGCCACTCTCACCCACACAAAGTTTAAAATATCCACGTGATAGTCAACGTCGCGCTGGTCATATTCATGCTGAACAAAAAAGACGTTACAATATTAAAAATGGTTTTGATCAATTACATGATTTAATACCACAGCTACAACAAAATAATGCCAAGGTTAGATTTATTTTCCTAAAATTTTCAGTTAAAAAAATTACACTACTGAACATTTTGAAAAAAAAAAAAACTTGATGCGACTGGGACTCGACCTTACACAGTTAATTGCAATTGCTCTAGTGATCACAAATCTGGTCTTCAAACTTTTCTATCACATCAGGTTTTTGAGAAAATTGAGGTCAAAGTTCAAAAAAATCACCGTTTTGGGCATTTTTGAGCATTTTTTCATAGCGAATGAACCCGATGTGATAGCGACTTAAAAATAGGTCGAGGGTAAAGCTTAAACATCCCTTAAGGATGCTGAACTCATTTGGTCAGTCCCCTTAACCCTCAGAGCACCAATTGTCTTTAATGATGTCTAATTCCCCAAAAAGCATTTTTCCGGTACAAATCATATAGAAAAAAAACTTTAAGCGAATGGAACGCCACTTATACACATGATTACAATTATTCTCCTGGTCCCAAATCTGGTCTCCAAACTTTTCCATTACATAAGGTTTTTTAAATACAAAAAATTCGCGTTTTCCGACACATTTGACAACTCATAGCGAACGAACCCGATGTGCTAACGACTTAAAAATAAGTCAAGGGAAAAACTCAAACATTACTAAAATTATTTGAATTTGAAAATTGTTATCCTCCAACACTGGGAAATAGTAGATAAGGGTGGTCAAGGGTAGTTAACATGTAAATCAAGCTTTATGTAGAAAATATTTGTAAAACATTTTAACCCTTTAAAATGACGTTTTATTTGAATTCTGTTATTAAGTTTGAAAAAATATCTAAAATTAGCTTTTAAAATGACAAAGAGTGAAATTTATTATTAAATGCCCCGCAGGAAAAGTTTGTCCCTCAATTTGAAATCACCTATCCCGTGTCTGTTGAAAACGGGGCATATCACTGAAATGCCACTGTGACCGGAGACAATAAGACAAAACCAAATTATGAAATTTTTACTAAGTCCCGAACAAAATTTTAAAATTTTCTAAGTCCCATACACATTTTTTGGGATTTGTAGTAAAAAATTTCATCAAAAATAATTTTACAAAAAAAAAAAATCTCAAATTTGGAAATATTTTTCAAGTCTCGAAATTTCTTTTGAAAATTTTCGAAGTCCTGGATATAAAACAATTTTTTTGCGTTTTGGAATAACAAGTATTTTAAAGCAAATAAAATGTTGAAAATGTTTCTAAGTTTCGAAAATTTTTGAAAATTTTCTAAAAGTGGGTACAACCTGCACGGGTAGTGTTCCTAAGAGAAATGCCCAGTGACATGTCATATATCCGGTGATATATCTGTGGCCATCGGCGTATACAGAGGGGGGGCCCAACAACAACAACAAAAAATATTTTTTTTATATGTATTGGAAAACACAAATCTCACAAAAAAACAACAAAATATTTTTTGTTGTTGTTGTTGGGCCCTGAAAAAACAGTCCTGCATACGCCGTTGTCTGGGGCTGACACTTTCCCTTTCAAAAACGATATTTATATAAAAGGTGTCGACTTTGTGATAGGTGTTTTGGGTCCGGGTGATAGGTCAGGTGACCTGTCATGGACATATCACCTTTCCATCAGGGTTTTGTGTTTTTTAGATACCTTTTCTTGTATTTTTGTAGAGCTTTTTAACAAAAATTAAAAAAAACTATAAATTAAAAAATATTAATTACTCTTCTCTTTCGCCATAGTTAAGTAAAGCGGCTATGCTCCAAAAGGGTGCCGAACATATCAAACATTTGCGCAATGAACGTAACGTGTTAAAGGATCGCATGGAAGCTTTACGTATGGAACGGGATGCCTTAAATAATTCATTAACGTAATTATCAATGTTTGCTCTTCATTTAACTAAACATATTTATAATTTATGTTTTTATTGTATTTTTTCAGTCATCTGCATTCAATTTTACCAGCCAATGGAGCACCGGTAACACGTCAGGGTACAGAACACGTTAAACAAATATATGAACAATATGTACGGAATCGTACCCAGGATAATTGGAAATTTTGGATAGTAAGTTTATATGCAAGAGAAAATAACTCAGAGTAAAAATAATCAAAAGATCCTAGATCCAATTCTTATGAACCGATTTGCATGAAACTTAAAATATATAGGGTGTTTTTTTTACTGTTACCGAACTTTAAATTAAAATAAAGTAAGGAAAAATATTTTTAATATCAATCAAACTGACTTTATTGAATAGATAATTTTATGACATTAATGTTTAAAAATGATTTGGAGCCATATCGATACCAAAAATGGCTCGTACATGGAGTAATCTGAACCTCCATTTTCACACAATTTTCACAGAATTTGAGGCCGTTTTTCGAATTTCACCAATAACTCGTCGAAAGTTTATTTCCAGGTGTTTAATTGTCTCTAACTTATCGGAAAAGACAAGTTACTTTACATAGTCCCACAGAAAATAATCCAGTGGGGTTAAATCAAACGATATTGGCAACTAATTAATAGGATCTTTGAATAAAATTTAAGTTCGACGAAAAGAACCATTTTTTTGATAAAAAATTTCTACAACTTGGAAGCGTTGGTCTTATGTAAGTCTTTGCATGATAAAATGTCAAACCATACTTAAAAAAACACAACTATCAGCAGTTAGATCGGTTGTCAAATAAAGCTGTATTACCAATTCAAAGTTGTGAACCTCTAAAAAAAACACCCTATACATAAAAGAGACAATTCTAAGGTTGGAGTGACTCGGTTTTTCGGATTTAAGAGTTAAATAAATGGTTAAAAAAATGGTGAAAAAATCGTTTTTTAGACTGAGAATCTATATGATCTATATATATAAAAGAGTAGGGTGAGTGAGTGACTGACTGACTGACATTCTCATTCATCATCGCCCAGCCCAAACCGCTGAAGCTAGAGACTTGAAATTTGGACTGTAGGTTCACCTCCCGGAATATAGATCCACTAAGGCTGGATTTTTGCCAATGTTGATTCTAAGGGGGTAAAAAGGGTAAAAAACTGTACTTTTGTTACTTTTTATATCTCCCGAAATAATGGTCATAGAGACTTGAAATTTGAACTGTATGTTCACCTCCCGGAATATAGATCCACTAAGGCTGGAATTTTGCCAACGTTGATTCTAAGGGGGTAAAAAATTGTACTTTTGGTACCTTTTTTATTTCCTTAAATATTGGTCCTAGAAACTTGAAATTTGGAATGTAGGTTCACCTCTAGGAATATAGATCCACTAAGGCTGGAATTTTACCAAAGTTGATTCTAAGGGGGTAAAAGGGGTAAAAAATTGTACTTTTGGTACATTTTATATTTCCTTAGGGGGGGCTGGGTTTTTGCCAATGTTTATTCTAAGGGGGTAAAATGGATAAAAAAAGTGTACTTTTGGTACTTTTTTTTATTAACTGAAAAAATGGTCATACAAACTTGAAATTTGGAATGTAGGATCCTTTGCAAAAAAACAATATGGAAAGGTACTTTTTGAAAATTTTGATTCTAAGGGGGATAAAAGAGGTAAAAAGTGTACTTTTGGTACTTTTTTTTTTTATTTTTTAAAATTATGGTCATAGAAACTTGATATTTTGAATGTAGGATCCTTCGGTGAAAAAAACATTTTGGAAAAAGTACTTTTTGGAAAATACGTTTCTTAGGGGGAACCTTTTATAAAAAGTACCTTTTATTAAAAGTACCTTTTATAAAAAGTACCTTTTATAAAAAGTACCTTTTATAAAAAGTACCTTTTATAAAAAGTACCTTTTATAAAAAGTACATTTTATAAAAAGTACCTTTTATAAAAAGTACCTTTTATAAAAAGTACCTTTTATGAAAAGTACCTTTTATAAAAAGTACCTTTTATAAAAAGTACCTTTTATAAAAAGTATCTTTTATAAAAAGTACCTTTTATAAAAAGTACCTTTTATAAAAAGTACCTTTTATAAAAAGTATCTTTTATAAAAAGTACCCTTTATAAAAAGTACCTTTTATAAAAGTACCTTTTATAAACAGTACCTTTTATAAAAAGTACCTTTTGTAAAAAGTACCTTTTATAAAAAGTACCTTTCATAAAAAGTACCTTTTATAAAAAGTACCTTTTATAAAAAGTACCTTTTATAAAAAAATACCCTTTAAAAAAGTACTTTTTATTAAAAGTACCTTTTATAAAATGTACCTTTTATAAAAAGTACCTTTTACAACCCAGCAAAAAATAAACGAAGTGGTTCAAAAAGAATTAGTGGTTTCACTACATACAAAGTAGCGATAGGTGCCGAACTTCATATTCCGTAGGAAGTACTTTTAAAATCACTTCCAAAAATGCTACAAATTACCAATAAAAACATCGTTCACCAGTTCTTTACTTAGGATTTTAAAGTACCTCTTTTATATGTTCTTAGGAATTAAATCAAATCAAAACAAATTAAATCAAATCACCACAACATATGAACTTCTTTTTGAACTGAAACACTTAGAATGGGGGTGATACACGAAGTATGCACTTTTTTCTACGTCCAGCTTAGAATAGATTTAGGTTTTGCAAAAATGGTGACAAAATTTGGTAATGGCATTTAATTTCTCTTTATTTAAGCGTCCAACCTGAATCAAATTACGTCGCGTAAGGCGTAACGCCCAATAATTTTTGGTTTCTAATATTTAAATATGAGTTACCTAAATCAAACGGACGTAAAAATTTCAAATTTGATGTGTTTGTTTTTGTTTTTTTTTACGTCTTGCGCTACGCATTTGATTCTGGTTCGACCCTAAAGCTTAAAAAACCGAAACGACGAAAATCGATTATTGATAATTTTTTTAAATTTCATACAAGCAATTTGACGTTTAACTACCATTCTATATCTTATGTCGAAAAAAGTTGGTCCTAAATTAAACTAATACATAAACGAACTAAAGTGGATGTTTCTCCATCACATTATTAAAGATTGTTTAAGCTTTTTAGAAAATTGAGGTTTAGGCTTGTGGTCAGAACAAACTGGTGAATCGATTCGCCGTGAATTTTTATAGTTTTGTGATCTTTATCATTACTCCTTTTTTTAATTCGAAGTATATACGTTTGATTCTCAATGAAATTAATTTTTCTATCGCGTAAGGTTTTTAAGATATTCGCGTTTGAATATTGATATATTTGCGTCTCCTCTGTAACGTATTCCTAAGTTGCTCAAACACAATAGTACTCGATTTAATAAAAATAAGACATCTTTATTACAAATCTGGTATCCAAATTTTTCTATCACGTACTGTTTTTGAAATATTAGCGTTTGCAAATCTAAACTCTACTGTTGCGCACTTATATTCTTTATAAATCACACTAACATTTTCAAAGGCGAATATCTCAAAAACAGAACATGCTTGAAAAATTTGGATTGCAGTTTTGGAATCAGGAGGTCCATTTTATATGAAATCAAGTCCTATTTGGTGGAAGCAACGTAAGAATGCGTAACAGTGGACCCCTAAAAGTGCTAAAATATTGTTTTTCTTTTTTTTAATTTTTAACAGCGAATATCTCAAAAACGGTACGTGCTATAAAAATTTGGACGGTAGATTTGGAAGCAGGAGACCAAAATCTATAAGTACCTGTTAGAAATTTTACTGGGAGGTTTTGCTGTCGAACAGTGTTTTTAGTGTAAATATTACAAAAAAATACACTTTCAATTTATCTTACAAAAAGAAGTGAAAAAATCACTTTTAATTTAGAAGTTTTAAATCACCAAATAAAAATGACATAATCACACCCAAAATGCCAAGAAATATGTACTTCTAAAGAAGTGATGAAATATTAATATCCGGATCACTACTTCAGAAGTTGTGATAAAAATGTTAATATATATGTACATAATAAACATTAGTGATATATTTTATTCTTAAGTGTCAATCTTTCGCCACCGAAAAGTGGCGAAAAAAGAACATACTTTGTGTGTCACGCCCATTTTAAATTCATCAATGTTTCAGTTGAAGAAGAAGTACATCTGGTTCATAAGTTGTGGTGAATTTTGTAGTGAATGGTAAGCTCTTTTTTTGCTGGGAAAGTGTAATTTTGGTACTATTTTTTTTGTTCCTATAATAATTGTCTTAGAAGCTTAAATTTTGGAATGTGGGGTCCTTCGGTGAAGAAAAGACAATCTGCTATGCTAAAGTATTTTTAAACGATTCCGTTTCTAGAGGTGTAGAAAAGTGTTTTTTTTTATACTTTTTATACTTCTTGAAATCCTAGGCAGTGCAAATTTGAATGCTGTATTCTTTAGTGAAAAAATATTTTGGAAAAGTACTTTTTGGAAATTCTTTTTCTAAGAGTCGTAAAGGGCATAAAAAAGTGTAAGTTTGGTACTTCTTATATTTCTTGAAATAACGGTTCAGAAAAAAAAGGTTTTTGGAAAATTTAATTTTAAGTGAAAAAGGTGGCAAGCGGTTATTTGTACCGATCTAACTATTAAAGCTTAAAAACTCAAAATTTGACGTGCAACGAAATGGAATAGAGCTGGGAACAATATAGAATGATACTTTTTACTAAAATTTTTCGTATTAAACTTTTTAACTCCATATTTTTTCTCTCCCCAGCAAAATTTTCTGTTGCAAATAACCTGTTCCAGAATGCAAATGATGCATACCCTGCAACCGATTCTACTTAACATTCCAGAATCAATGATTTTTGTTTGAAATTGTCGCGAAAGCAATCGTTTTTAGAGCAAGCGTTTTTTTTTTTTTTTAAATAATTTTACATAGATAATTTTGTTGTGATTACCGTAGAATATATTTAAGAATCGATTGAACCAGGAATTTGTTCCAAAAAATTTTCCTGGGTCTGTATGTTTTTTTACCCAACATTTTTTTTATTCCAATTTCTTTTTTCACTGAAATATTTATTCACTCAAGATCCAAAATCCCGATATAAGGACTAGAAAATTGTCAAAATCTTTTTCACCGGAACGTACATGACAACGTAACACCGAAATTATTCAAATTTTATTGTTTAAATTATTCAATGAAATATTATTTAATGAAAGACTTAAACGTCCACAATAAAATAAAAAAAAAAACTACATATGAGTCATTTTTCAAAATCGGTAGGGTAATCCTGATCCTTCTATTATCCGTTTTTTTAACATAACCGGTAACGAAGTTCCGGCGGGCGAGCTAGTGTTTCTATATAAGAAGAAAGGTTTTTTTTAATGTTTATCCAACGGTGGCATAACCTTGTAAAAATTTGGATTCGTTAAATATTTTTTTCATGCAAATGTGTACATTTTGGGGGATACTTATGTGAAGACATAGACCTACGATATCCATATGAATATGAAATAATCTTTATTAAATTTAAGTCGACATGTCTTTTTGCTTTAGGCAATATTCCTGTTAGTTCGGGAATTACCGAAATTTTCCAGAAGGTGTTCACATTGTTTCATAAGGGGACAATGAAATTTTTAAACACTGATATGACCGATAAGCTGAGACACCCCAAGCTTAAAATCGTCTCTTTTATACATATTTTAAGTTTTAGGTAAATCGGTTCATAACGGTTGGAATACTTCCCTTGTCAGTGGAATGATATAAACACAGCTTTACCATAACTGCCCGCTAGGCTGTAGAATACTCAATATAATTGGTATTATTCATATAGTGTTAAAAAAATTGTTTTCCCTAGAAGATATCAAAATATCAAGTCCCCATATAAATCCAGCTTTTTTTCTTGTGTTAATTTTTTTCTTATATTTTTTAGCTTGGTCTCATTTTGGAACCATTACTTACATCATATACCTCTACAGTGTCTAGTGCTAGTTTAGATGAATTAAGACGCACAGCTTTTTTATGGGTAGATCAACATTGTTCCTTAATTGATTTGAGACCAGGTATGTTATAAATTATCATAAAAGAACCAATACTATTTAAACAAATAATTTTATTATTTTCTCTTTTAACAGCTGTTTCCAATAAATTAAAATATCTCTCAATGAAAACCGATATTTTATCCGATCCACCATCTTCACTGCAAGACGAAGTTGCCAAGGCAGTAAACAATACAAGTGGACAACATCCGAATTTACATGGAACTTAATTTTAATATTTAATACTAAATAAGTTATTATTATTTTTTATTATTTTATATTTAGATAATTCGTAGCTAAAAACAAAAGTGATAAGCCCCAACCACCTGAAAAGAGATTTTTTTTTTTGTCGAATTTGCTTCATTAAAATGGAAAAAAGTTTAATATACTTCATAATCTCTATTGTGGTTTGTGGCTATATTTTCAATTATTATTTTTATTTTTTTCGTTTTTACATTTTTTTCGTTATCTTTTTGGAAAATATAAATTTAAATGATCTTCGTTAAACAAAAAAAAAAAAGAGAGAAAACTATTGTACAAACAGTTTATTTTGTATTTATGATAAATTAGAAAAAATAATGATACCTAGAAAAAAAACAACAACAAAAAACATGTGCCTAAATTATAATTTAAGTAAAATTTAAATTTAAAACAAACAAAAATAAAGAAATTAATAACAAATTTTATAAAATTGTTTTTCTTTATAGAATTAAGAAAACCTACTAAAAAATAAAAATTATTTTTTTTTTAAATATTTCTCCTGTGTATTTGATCACTTGGTCTCATAATTAGGCAAAATTAAACTAAGCCCTAAAGGAAAAGTCTTTGGTCCATGATAGGTCACGTGATATATCACTAGAACCCAAAAAAACCTATTACTAATTCGGCACCTTTCATATAAAAATACCTATCACTTTTGTTAGGGAATGTCTCAAGCCCGGCTGTCTTCAAAATACTTAATTGTATTTCAGATTTGTCCAATTGTATTTCAGAAATAGTCAATTATATTTCAGATTTGTCCAATTGTATTTCAGAAATTGTCAATTATATTTCAAAAAAAGTCAATTTTTATATAAGAAATAGTTATTTGTGTTTTAGAAACAGTCAATTGTATTTTAGAAATTTCCAATTGTACATTTTAAACGTAAAAGGAATGTTGTTGAGATTAAGGAATGTTGTTGTTTTTAATGATCGTAATATTGTTTGTGTAAAATAAAAATCTTCTGTTGACGTCACACACATAACATCTGTAATGAAATACGAACCAACTTCTGCTGTTACTTAATCAAGCAGAGCGATAGCCTAGATGGTTAAGTGCTAGCTTTGCAAACTGATGGAAAATTTCATGAACGTGGGTTTGATTCCAGTCAGAGTTAAGTCTGTTGATGAAAAAACATATAGAAAAAACAGTCTTACAAAAGTCAAACAATTTAAATCCAATGTAATTTTTCGTCACTGAAGACGTAGAGGTGGCTACAGAAACCATGGTCTGGAATAAATCCACATTAAAAATAATCTTTAGAAATACAATGTTTTCTTCTTCAATCACAAACCCTTAATAAGTAAAATTGTTAAATTTTGTTCAGGACTTGGAAAAAATTGGAAAATTTTGTTTTGTTCTATTGTCTCCGGTCACAGGATAAGTATTTTTGAGACAGTTTAGTGATAAATTCAATTTTCATCTGTCACGTGATAGGCGTTTTATTGATATGTCCCGTTTTCCCTAGTCACGGGATGTGTAATTTCAGATCGAGAGACACTTTTTCTGCAGGGTAGAGTAAAACCCCCAAAGGGATTTGAAAACAGATGAAGTTTTCTTTAAGTTTTCCTTTCATATTTTTTCACACTACTCACCTTGGACTTCAGTTTCCATTTGTATCCTTATTTTGTGAGGGGATTGCACAATGGGGCGTGGCACCTTACTTCTAACCCAGTTACAGCACTTTGTATCCCAAAATTAGAAATAACAAACCATTTTAAATTTCTTTTTTTTTTAATAATCTCGTGTATTTATTATTAAAAGTATAAAGCTATTTTTTATGAAGTGTCGCTAATTGGTAAAAAAATTAATAGAAACATTATCAATTATTTGTTTATGTGTAAATATTAAGGCATTTTTTTAAAGCATTGAATTTTTTTCCACAACCATTACCTTAAAAATATATAAATCGTTTTTAAACAATAACCTGGGTAACTTAAATAACAAAAGTCTGCAATTTTTTAACCCATAGAGTAGATACTTTTAGTTTGAGTTGCGCTGAATCCGAATCTGGTATTAGAATTTGCCTATCACATCAGGTTTTCGAGATATCTTATACTGTATACAGACTTGCGTGATTTTAAAATCACTATGTGATTTTCCTTTGAACAAAATCACATAGTGATTTACAAAATCATCTCAAATTGTACTAGCATAAAGAAAAATTGCAAAATCATCTCAACTTACCATGGTAAGTTGTTGTAGTGGGAACATGGCCTTAGCTTGAAGTTGAAAAAAAAAGCGTTTTCACCATATTCGAGACGTTATAACTGCGTGATATCACCTTTACTTATAAATCTTGATATGTCGTCTGAAAGTCCTACAAACTAGCTTTAAAATGACTGTTTAACCTTTGTAATATCTTGTTTCATCTCTGAGATATCTTAACCTAAAGTTTGTCCTCCTTTCGTAACTGTTCGGCTGAGAGTGGTAGTATGTATTAGAGATGGGCGCGTGAGTGATTTTTGACTCACACTCATACTCACGAAAGGATTTTTTGAATCACGCACACTCACTAACATATTTTTTCTACTCACTCACAATCACGTGATTAAATTTAATACAATTCACTCTTACGTGCACTCACACAAGCTTCATCCACACTCAAGAAACTCTTATTTAAACCAAACAAGTTTTAAAAACTGAAATTTTCAGCAAAATTTTAATTTCAGCGAAATTTAAAAAATTTTTTTTTTGCTTTTTTCGAGACAAAATCTTAAGTTTAGCCAAATTTTAAAATTTTTTTGGTACAAAAGGATATATGAAGAGAAAATAAATCACGCAAAATTATCGACTTACGCACACTCACTGACGCAAAAATCTTACTCACGCAATTTTTTTCTCCACTCCACTTGTGAGTAAAATTGAATTCAGTCACACTCACGCGTGAATCACGCTCTAATCTGCTCATGTGCTCATCTCTGGTACGTATTCATCAAACACATCATATAAACTTCAACGGACGGTTATCTCAGGAAATTAAAAGGATATCTAAACAATTCTAAAAGCATTTTTTCTTTTAAATTGGGAATTTAAGACTTTTATAATTTTGCCGTAAAATAAAGGCGAAATGTATCGAATAATCTGTCGAATTTGCATTAATATCAAAAACTAACCGAAAACCCGAATTTTTCAAACTTCATGTTAAGATATCTTAGAAGCAACAAGATATTACAAAGGTTAAACATTTATTTTAAAGGTAATTAGTCGGACTTTCAGGTGAATTCGCGCTGTTATAACGTCTCAAATATGGCGAAAAACAGG
Organism: Pegoplata infirma; assembly: GCA_963921195.1. Lineage (NCBI taxonomy): Eukaryota > Metazoa > Arthropoda > Insecta > Diptera > Anthomyiidae > Pegoplata > Pegoplata infirma. The sequence continues at coordinate 161,618,095 of OY992537.1, read as the reverse complement.
GTTTTTCTAACATTAAGCTATGATATCCCGAAAACCTGATCACTCAGAAAATTATGTAAGTTACTACATGTTAGTTATTTGTATATTTTACAGTAGTTAGTTGTTTTCAACTACAAAGCCAGTTGTTTTTGTATGAAAAATATTAAACAACTATTTCTGTTAGTTATTTTAAATCGTTTTTTTGAACAACTAACAAAAAAGTACTGTGATGTAGTAACAGTTATTTAAAGTAGTTAACTTTATTTTTTTTATATCTGAAAATTTTTAAAGTTTTTTTCCAAAAAATAAAAATAAATTTTCATTTTTTTATTTTTCACAACTTTTTGAAAAAAAAATTTGGTCTTCAATTTTTTTTTTAAATTTTTTTTTAAAATAAAAAATATATATTGATTATTTTATTTTTACTACATTTTAGTTGTTTTGACTACAAATGTAAGTAGTTTTTACTACATAAGTCAGTTGTTTCTTGTCAGTTAAAATAACTAACATTGTTAGTTGATTTAACTGAAAAAGTAGTTGACCCCAAAACAACTTACAAAGTAGTTATTTTAACTGACATTTTCAGTTGATTTTACTAACATAATTTTTTGAGTGATGTGATGGAGAAATTCTGAGTACAGATTCGGATTCAGCGCAACTCAACCCCTTAAAAAAGTATGCTCTACACCTTTTCCAATTGAAATTCAGAAAAGATCAATTGTAATTCAGAAATCACAATTGAAATTCAGAAATCCCAATTGAAATTCAGAATAGCCCAATTGAAATTCAGAAATCATAATTGAAATTCAGAAAAGCCCAATTGAAATTCAGAAATCACAATTGAAATTCAGAAAAGCCCAATTGAAATTCAGAAATCACAATTGAAATTCAGAAAAGCACAATTGAAATTCAGAAAAGATCAATTGAAATTCAGAAAAGCCCAATTGAAATTCAGAAAAGCACAATTGAAATTCAGAAAAGCCCAATTGAAATTCAGAAAAGCACAATTGAAATTCAGAAAACCCCAATTGAAATTCAGAAAAGCACAATTGAAATTCAGAAAAGCACAATTGAAATTCAGAAATCGTAATTGAAATTCAGAAAAGCCCAATTGAAATTCAGAAAAGCACAATTGAAATTCAGAAATGTCCAATTGAAATTCAGAAAAGCATAATTGAAATTCAGAAATCGTAATTGAAATTCAGAAATCGTAATTGAAATTCAGAAAAGCCCAATTGAAATTCAGAAAATCACAATTGAAATTCAGAAAATCACAATTGAAATTCAGAAAAGCCCAATTGAAATTCAGAAAAGCACAATTGAAATTCAGAAAAGCCCAATTGAAATTCAGAAAAGCACAATTGAAATTCAGAAAAGCACAATTGAAATTCAGAAAATCACAATTGAAATTCAGAAAATCACAATTGAAATTCAGAAAAGCACAATTGAAATTCAGAAAATCACAATTGAAATTCAGAATAGCCCAATTGAAATTCAGAAAATCACAATTGAAATTCAGAAAAGCCCAATTGAAATTCAGAAAATCACAATTGAAATTCAGAAAAGCCCAATTGAAATTCAGAAATCGTAATTGAAATTCAGAAAAGCCCAATTGAAATTCAGAAAAGCACAATTGAAATTCAGAAAAGCACAATTGAAATTCAGAAAAGCCCAATTGAAATTCAGAAAAGACCAATTGAAATTCAGAAATCGTAATTGAAATTCAGAAAAGCCCAATTGAAATTCAGAAAATCACAATTGAAATTCAGAAAATCACAATTGAAATTCAGAAAAGCCCAATTGAAATTCAGAAAAGCACAATTGAAATTCAGAAAAGCACAATTGAAATTCAGAAAATCACAATTGAAATTCAGAAAATCACAATTGAAATTCAGAAAAGCCCAATTGAAATTCAGAAAATCACAATTGAAATTCAGAAAAGCCCAATTGAAATTCAGAAATCATAATTGAAATTCAGAAAAGACCAATTGAAATTCAGAAATCACAATTGAAATTCAGAAATCACAATTGAAATTCAGAAAATGTAAACAAACCAATTATGAGTCACCACTACATAGACACATTAAACAAATGCTGTACAACAATGAGAGTATTTAACTTTATTCTCTTGCTACGTATTGTAGAGAGCAGACAGACAATAATACACTCATAGAATGTTGTAGGTAAAATTTAGTTTAACTGAATTTTTATTATTTTTTGTAAATTAATTAATATAGTGCACGCAAAAAAATATTTTGCCAAGCGCTTGGGAGGAATCACGTTAAACAATATTTTTTCGTATATTATACAAAAACTTATAACATTTTACCAAGCGTTTGCTTGTTTTATCTTAAAGTTAGTAAAACTATGCAAGCTCATGGGAAATTTCTTGAAACGTTTGCAAAGTTAGGTATAATTATGCAAGCGCTTGGTAAAATATTATTAGTTCTCGAATAATATACGCAAAAATCTTGTTTAATGTGATTCCTCCCAAGCGCTTGGTAAAATATTTTTTTGCGTGTGAACAAAAATATTTACTCTACCTAGACAAATGCATTAATGAAAAATTAGTTTTAAAGAAAAATAATAAAAAGTCAGTTTCACTTAATGTTACCATAAGCATTTTATGAGTGTATTGTCTGTCTGCTCTCTACAATACGTAGCAAGAGAATAAAGTTAGATACTCTCATATACACATTTCTGTACTGCATTTGCATAATGTGTCTATGTTTGTAGTGGTGACTAATAATTGGTTTGTTTACATTTTCTGAATTTCAATTGTGATTTCTGAATTTCAATTGTGATTTCTGAATTTCAATTGGGCTTTTCTGAATTTCAATTGTGATATTCTGAATTTCAATTGATCTTTTCTGAATTTCAATTGTGTTTTTCTGAATTTCAAATGGGCTTTTCTGAATTTCAATTGTGATTTTCTGAATTTCAATTGTGATTTTCTGAATTTCAATTGTGCTTTTCTGAATTTCAATTGTGCTTTTCTGAATTTCAATTGGGCTTTTCTGAATTTCAATTGTGATTTTCTGAATTTCAATTGTGATTTTCTGAATTTCAATTGGGCTTTTCTGAATTTCAATTACGATTTCTGAATTTCAATTGGTCTTTTCTGAATTTCAATTGGGCTTTTCTGAATTTCAATTGTGCTTTTCTGAATTTCAATTGTGCTTTTCTGAATTTCAATTGGGCTTTTCTGAATTTCAATTACGATTTCTGAATTTCAATTGGGCTTTTCTGAATTTCAATTGTGATTTTCTGAATTTCAATTGGGCTTTTCTGAATTTCAATTGTGATTTTCTGAATTTCAATTGGGCTATTCTGAATTTCAATTGTGATTTTCTGAATTTCAATTGTGCTTTTCTGAATTTCAATTGTGATTTTCTGAATTTCAATTGTGCTTTTCTGAATTTCAATTGTGCTTTTCTGAATTTCAATTGTGCTTTTCTGAATTTCAATTGGGCTTTTCTGAATTTCAATTGTGATTTTCTGAATTTCAATTGTGATTTTCTGAATTTCAATTGGGCTTTTCTGAATTTCAATTACGATTTCTGAATTTCAATTACGATTTCTGAATTTCAATTATGCTTTTCTGAATTTCAATTGGGCATTTCTGAATTTCAATTGTGCTTTTCTGAATTTCAATTGGGCTTTTCTGAATTTCAATTACGATTTCTGAATTTCAATTGTGCTTTTCTGAATTTCAATTGTGCTTTTCTGAATTTCAATTGGGGTTTTCTGAATTTCAATTGTGTTTTTCTGAATTTCAATTGGGCTTTTCTGAATTTCAATTGTGCTTTTCTGAATTTCAATTGGGCTTTTCTGAATTTCAATTGATCTTTTCTGAATTTCAATTGTGCTTTTCTGAATTTCAATTGTGATTTCTGAATTTCAATTGGGCTTTTCTGAATTTCAATTGTGATTTCTGAATTTCAATTGGGCTTTTCTGAATTTCAATTGTGATTTCTGAATTTCAATTGGGCTTTTCTGAATTTCAATTACGATTTCTGAATTTCAATTGTGCTTTTCTGAATTTCAATTGAGATTTCTGAATTACAATTGATCTTTTCTGAATTTCAATTGGAAAAGGTGTAATTACTAAAGTGTAAAAAATTATAACAATAAAAGTGCATTCGTTTTACTTTCAAAACAAACAGGGCCATTCCAGAAAATTTAGCTCAAATTTTAGTCATTTTTGGACACATAGATAGCCCTCATAAATATGATATATGTACCATATATCGTTTTTTTACATTTGGTGTATTTAACGAATTATGGCGGGTCAAAGATTGACTTTTTAAGCAAAAGTAAGAAAAATACATCACGTTTAAAGAGCTGTAACTTCTTAACCAATGACCCGATTTTCACAAATTTAGGCTCATGTGAAAGCTGGGGTTCTTCTTTTAGAAAATATTTTTAAAATAACACAGTTTTTTTTACAGAAATGATGCAAAAATGCAAAAACATTTTTTCTTTTCGAATATTTAAAAAAACACATCTTCGATTTTTTTTAAAAATATTCTGGTGAAAAATTACAATGTTTTGTATAACATATTCAAAATTCAGAGTGGGATCTCCATGGGATCAAAAACTATTCTGTTTTAAGTACGAGGTTCTCATATTTTTCCCTTAGAAAATTTAAATTTCTAATGTTTTGAATGTTTTTCAAAATTTTAATAGTATAATTTTCTTTGAAAATTTAAATTTTTATATTGAAGAAACATAAAATTTTAATTTTCTAAGGTAAAATTTAAGAACTTCGTACTAAAACCAGAATATTTTTTGATCCCATTGGGATCCCACTCTGAATTTTGGATATGTTGTACAAAACAGTACTGTTTATCACCAAACTTTTTTTTTAAAAAATCGAAGATGTGTTTTTTTAAATATTCGCAAAAATAAAATGTTTTTGAATTTTTGCAACACTTCTGAAAAAAAAACGTATGCTTTTGAAAACATTTCCTAAAAGAAGAAGAATTAAGCTTTCATATGAGCCATTACTTGTGATAATCGGATTACTAGTTAAAAAGTTAGAGCACGTTAAACGTCATGTATTTTTCTGACTTTTGCTAAAACAGTCGAACTTTGACCCGCGATAATTTGAAAACTACAGCAAATTTTGAAAATTCAAAAATGCAACATATCTCATATAAACGTGGATATCTATGAGCCAAATTCTCAGTGGCGTCCAAAGGCATGTTTCCGAACAGTGGGGCGAAAATTTTTGGAATTACCCAACAAACAATCGGAAGTGAATTCTAGAACACCAAAAAAATCGGAAATTTTCATTTTCACATTTTTTTTTTTGTGAATTACTTTTTTTGGAGCTGTTCCAAAATTGGCCTTAAATTTAAATTAAGGCCCCTGTTCTGTCTTTCACAACTTTTCAATTCACATGAATATTTCCGAATCACATGAAATCGAATTGGGTTTTTTTATTTTTCACGCATTCATTAACAATTTAAATCGAACAACTAAAAGCTTAAAATTATAACGAAAATGGTACATTCGTTTTACTTTCACCAAATTTTTTTTTAAGTGAAACAAAACGAATAAAAATATTCGGAAGTGAAATCTAGAACACCAAAAAAAATTCGGAAATTTTCATTTTCACATTTTTTTTTGTGAATTACTTTTTTGGAACAGAGGCCTAAATTTTTAAATTTACAAGAAAGTAACTGCTAACTGCTGTTAAATTGGTAGAAAATATTTCATAAAAAAAGAGATAGTGTTTTATTTGGCTGTGCCGAATCTTCCAAATAAATGACAAGGCGATTTTGGCGGGTGGGCTTTGGGGTCACCATTCCTCTTGGATAAACGTTAACAAACCCAGGCAGAAAAATGTATCAGTCAAAAAAGAGCTGGCGTAGGACCTTCCAACGCCAAAGTCAGATCCTATTGAATATATAATTGAATTATTCACTTCACTAAACGATTGCTCATTTTTATTTAGCTCTTTTGGGTCTTTTCGTTCAATTCGCCTATTTGTTTCACTCAAAAAATTATGTTAGTAAAATTAACTGAAAATGTCAGTTAAAATAACTACTTTGTTAGTTGTTTTGGGGTCAACTACTTTTTAAGTTAAATCAACTAACAATGTAAGTTATTTTAACTGACAAAAAAACAACGGACTTATGTAGTAAAAACTACTTACATTTGTAGTCAAAACGACTAATATGTAGTAAAAATAAAATAATCAATTTAATATTTTTTTTTTTTTTTTTTATTTTCAAAAAAAAAATTGAAGACCGAATTTTTTCCAAGTTTTTTTTTTTTTTTTTTTGAAAAAGTTGTGAAAAATAAAAAAAAGAAAATTTATTTTTTGGATTTTTTTTTGTTTTAATTTTTCAGAAAAAAAATTGAGGACAAAATTTTTTCCAAGTTTTTTTTTTTTTTTTAAAAAAAAAAAAAGTTGTGAAATATAAAAAAAAAAAACAAAAATTTATTTTTATTTTGTGGAAAAAAAACTTTGAAAATTTTTGAGAGATAAAAAAAATAAATTTACTACTTTAAATAACTGTTACTACATTACAGCACTTTTTTGTTAGTTATTCAAAAAAAACGACTTAAAATAACTAACAGAAATAGTTGTTTGATATTTTTCATGCAAAAATAACTGACTTTGTAGTTGAAAACAACTAACTACTGTAAAATATACAAACAACTTACATGTAGTAACTTACATAATTTTCTGAGTGCTATAAACCAACAACAGACATGATTAAAGTTATATCGTTTACGAACTGTTGCACGAACAATATCTGTTATCTGAAATGAACGAAAATGAACGTTAAGCCTACTGTGGCCAAAGATAATTGGACATATCAAAATGTTCTAAGTCCCGAACAAAATCTTCAAAAGTCTCAGACACAATATTTTTTTGCGTTTTTGAGTAAAGATTTTTTTTTTTTAAATTATATCAGAAAAAAGAAAATTTGAGAAATTAAAAAAAAAACAAACAAAAAATTGCATTTTCAAGTAAAAAATTTTATTAAACATGATTAATTTAAAGGCGCGTTTAGACGGGGAAAAAACCCTAGATTTAAAGTAAAACACAACTCTTTGGTAATATACTTTTGACTTTAAAAATTGTTGTGACAAATCTCATTTCTTTAATACTTGTTTTTTCTTACCATTTTCATTATATTATTTAATTTGTTTTTTCGACCTTTTTGGTTTAACTTCAATAAGTAAACGGATATTCAAGCTCGAGGCCTTGATGTTTTTGTTTTATTAATAAATTTAATTGTAAAAGGCCTCGAGCTTGAATATCCGTTTACTTATTGAAATTTTCATTATATTAAATTTGTTTTCGCACATTTATACCATATTCGCATTCATTTAAACTTGTGTTTTCCCCATACAATTTTAAACACTCTGCCAAAATAAAACGATGTTCAATTTTGACGTTTAAATTGTATGGGGAAAACCAATAATTAAACTAGTAAAAAATGAATGCGAACACCGTTTTAGTCAATAATTTGTAGATTGGAAACCGAATTAAAGTAAATAAAAAATATATAATAAAATTTTATTTGATATTCCAATTTTAAAATTGTTGTTTTTTACTTTGAATCTAGGGGAATTCTCTCTCGACTAATCACGCATTAAGAAAAAAATTCTTTTGAAATGTTATCTAAGCTCCAAAAACACAAAGCTCCTGGACACAAAATTGTTTTGTAAATTTTTTTGTGTTTTGAAGTAAAAAAAAATTATTAAAATGTAATTAGAAAAAAATATAACAAATTTTGAAAAGTCTCAACAAACTTTGAATTTTCTATTCAGATTTTCACTCACAAGGAGAGTCTCGCTGGTGTCACCCTCTAATCTTCATGAAATTTGGGCATGATCACTCAAAAAATTATGTTAGTAAAATCAACTGATAATGTCAGTTAAAATAACTACTTTGTAAGTTGTTTTGGGGTCAACTACTTTTTCAGTTAAATCAACTAACAATGTTAGTTATTTTAACTGACAAAAAAACAACTGACTTATGTAGTAAAATCTTCTTACATTTGTAGTCAAAACAACTAACATGTAGTAAAAATAAAATAAGCAATATATAAGTTTTTTTTTTCCAAAAATTTTTCAGAAAAAAAATTGAAGACCAAATTTTTTTTTTCAAAGTTGTGAAAAAAAACAAAAATTTATTTTTTGGAAAAAAACTTTGAAATTTTTTCAGAGATAAAAAAATATATTTAACTACTTTAATTAACTGTTACTACATTGCAGTACTTTTTTGTTAGTTATTCAAAAAAACGATTTAAAATAACTAACAGAAATAGTTGTTTTATATTTTTCATACAAAAATAACTGACTTTTTAGTTAAAAACAACTAACTACTGTAAAATATACAAACAACTAACATGTAGTAACTTACATAATTTTCTGAGTGATGTTCAGAACGAAAATCGAGAGGTATTCTTTTTTTGCGGCCCAAACTCATTTTGTATCATTTTCAGTTTTTTACGATTTACGCCTATTTACTAAAATTTAATATAGGCATATTTGGTATCAGATTAAAGGTATTTAAAATCCCTATCTCGTGATGCTAACAACGTGCCAAGAGAAATATTTTTTTTTGACTTATTAACAAAAGTGTCCTAAAAGTTTGGTATTTTACTCAATATGACGAAAAGTTGTGCATGTTTGGACACTTTCTTTGCACACGAATATAGGTTTTACAAAGACCTTTCATTTGGTATGCAACATGGCTAGGTTTATTTGCATAGTATTGGAGATAAACGCAAAAAATCTTATAAATTTCCACCCCTTAAATATGACGCTAAAAAAAATACGTGTCCCTTTATTTTCCTGCTCTAAAAAATAAAACCAATTCTATAAAGATCGGCGGGTGACACCAGGGAGACCTTCCTTGTCAGTAAAAATAACTGTCAAAAAACGTATAGAATTTTAAAATATTATCCTGTAAATGCGAAATGTAATGAAACGGACGTTAATACATAAGAAAAATTGACAAATCGCTCCTTTACTTGTATAGTGTCATAACTCAAAAATGCGTTTTTTGAGTTAATGATGCAGAATTATTCGTTATATCGTGCTTTATATTGTGTCAAAAAATCGTATTAATATCTTTTAAACTCACCGTTTGAGAAGAGTACACGCTATTATTACATTTTCTATGTACCGTCCTTTTTCAATTAAAAACCAGTTTCAATAGTAAACTTTAAACGGGTTTTCTGCAAAATCAAATATTTTGAGTTATGACACTATACAAGTAAAGGAGCGAAATGTATAATACTCGTCATTTTTACACTCAAAATATTATGTTAGTAAAATCAACTGAAAATGTCAGTTAAAATAACTACTTTGTAAGTTGTTTTGGGGTCAACTACTTTTTCAGTTAAATCAACTAACAATGTTAGTTATTTTAACTGACAAAAAATAACTGACTTATGTAGTAAAAACTACTAACATTTGTAGTCAAAACAACTAACATGTAGTAAAAATAAAATAATCAATACATAATTTTTTTTTCAAAAAATTTTTCAGAAAAAAAATTGAAGACCAAATTTTTTCCAAGTCTTTTTTTTTTTTTAAAAGTTGTGAAAAATAAAAAAAATGGAAAAAACTTTGAAAATTTTTCAGAGATAAAAAAAATAAAATTAACTACTTTTAATAACTGTTACTACATACATTACAGTACTTTTTTGTTAGTAGTTCAAAAAAACGACTTCAAATAACTAACAGAAATAGTTGTTTGATATTTTTCATACAAAAATAACTGACTTCGTAGTAAAATATACAAACAACTAACATGTAGTAACTTACATAATTTTCTGAGTGTAGAAACATTTCTAAAAGCTGCGACTTTTCATTTTATCAGGGATGTATTTTCATTTCAATTTTTTGCCGCCAACAAAAAACTAAAGCTAGAAAGGTAAGTTTATCAATTTACAAGTAAGTCTCCTTTTTTAACGTATTTTTAAAAAATACGCAAAAACAGCTGTTTTTAAATTTACGGAATTCACGTCAGAAATTTTAGTCTTGCAAAATTGCGCAATGTCAAAATTGCAACTTTTTTTGCTTCTTTCTTTGTGAATAGAAGCAATTGTATTACTATAAAAACAAATTGCGAATATTTTCTTGCAACGACACATCAGGTAATGCAAAATTAAAAATTTTATTAATTTTTTTTTTTAAGTTGCAATATTGCACTGTTGCAAGGGTCAAAAATTTCTGATGTGAATACCCTGATTATTTAAAATGTGATAATTGCAACGGGCAATGTATTGAAAATATTTTTTGTTTGATTTTTTGACAGTCAACCCAAATTTCATTGGTTTAACAAAATCATACGACTCAGTATAATCCTGACAAACGGCCTTAAGCAACATTCGGACTGAATTAGTTAAAAACACTTTCTGGGCTATTCATAATCAGTGTTGCCAGAAAATATTTAGCTCTTGTCCCCAATTTGAAAAATGAAATCCCCAAAAATACCCTACAAATTATATAAAATCCCCAAAAAAAATTTTATGTATATTCAAATATAAACTCTCCTTTAATTAAAGAAATGGTGTTTATTAAAAAATAATTTTATATTAATTTTAAGTTTAGACCTTTTTATGATATTAAATCGCCTTCTCGAGATATGGGAATTTGAATTTTTTGTGAATCAAGCCCCCAAATCCAAGAATTCTGTTGATATTAAAAAAAACGTTAATGTTGTCTTTTTATTCCTTTTCCCAACAAAATTACATAACTTTTGAAAAAAATCCAGCCTCGATAAGATCAGGAATACCATCAGAACATTGTTTAAAATGTAATTTTTTTGGTTTTATCCTTATAACTATTCGAATTTTGAAAAAAAAAATCTGTTCAAATTAGATATTTCACCCAGAAAAGTTTTACAGTAACTATTTACGGTTATTCAAAAAGTTTTTAGTTAAAGTTGTTTTAAACGTTTTATCGTTTGTTTTTCAAGGAAAATAAAATATTGAATGATTAATACAGTTGTAAAAGCAATAAACTACAAAAGTTACGGAAAAATATTTTTATCACTTAAATTATTTGTGAATGATTATTCTGTATAATTTTACAGAAGTACGGTTTATGTAGTTTGTTATTCAAAAAATTTTATTTTTATATAACTTTAACACACACTTTTCCAATATTAAGAAATCTAATTTTTCTGATGGCTGATTCGTATTCAGGAGGCAGGTATAAAGCAAATGTATTTTAAATTTTTTTCTCTCAATATTACCAAAAAAACTATTAAAATTGGTACAAAAAACGTATCTTTAAAAATAATTTTGATTTTTTTGCAAATATTTTTGGATACAATCAATGGATTTTAAATTTTAACCTCAGGTTCTCTTTATTGGAGTGTCCACTTTACATACATATCTGGTTTGAACAGGAAATTTCTTGCAAAATTTGGATATTTATTGCAAAAAGGACGTTGTCAACTTCCTTGACATTACCTGATATTATCCCTGATCGTATCGAGCCCGGATTTCTTGGATATGTTAGGATTTTTATAAGAAATTAGAATAAAAAAAATATATTCCTTTAACAGACGCTTTTCCATTATTAAAAGAATTGTTGGTTTTGAAGGCTTGGTCCACAAAATATTAAAATGACTATATCTCGAGAAGGCTAATTGATAAAACTTTTCTGATGACAGATTCGTGCTAGGAGGTAATACTCCAAAAGTTTCTGTTCGGTTGTCAAACGACCCAGAAAACTGCTAAAAGTCAATTAATACAGTTAAAGACACCAGTACCTATTTTTTGGCCTCCAATACTTTTGACCACCAATTTTTTTGTAAACAAAGAAATATTTTTTTATTTTGATATCTATCTCATTACTTTGCACTTAAGTAAGTAGATGTTTTAAAATAAATAAACAAAATATTTTTTTATTGTTCCCAAATAAATTGATGGTCAAAAGTAATGGAGGTCAAAATATAATGGTTTCTTTAGCTGTATTGATTGACTTTTAGTATTTTTGTTTGTCGTTAGAAAAATTATTTGACAACTGAATATAAACTATTCTGCGTTTGAAAATAAATAACTTTGTTCGACCCTCGTAAAACATTTATTATTTACTAAAAATACTCCCGCCCTATATTTTTTTATCTTGCCCAATCCAAATGATGGGATTAAGGACAGTTTTACGGGGAATTGAAAAACAATATTTTTGTTTTTTTTTAAAAAACGTCAAAAAATAATTAAAGCATTGTTATTCCAATTTTACTACTTTGACATTAACAAATGAATGCAGTTGTAATTTTTGACAGCATTCTGTACCAATGTCAATCTCATTGATTGGTAATAGCCTTAACAGTTTTAAAAATTAAATTTTTAATTTTTAAAATAAAAAAATCCCCAAATTTTAGAGAAAATCCCCAAAAATTAGCGAAATCCCCAAATCCCTCCCCTGGAAATCTTGTCCCCAAACCAAACTCGAAATCCCCATTTTGGGGACAAATCCCCTTATCTGGCAACACTGTTCATAATGAGTAAATTAAATCTAATGTAGGTTTATTTGACTGATATTGCATGAACATTTGTCAAATAATTCTACTAAAAGTACACTTTAAGAATTATGAATAACCCCCTTTACATTTTGAATTGATTTAGTAATTACTTTCTTGCTTACAAAATTGAATGCTTAATAATATATTTACTTATTCTTTTTTTTTCTCTTTTGATTCACAATTATTTGGAAATGATTAATTTCCTTTTAATTGTAGATATTTTTATTTCTTAGTAATGGTGGTGGAATTGTTTATCGACCTCATTATCATCGTCATTATGTTATTTATGTATTAAAACTATTAAAAGGAAAATAAACTTAAAGGTCTAACATTATTTTTTTTTTTGGTTTTCTATAACATTTTCTTCTTAAATATTGCTTAAAAATTATTATTATCAAAAAAATAATAAAAATTAAAAAGAAAACAAAACTTTATCAGTGTTTCATTTTATACTTAATTCTAAAAAAATATGTTTTGTTATTAAAATATTTAATTCATAATTAATATGATAATAGTAAAAAAAAAAATAGTACATATTGCAAAAATTGTGCAGTAAAATTTTGTTTAACTAATATTAAAAATTTGTAAAAAAAAAATCAACAAAACCATTCACGTCAATATTTGCAATATGGCTAAAATGCAAATTTGCATAATTGTTGCCAAGCAAACAATTCTGATTTTTCAATTAAATTTTTTATTTTTTTTATTTATATTTTTTATAAAACATAAATTTCCATATTTTGCATTTTTACCAGTTTGCAAATATTAACGTGAATACCACTTATAATTTTTACATAGTTTCTGATTTTTTTGTTGTTGTTAATTGTCGTTAGATCGCAAGTTTTATTGCTATAGCAAAAATTTGTAAAATTTTGTTCGTTTTCTTTTTTTAGTTAAACTTTGGTTTCAGTTTTTGTACATTCAGCAAAATAAATATTTAGTTATACATTACTTTTTTTTAGTTCGTTAAATAAATTGTTGTATTTAGACGTCGTAGATTTTTTTTATTATTAATAAAATATTATTGGTCCATTTTTTGTAATTATAGAAATAGCTATGTAACCTTTTTTGCCCATTTTAAATCATCATCACGAGGTTTAAGTCCCGTAAAATATTCTATTAAGCTCTCAAGTGCTGACCAAAATCTGAAAAAATTCAAAAAAAAAAAAATTATATATAAATAAAAATCAAATGTCATTTGTTGGGTCGTTTTGATAGGTCGAAGGAAAGGTCCTGTTGATAGGTGCAAGGATAGATAATTTTGATAGGTCTAAGGATTGGTCCTTTTGATAGGTGCAAGGATAGGTCCTTTTGATAGGTCCTAGGATAGGTCCAAGGATTGGTCCTTTTGATAGGAGCAATGATACACTCAGAAAATTATGTAAGTTACTACATGTTAGTTGTTTGTATATTTTACAGTAGTTAGTTGTTTTCAACTACAAAGTCAGTTGTTTTTGTATGAAAAATATCAAACAACTATTTCTGTTAGTTATTTTAAGTAGTTTTTTAAATAACTAACAAAAAAGTACTGTGATGTAGTAACAGTTATTTAAAGTAGTTAATTTTATTTTTTTTGTATCTCTGAAAAATTTTTAAAGTTTTTTTCCAAAAAATAAAATAAAATTTTCGTTTTTTCATTTTTCACAACTTTTTTTTTTTAAAAAAAACTTTGAAAAAATTTGGTCTTCAAATTTTTTTCTGAAAAATTAAAAAAAAAAATATTTATTGATTATTTTTTTTTACTACATTTTAGTTGTTTTGACTACAAATGTTAGTAATTTTTACTACATAAGTCAGTTGTTTTTTGTCAGTTAAAATAACTAACATTGTTAGTTGATTTAACGGAAAAAGTAGTTGACCCCATAACAACTTACAAAGTAGTTATTTTAACTGACATTTTCAGTTGATTTTACTAACATAACTTTTTGAGTGTAGGTCCTTTTGATAGGTCCTAGGATAGAACCATTTGATAGGTCTTAGGATAGGTTCTTTTGATAGGTCCTAGGATAGGTCCATTTTATAGGACCTAGGATAGGTCCATTTGATAGGTCCTAGGATTGGTTCTTTTGATAGGTGCAAAAATAGGTCCTTTTGATAGGTCCTAGGGCGCGTGAGTGATTTTTGACTCACGCTCACGACAGGAATTTTTGAATCTCACACACTCACTTACGAGTATATTTTTTCTACTCACACTCACTCACAATCACGTGAGTAAATTTAATACAACTCACACTCACGTGCACTCACAAGCTTCGCAGACACTCACTTTGACTCACACTCACAAAACTCTTATTTATACAAACAAAATTTTAACAAGTAAAAAAGTTAAATTCGGCCTTGCCGAATGTAGTGATACCCTCCGCAATTTCAAAAACATTATTGCAAAAAACTTTATTTAAAAGGAAATAACTTTAAAAAAAAAAAAAATTTGAAAAAAAAAATTCCGCGAAAAAAAATTTTGGTACAAAAAAAAAATCCGCGATTTTTTTCTTTTTTTGTCAAAAAAATATGTTCGTACTTGTTTAAATGCCATTTGGTGTTCAATTATGTTCACAAATGTCAACCAGAAGCCGAATTAAAGCATTTTGTATTTTTAGGTTATGTTGAATGTACTGACATTTTTGAGGTGTGCTTACATTTTCGTTCATAACTTTTGAACCGCTGAACCGATATCGCTCAAACGCAATACCAAACTTCTCGGGAGAACTTCCAATAAATATGTTAAGTTTCAGTCATCTCTGTGCAATATTTTGTCCGTGAGAGCATTTTCCACAGACAGACAGACGGACATCGCTAGATTGTCTTAAAATCGATCGCGCATCATGAATATATATACTTTATGGGGTCCCAGACAGATATTTCGATGAGTTACAAACGGAATGACAAGCTTATATATACCCTCTATCACTAAGTGGAGGGTATAAAAACTAAAATTTAAAAAATCTTTTAAAATTTTCAGCAAAATTTAAAGTTTAGCATAGTTTTACATTTTTCTTTCCTTTTTTCGGGACGAAATCTTAAGTTAATCCAAATTCTACAATTTTTTTGATGCTTTTTTTGGTACGAAAGGAAATATGAAGAGAAAGTAAATCACTCAAAAAATCGACTCACGCACACTCACTCACGCAAAAATCTTACTCACGCAATTTTTTTCTCCACTCACACTCACTCACAATCACGTGATTAAAATTGAATTCAGTCACACTCACGCGTGATCACTCGTGAATCACGTGAATCACGCTCTAATCTGCTCATGTGCCCATCTCTATTTGTTGGTAATAGAAACATTTGAGAACGGCTGGACCGATTTGGCTATTTTTTGTATTAATGTTCGACATAGTCCAACTTAGGTTTTTGCGGAAAGAAAAATTGATCACGCTCACTTTTTTAGATTTATTTAAAATCGGAGAAGGGCTAAACCGATCTGGCTATTTTTTTTTAATATTCGTCATAGTCTAACTTACGTTTTCACGAAAATAAAAATTGAACACGCCTACTTTTTTGGATTTATCTAAAAACCTAGAACTGCACTCAAAAAAAGACCTTACTAAATTTTGGGACACAACTTTCTTAAAAATAGTTCATAAATTTGTAAAAGACAAAAAAGTTGAAAGTATGAGGTAAGATTGAGATTGCTAGAAGTAGAATTGTAGTGTTTATTCTGTAGAAACTATAAATATTCACATATATGTATAAAAAACCATTTCCATTGACAAGATAAACCGACATTTAAAATCCTACTGATGATAACACTAACTGGAGTGTTTGAAACCGGTATGGGAATACCAGAAATGTCTATAAGTTTTAGAAATTCAATTTTTCTTCTCTCAGCAGATTTCTCTGCTGATTTCACCTAGATAATCATGACAGATATTTAGCAAACCGCTAAAATCAGCAGATTTCTCAAATGGCTCAAAATGGGTGTATTTTCAGCAGATTTTCCTGCTAATTGGACAGGGAACTTACTTTGATTGTAATATTATTTTTTTTACCTTAATTTTTCCAATGGCCAATTTAACCAACCAGTTGTTATGCAAAAATATGTTTCATGTGGAGCAACATGATGAATGCGATGATGTTTGCGAGGCAATACAATATGATAATTTTGCAAAAATAAAACCCATTTTGGTAGACCCCAATAAGTATGAGACCATTTGTGAATCTGAAAATAAACAGAAATTTTGAAATAAAGGTTTTTTTTACAAATCCACCTCATATACCAACCTGATTAGTCATGGCAACAAATATCGAACATAAAAATAAATACGATATCCAACCAAAATCTTGCTGTATATCACTCTGAGATTTTGTATTAAAATTATAGGCTAAAAGACCCAATATCGGTATGCTAACCATAAAATTATCACCATTCGTTTCAATGAAATCATGACGTGTTATAGACGTGGGATCCAAATGATGTTCGCGAAATGGACGTAAAAAATTCTGTTGAGATAAAAAAATTTAATTATTAATTTGTTTATTAAAAATGTTTTCCATTGAATTAGTTACCTTCCCTATGATTGGTAACTCTACTGAACCCCAAGTATCGGCCGCCCAATGCACTAGACCAGAACCAAAATCCGCTGTTATTATACCAAATATAGCCGATATGCAGGTAACAATTGTGCGGTCAAAATTAAAATGTTTCAGAATTAAAATAAAATCAATAATCATTAAAGCAATGCAAGTATAGACACAAAGAAATTCCTGAGCACGTTTTCCTAAAAATTAAATGTTTTTTTTAAAAATTAATATGCATTTAACTTAAAAATTATGTGCAAAGTAATCTACTAGATTATGATTGTAATCTACTATGGGAACTACAATAAACTACAACATTTTCAATTGTATTTCAAAGTTTTCTTAATGTATTTTAATTTTATTCTAAAAGTAAAATGTTTGAGCTCGAGGCCAGTTTTAAATTTTCCGAATACAATTACAAATGGGATAAAAAGAGTAAAAGGTGTTATTTTGGTACTTGTTTTATTTCCTGAAATAATGATCATGACACTTGAAATTTGGAATGTAGGATCCTTCGGTGAAAAAAACATTATGGAAAAAGTACTTTTAGGAAATTCTGTTTCTTTGGGGATAAAAGGGGTAAAAAAATGTGCTTCTGGTACTTTTTCTATTTTCTGAAATAATGGTACCAAAAAATTAAAATTTGGAATGTAGAAACCTTCGGTAAAACAAAATGTTCTGGAAAAAATACTTTTTGGAACTTTCTTTTTTAAGGGTAGTAAAAGGGTTAAAAAAGTGTACTTGTGGTACTTTTTCTACTCTGAAAAAATTACTTTTTTGGAAATTTCGTTGTTATGTGGTAAAAAAGTGTACTTTTGGTAGTTTTTATATTTTCAAAATAATGGTTCTAGAAACTTGAAATTTGGAATGTAGGATCCTTCGACAATAAAAACATTCTGGAAAAATTTCATTTTGAAAATTCTGTTTCAAAGGGTTTTATAAGGTGTAAAAAAGTTTATTTTGTACACGTCGGAAAAAAAGTACTTTTTGTAAATTTCGTTTTTTTGGGGTTAAAAGGGGTAAGTAGTTACCGTCGGTGAAAAACAAAACACAGCAAAAAGTACTTTTTGGAAATTCTCTTTCATACATAGGGTCGTAAAAGCTGCAAAAAGGTGTACTTTAGGTGCTTTTAATATAACCTAAAAATGTTCTAGGCACTTAAAGTTTTAAATGATGGAGTACTTTTTTGAAATCCCGTTTCTTTAGGGGTTAAAAGGGGTTAAATAGTTTACTTTTTGTACTTTTAATATTTCCTGAAATAATGATCCTAGACACTTTTGAATTTGGAATGTAGGATGGAAAAAGTACTTTCTAAGAGGGTTAAAGAAGTGTACTTTTTATAGTTCTCGATATAATGGAATTTAGAATCTACGATCCTTTGGTAAAAAAAAAAACCTTTTGCAAAAAGTAAAAATGAAAAGAAATTTCGTTTCTAAATGTCCTATAATGTCCAAAAAATTTTACTTTTCTTACTTTTTATAGTTCCAAAAAATGGTCCTAGAAAATTGATATTAGGATCATTAGGCAAAAAACATTCTGAAAAAATAATTTTTTGTAATTATTTTTTTTTCGTCCCCATCGCAATAAATGGTTATTAATTTATTTATTAGATTTTTGAACTTTAGTTGTACTATTTTCTTATTATTTTAATGATTTTTTTTTAAATCCACGCCCACAAAAGGGGGCGGGATGAAAAAAAAAATGAAAATCTCTAGCCACCCTGGGTCTAAGTGCAGGTTTTAAAATTCCTTTTAACATAAAAAGATTTAATTAGTTTAACAAAAATGCAAAAAAAAGCTGTGAAAAATGGCGTTTTTTTAGAGGTTGGTTTAGTTCTTTTAGAGGGAACTTTTTTTCCGCTGATCCGATTTTGCCCATTTCCGAACTTAACCGACCTATGCCCATGAGACATATTCGTGCCAATCAGGAGTCTAGCTCTTTTATTTTGGACTGAATCGTGTTTTATACTGACGGACGGACGGACATTCATAGAATAACTTAGAATCGATCATAGATCAATAATATATATGAGGCATTCCACACCAAATGTCCCGCTACAGAAAAACATGTGTCCCGTAAATTTCTGAATAGGTTGTTTGGATAGCCCTATATGGAACTATAAGAAAACTGCGTTTTTGGTTTTTCTAATTTTCAAAAACTGGGCTTAGAAGGCGTGGTCAAATATTGAAAAAATGGTCAAATTTGTGGCGATTTTCCTTGATTAAATATTTATCACAATAAAATGGAATGCACCACAATCTCAAAAATTTACATTCTTATTAGTTTTGTATGGGCTATCGATAACAATTTTGTAATTTGCTTGTATTTTCTTGATTTAACGTTGCGAATGAGTATTATTTATTGCATAAATATTACTCATTCGCAAAGTTAAAACGAAGAAATACAAGCAAATTACAAAATTGTTATGAAATTTAAAGTTCGAATGCGATTTTCTCGAAAAAAACGAAGAACGTGTTTCTGAATTTATTTGTGTGGATGGACAAACATCTAAACTTTAAAAAAAAAATTAAAAAGAAAAAAAAAGTGGCATGTTTTTTAATAAATTAACATGTTTAAAAATGGAAAATTTCAGAACGGGTTCTAAAAATTTTCCAAAAAAAATTTTTTTAATCGATAGCCCATACAAAACTATATAAGAAAGTAAATTTTTGAGATTGTGGTGCATTCCGTTTTAATGTGATAAATATTTAATCAAGGCAACTCGCCACAAATTTTACCATTTTTCCAATATTTGACCACGCCTCCTAAGCCCAGTTTTTGAAAAATTGAAAAACCTAAAACGCAATTTTCTAAGTTCCATATGGGGCTATCCATACAACTTATTCAGAAGTTTACGGTACACGTGTTTTTTTTTGGCTGGACATTTGGTGTGGAATGCCTCATATACTTTATGGGGTCCCCGACCGATATTTTTATGCGTTACAAACGGAATGACAAAGTGAGTATACCCCCATACTGTGGTTGGAGGGTATAAAAACAGAATCCCTAAGTTTTACATTTAGGACGCTCCAGCAGAAATAACATCCAAAAGAAAGATGAATTCTGAAATTTAAAATTTTAAGGTAAAAATGGGTACTTCAATTGGTAGGGTACAACCTTTAAAATGGTACTTTTTATATCTATAAGATTAAGACTTTCGATTTTTTTTTAATATTTTTAACACATGTTGCACGGAAAAGAATAAAACTTACATGGAAGGATATGGTATGGCACTCAGAACGAAATGAATTAGAACAGGAAATGAAATGGAACAGGGAACAATATGGAATGAAATTTTTTTCTCAAATTTTTCTACTCATTTTTTTATCAACAAATTTTTTGTTCTCATTCAAACTGGGCTCTAAGAGCCCAGTCACAATTGGCACCACCGACGACGAACCACTGCGAAAGAGAAAGCGACACATTAAAATTAAGCGACAGACGACCGGACACATTTTATAAAGAAAACGACGCTCATATCAATCACTCATCTATTTTTTTTCTTTTGTTATCCTATAAAAGCAGGTATACAATGTTTCTTGTGTGCAACACACACACAAAATATTAACTCCAATTAGAAAAATTAGCATATTTTGATGAACATATGGCAACGCTACTTGATACAAATTTGAGAAAAATGAGAGGGTGGTGAGAGAGCAATACAAAAATAGAATAGAATCTATTCTGGCGGCAGTGTGGTCGACCACAAAGCGATTTTTTGCTTTTCATACAAAATGTATGAAAACATTTTGTGGTTACCGAATGTGGTGCCAATTGTGACTCGGCTCTTACTGTGCGATTCGCTATCTCGGTCGAAGTGAGTGACTACAAAATTTGTACGTAAAACAAAAAACTCAAATTTGTTTTTGCTTTACGTACAAAATTTCTAGTCACTCACTTTGAGGGTATTTATACACAGCCTTTTTTTGCTTGTCAAAGTCTTGCAACTTTTTTTTTGTAGGCAAACGTGGGTGAAAAGAAAACGGGGTAGAAAAAAAATCACGATTTCTGTTTTCCTTCTTTTATGCTTCTCACCCCCGATTGCCATCAAAAAAAGTTGCAAGACTTTATTGCAAGCAAAAAAAGGCTGTGTATAAATACCGTCTTTGTACGACATACTGAATCAGGACATTATTCTTATTCAAAGTTTTTTTTTTACTAATTATGTTTTTCACTCAAAATATATTTCATTCAATTTTATAGGCTAATACCATCGAAAATGTGCAATCGAAGGAGAAAATTTTAGAAGTCGGGAAAGTTTAGCTCGGTATTTAATATACCGGTAACGAAGTTCCGGCGGGTGTGCTAGTATTAATATACATTTGTGCATTTCGATAATTTTAAAATAAATATAGACAATTTTAACATATCGTTAAACTATATTCAATTTGAGCTAACTAAAAAAACATAACTTTTCAGGAGAGCAAAAAAACCGTCGCATTCGCGTATTTTTAAATGTTTTGTCATTCGATCTTTTACAATATTAATTAATAATTACTACTAAACTTTACATGTGCTTTGTTTGTAAAAATTCGTATTATTTGCTGAGTTACAGCAGATAGCTCAACCTTTTTTATTTGAAATTAATCAACCTAAGCAGATAGCTCATTAAATATAGACTTTAAAGCTGTATAACCTTTTAACGGATTATGATAAAAATATGATTTTGGTACCATATATCTCAGTTTTTTAACCCCTTCCATTACAGGTGTTAAAAAAAATACTTTTAAGTTTTTTTTTTAAATCATCGATTTTTTCGCGCTTTATCGCCATTATTTGGAACCTTCATGAAGCTTGCGAAAAATGTCATAGCACTTGTGTTTGCTGTACAATCGAAAGGGTAAATAAAATATGCAAAAAGTTTAACAGTTTTTGCTCTGCATCGAAATAAGGGTCAAAAATCGCGTTTTTTACCGCGGAAAGGAGTTGAAATTTTCCAAAAAAAAACTATGCCATTATTTTTATTGATGGAAAACCCGTCTAAAAAGTGATAATATCAAAAAATTTAAATTTAAAAGTTTACTCTAGTAAACTATACTGTAGATAGCTCAAATTTTTATTTATAAAAAAACAAGGTTTCACATAGCTCATGCTATTTTTGCAGTAAAATAGTCTTAAAATATTTTTTTTCTTCTGAAAATAATACCATAGATGACACTTATGCCCGCGAACATTTTTCCATCAAAAACTCATTTTCGTCAACCGAGCAGATAGCTCAAATTGAATATAGTTCCACGATATGTATATTTGGACGATTTTAAAACACATTTGGACAATTTTAAAATACATTGAGACAATTTTAAAATATATTTCGATAATTTTAAAAATGTATTTGGAAAATTTTTTGAATACATCCCAGTAAGCAAAAAAAAATCACCGCTGACATACTGTTGACTCTCACTTTATGATATTGGTGACATCTTTATACAATTTTTTAAAATGTCCCCAATGACACGTCAGCAGTTGGTCAGCAGTACTCAAAATTATCGGTGGCCATCAAGAATTCGTTTAAACAACCGCTGACTAACTGCTGACATGTAATTGGGGACATTTTGAAAAATTGTATGAAGATGTTAGAAATTTTATAAAGGGAGAGTCAGCAGTATTTCAGGGGTGTTTTTTTTTTTTGCTGACTGGGATTTGGAATATTTTGAAATACAATTGAAAATTGTGTAGATTATAAATTTTTAAATTCTTCATTAACATACCCGGACTATATAGTTTAGCCAATTCTTGAGCTCCTTTATGCTGCGGACCCCATCTTGGTGAGGCCTTTTCTATAAATGTTTGCTCCAGTGCAGAATTGCCATTTGGATCATCTTCGTGCATTGAATTTTCCAAAATTTCTTGATCACTTTTTAAGGGCATCTGCGGAAAAATCAAAAAAAGAAAATAACACATATTTATTAATTTATTTTTTTATATAAATCAGTAAAATTAAAAGTGACCTCGCTAGAACAGAGCTAGAATAATCTTATGCAAAACTTTACTTTTGCTAAAAAAACAACTATTTCTATTATTTAAAAAATATTAAAATGAATTTTTAATAAATTATATGAATTTTTAATTAATTTTAACTGTACTAATATTACAAAAAAAATACAATAGTGGTATTCAGAGTCTTACTTGCCAGCCCTGGCACTGGTGGTAAAAGAGCACTTTTTAAATTTACTTTTCAAAATACATGTATTTTTTGAAAGAAGTACTCTTTTGCTACATTGCCAGGGCTGGCAACAAGACTCTGAATACCTCTAATATATTGCGTCCCATATTTTATTCAAAAGAATTCGTAACAAACTGACTAAAAAATGTACAAAAAGAAAAAGAAATCATTAAAATAAATTACTGGCTTGTGAATCTTTGGTTTTTACTGCACCTGTTGTTAGTCTGGGATATGGGACACCTGTTTCAAATAAATGTGTCTTTTTAAACTTCTAAACATAGACACGTCACCTCATTTTGTTTTATGGTTTGTGTGTGACCGTTAAAAGCCCAATAAAATGCTGTCGATTTGACATGCATAATTAAGAAATGATGAATGTTGACTACATTTCATAATGAATCACTTTCTTTTCTGTACTAAAAGTTAATTTAACTTTCTAAAGTTTGTAAATACGTAGATACATTATAAAACTTTTTGTTGGACACTACACAGACAGAATTATTTATTGTTCCTAATGAGCCAATCAACTATTTCATTTGACCTATGATTTTTTCATAATAGTTATGATTTTTTTATAAAATTTCATTATATTTATGAAAAAAAAATTATTTATTTTATGAATTTTTTTTATGAAACTTTTTCGTTTAATGTATAAACATTTTCATTATTTCCATGGGCATTTTATAAAAAAAAATCATTCATTCAATGAAAAAATTCATTAACTCAGACCATAAGACATATTCGCGCCAAACATCAGGGGGCTAGCTCTGTTGGTTTGTATGCAAATATATGCAAAAAAATGTACCAGTCCAAAAATATTTTGATTCAAAAAACAAAAAAATCAGTTATATAAATAATTTTAAAAAAATATTTAAACCCGCATTTTAAATTTGTTCATTGTACAAAATATTTTTGTTTGCTTTAGTGCTAATTTAAATTCATTTTAAGAGATTTTAATACAGGATTTTAAGTACATTAATATTGTAATAAAGTTTTTTTCTCCAAAATGTAAAAAATAAAAAAAATAATTTTGTTTTGGACGCCTCCGTACTAGCGGTAAAAGAGTTTGGTAAACAGAAATATGCGTGTTAGCATACTTTAATATAGTTTACTTTATAATGTCATCACAAAAAAGTGTTTTTGAGCACATCAAAAATGGACTTTTGGCCAACAATTCCGTATAAATTCCCTATAGTGCAATGTCAGTAATATAAAACAAAAATTAAGAAAAATAAACTCTTTTTTGCAAGTCCTTGCAATGCTGTCGCGTAATATGCAGTTAAGGATTAATATTGTAATTTTTAAAAAATTATTTTATGTAATACAGTATTACTACTGCATCAAATGGCAGAAATAATAAACCTAAATTGAGAAAGAAAAACTTTTTTGTGTGTCCTTGCAATCCTTAAAAAGTGTATCCTTGAAGTCCTTAAAGTGTTACAAACAAATATCAAAAATATTTCTTCAAGTTTTGCAAGTCACATTAAAATGTTGTCAAACTCTGCTGCAAAATAAAACATTTTTATTCAAATTTCAATTATTATACCCTACACCACACTGTGGTACAGGGTATAATGAGTTTGTGCTGATGTTTGTAACTACCCGAAATATTGGTCCTAGACCCACTTTTAAGTATACCGATCGACTTAGAATCACTTTTTGAGTCGATTTAGCGATGTCCGTCCGTCCGTCCGTCCGTCCGTCCGTCCGTCCGACTGTCTGTCCATGTAAACGGTGTAAACACGATACAGGTCGCAATTCTTAATCAATTGACTTGAAATTTGAAACTTAAGCCTCTTTTGCCCCAAGGACGAAGCCTATTGAAATTGGAAAAAATCGGTCCATATTTACCTAGCCCCCATACAAAGGTCCTCTTTAGTTTTGGCTCAAATGACTCTAATAGACGCAGTTTATTAGGTATCTTTTCGAAATTTGCCAGGTAATCATGTTTTATCCACACAAATCAACATTCCGAATTTTAAAGAAATCGGACCAGTTCTTCTTGTAGCCCCCATACAAACCACCTTCCCGATTTTCACATAAATCTCTCAAATTTCATGAAAATAGAAAATATTTAATTAAAATTCTGTTTGTGTATGTTAAACGCGTTCTTTAATAACCTTATCAAATCTGATTATCATCGGACCATTTTTGGACTTCGGTCCCATGTGGAAATTTCGCCCGATATTCAGTTGAAGCGATTTATTGTCAACAAAAAGAAGCCTATTCCACTCAAGTTTGATTAGTGAGTGCTTTTTACACTTATTAAAGATTTGACAAAATATAGATCTAATCAGTCCATGTTTGAACTTGGGACCCATTTTCCGGGAAACTCTGGTGTAGGGTATTATATGGTCGGTCTTGACCGACTATAATTTTCTTACTTGTTTTTTTTTTTATGTTCGCCCTTTTTCGATTTAAGACATTTTTTTAGAATCTGATTTTTTCTCTACGAATACTGTATTAGAAACCGTTAATTATACCCTACACCACTCTGTGTTACAGGGTGTAATGAGTTTGTGCTGATGTTTGTAACTACCCGAAATATTAGTCTTAGACCTACCTTCAAACATGCCGATCGACTCAGAATTACTTTTTGAGTCGATTTAGCGATGACCATCCGTCTGTCCGTCCGTCTGTCCATCTGTCGGTTTAAGCACGAAACAGGTCGCAATTTTCAATCAATTGACTTGAAATTTGAAACTTAAGCATATTTTGACGAAGCCTATTTAAATTGAAAAAAAAAAATTGTCCATGTTAAGATCTAGCCCCCATACAAACGCCCCCTTTGGATTAGGCTTAAATGACTCTAATAACCGTACTATAATAGATACCGCTTTGAAATTTACCAGGTTATCAAATTTTGTATGCACGAATCATCATTCCAAATTTCAAAGAAATCGGGTCAGTCCTTCTTGTAGTCGCCATACAAACCACCCTACCGATATTCAAATAATTTCCTCAAAATTCATAACAATGGAAATATTTGAGAAAAATTTTATTTTTAGGTGTTAAACGTATACTTTAATAACCTAATCACATCGGAATATAATTGGACCATTTTTGGACTTAGTCCCCCATATAAAAATTTCGACCGATATTCAGTTAAATCGGTCTATTGGCAAAAAAAATAAACTAATTCCACTAAAATTTGATCTGTGTGTGTTTTCTACACTAAATAAAAATCTTACAAAAGATAGATTCAATCGGACCGTGTTTGGACTTGGGACCCATTTTCCGGAAAACACTGGTGTAGGATATCATATGGTCGGTCTTGACCGACTATAACTTTCTTACTTGTTATACCCTACACCACACTGTGGTACAGGGTATAATGAGTTTGTGCTGATGTTTGTAACTACCCGAAATATTGGTCCTAGACCCACTTTTAAGTACATATACCGATCGACTCAGAATAACTTTTTAACGATCTAGCGATGTCCGCCCGTCTGTCTGTCTGTCTGTCCATGTAAACGGTGTAAACATGATGCAGGTCGCAATTTTTTAACAATTTACTTGAAATTTAAAACTTAAGTCTCTTTTGGCCCAAGGACTATTGAAATTGAAAAAGGTCGGTCAATGTTTAGACTTAGCCCCCATACAAGGTCCTTTTTAATTTTGACTCAAATGGTTATAATAACCGTATTACAATAGATATCGTATTTGACAGGTAAACGTATTTTGTATTCACAAATCACCATTCCGAATTTTAAAGGAATCGGACCAGTTCTTCTTGTAGCCCCCATACAAACCATCTTCCCGATATTCACATTAATCTCTCAAATTTCATGAAGATAGAAAATATTTAATTAAAATTTTGTTTGTGTGTGTTTAACACGTAATTTAATAACCTTATCAAATCCGATTATAATTGGACTTGGGCCCAATCTCGCCCGATATTCAGTTAAATTTGTTCATTGGCAACATATAGAAGCCTATTTGACTCAAATTTGGTTTGTGGGTGTTTTTTACACTTATTAAGGTGCGTTCACACGAGAAAGAAATCTCGATAGAAAAATCGAAAATTTGTCAACTCTAGCATTTTTAAATATCATCTCTAAAAAAATAAATTTTGTTTGCGTTAAGCTTGATTTACACGTTAACTACCCTTGACTACCCTTATCTACTATTTCCCAGTATTGGTGATACGGTTTGCCGGGTTTAAATAATTTTGTATGAAAAATTATTTGAATTTGACAATTGCTATCCTCCAATACTGGGAAATAGTAGATAAGGGTAGTCAAGGGTAGTTAACGTGTAAATCAAGCTTTATAATTTTTTTATTTAACAAAATACAGACTTCAAATCAAAAATAATATCAACATCTTCCAAAAATCTGTTATATTATCAAAAAAAAAGGTATGAAATAATTCGTTTTAATGGAATTTGATATGACACAATCATTGAAAAAGTCAAACTCACAGGTACACAGAGTTGTGTTTTGCAGTTTTCTCTTCCGTGTATACGCGCCTTTAAGGCGCGTTTAGACAAGAGAGAAAACCCCTAGATTTAAAGTAAAACACAACTCTGTGGTAATATACTTTTGACTTTGTGTCAAATCTCAATACTTGTTTTTGCTTACCATTTTCATTATATTATTATTTGTTTTCGCACATTTAGTCAATAACACCGCTCTACAAATCTGAGGTTTGTCGCTGCGTTTTGAATGAACCCAAAAAAAGTTTATAGGTTTTGGTCTCCCGAGTCCGAAACCGTCACTCAAATTTTTCTATCACGTCACAATTTTGAGAAAATCGCGGTTAAAGTGTCAAAAAAGGCTCATTTTGGCTATTTTTGAGCGCCTATAAAATAAGATTCTGACATGCCAAAGACTTGATATTAAACTCATTCGAAAGTGCGTAGTTTTCTCTTTAAGACAAAATCAAATTTTCTTGGAATTTAATTTTTTATAATGGTGAAAAAATCATTAGCCACAAGTGCTTTACATCTAGGGTTGCCATCCGTCCTCTTTTCCCCGGACACCGTCCTCTTTTTTAGGGCGTCCGGGGCAGTCCTACTTCTTTTTTAGAAAGTGTCCGGGGTTGTCCTACTTTTTGCACTTTACCCGATAACATTTTTTTATTACTTTTAAACTTTTGAATTATTTTCATCGCCATATTTTCGCTTATCAGCAGTAATGTCAACTTTTTGAGAACAAAACGCACAAAAATTAAAAAAAAACGCTTCAAATTAATTATATTTCGAGTAAAAATTCACTCTAGGTAGTGCGAAAATAACTACGTTAGCATCAATTCTTATCAGCTGTTGTGTGTCTTAAAGTTTGCTCTCCGAAAAAAGATTTTTATATCAAAAATTTCCATTACAAATTAAAAAAAAAATAATAATTTTAAGAAAATTCCTTTGAATTTCCAAAAATTCCATTTGTATTTCAGAAATTTCCAATTGTATTTCAAAAGTTTCCAGTTGTATTTTAAAATTTTCTAAATGCTTTTCAGAAAAATCCGTTTCAGAAATTTCCAATTAAATTTAAAAAATGTCCTTTTATGTTTCAAAAATGTCTAAATGCATTTCAGAAAATTCCAATTAAATATATTTCAAAAATTTATATTTCTATTAAAAATTTTTCAAATGCTTTGCAGAAAATTTTGATATACAAATAAAATTTTTTTAAAAGCATTTAGTTAATTATATTTTGAGTAGGGTTTTTTCTAGCTCGAGGTCATTAAAACTATGATAATCTCATATAATAATTTTCAAGAAAAAATTTGTCTGTTTTAAATTTATTTATGTTGGTCATTTTTTGCAAGACTTAATCGACACGTGTTTCGGGATTTGTCTAATCCCATTGTCAAGATTATTTAGCAAAAAATAAAAACCCTGTACTACAAGTAGCAAAGAGTATTTAATGACAATCGTTAATGATCAAACTAAAATAAAAATACATATTCGACTCTATTTCCATTGGGAATTAGAAGACGAAAATTGTACCATCGTAGTAAGGTCACGATCATCATCCCGAAACACGTGTCGACAAAGTCTTGCAAAAAATTACCAACATACATAATAAATTTAAAACAGAAAAATAATTTTCTTGAAAATTATTATATGAAAATATCATAGTTTTAATTAGTAAAGGAAATAATGACCTCGAGATAGAAAAAAACCTACTCAAAATATGATATTTTAAAGGTCGAGTACAACAATTTTTATTTTTTAATAAAAATTAATCAGAATTTGAATATTTAGATAATTTTTAAATAAAAATGAACATTTCTGAAATACAATTGAATTATCTAAAATTCCAATTGAATTTATTTAAATTCAATAGTAATTTTCTTAAAATCATTGAGAAAATTTTGAAATGGAAATGTTTAAAATACAAATGGAATTTTCTGAAATCCAATTAGGAAATTTTGAATTACAAATAGAAAATTCTGATATACAATTAAAATTTTTGAATTATAATTGGACATTTTTTTAAATTAACCAAACATTTTTGAATTAAAAATTAATATTTCTCATATATAATTGGAAATATAGTTAAACATTTTTTAAAATTGAAAAGTTTTGAAATATAATTGGTACTTTCTGAAATAAAATTGGAAAATTTTCTTTTATGTATTTTTGTGATTTTTTTAGTGGAAATGAAAATTGTTTCCTTAAAAAAATGCATTTTTTTTGCATATTGTGTCGCGCAGTTTACTTTTTTAAATTAATTTATTAAAAAAAATTGTCCTCTTTTTTGGGTCAAATGTCCTCCTTTTTTGAGGTTGGCGTCCTCTTTTTCTCAAAATGGAAATGGCAACCCTATTTACATCTAATATTTACGTATGAATTTGTATTGAAATTTGTTAAAAAAAAACACTGTGTAAATAAACTAAATATTTAAAAAATGGAAGGTTTTTTGTAAATGATTTTTTTACCATTTTAAAAAATTAAATTCCAAGAACATTTTATCTTGCCTTATAGAGAAAATTATATACTTTTGAATGAGCTTGATACCAAGTCAATCGCAAGTCAGGATCTTATATTATAAGCTTTCAAAAAGGGTCCAAAATGGCCTTATTCGGCACTTTAACCGCGAATAACTCAAAATCCTGATGTGATAGACATATCTGGGTCGCAGATTTGGAATCAGCGCAACAAACACTACCTAAACCACTTACCAGAATCCAATACGCATTTTCATGTTGAGCTGTGTAATTTGTAAATTGGAAACCGAATTAAAGCAAATAAAAAATATACATATAATAAAATTTTATTTGACATTCCAATTTTAAAAGTTACCACAGAGTTGTTTTTTACTTTAAATCTAGGGGAATTCTCTCTCATCTAATCACGCCTTTAAAGATTTGACAAAAGATAGATCCAATCGGTCCATGTTTGAACTTGGGACACATTTTCCGGGACACTCTGGTGTAGGGTATTATATGGTCTGTCTTGACCTACTATAACTTTCTTACTTGTTTTTTTTAAGTTTGTTTGCCTCAGAATCGGAAATATTTCTTGAGGAAAATTTCTTAAACTCTTAGATTTATTTTATAAAGTGGGTTATAATTTGTTTAAAGTGGGTCGCAAAAATTCATTTTTACTTTCTCAAAAATCGATTACAGAACCGATTCTATATAACCGGCGATAGAAGAACCGGTTATAGAACTTCATCTTTTAGAATGGTGTGCAAAGAAATTAGCTGAAAAAATCTTTAGCGGAAAAATAAATATCAGTCGTGACGTATGAGTTATGAATATTATGCTACATGAATTAAATATTAATCATACGCACTGCCGAACATTTGGTATGTAAATTAAATGTTTTTAAAGTAAATTGAAATATTGTGTGCATTAGAATCGTTTTATGAAAAACAAAACCTATAAAAATTTGGTAAATTATATATTGTTTTTTTACCCTGCTTAACACACTTTTTTCATTGAAGTTTGAAAAGAGAGTGTAGTGTATCTATATGTATTTTTTTCTTAAGGCGTGTTTTTTCGAGTTTTTTATATATAACTATATCTACTTGTAAAAAAACTATATCACTACTTAACTTTAAAATTTTTGCAACTCTTTTTATTTTGTTGAATAAACTTGGTATCACTTTATTACTACTATTTGTTATTTTTTATTGAAGATATTTTTATTTAATTAATAGAATTTATAAATGAATTTTAATATTTCTTTTTTTGTTGTAAAATAAAATTGTTCAAACTAATTTTTGTAATTTATTTATTTTTTTGTTGACTTTTCAAAATAAAAAAAGTGTTGGTAAGTGATAAAAACAAAAATTTCAAGATTTGGCACTACTTTTTTTAAATACTTAGCTTTTAGGAATATATAAATATCCCTACTTATCAAGTGTATACCTACTTAAATTTGTATGGGAATTTTATAACAAACTCGAAAAAAACACACCTTTAGATTCAATAAAGTTTGACCAAGTTTGATATCGATATTAATATCGACATTACACTGGCCGACATTAAAAATGCGTCCCGAATATGAACACTTGTTTTTGATTAACCTTTCAATACTGATTCTGAATCTGGTTTACAATTGTTTCTATAATATTTTTAAGTGCGTGCCAAATAATTTTTAGATATTATTCCCTACACCACTCTGTAGTACAGGGTATAATGAGTTTGTGCTGATGTTTGTAACTACCCGAAATATTGGTCCTAGACCTACCTTCAAGTATACCGATCGAATTTTTGACAGAATTTTGAATTTTTTACAGAATTTTTTAAAAAGCTGAATTGAAGAAAATCAAGATTCGGCATCAGCATAGAAATGTTAATAAAAAAAAATGTGGTCAGATCCCAGACGTATATAAAAATCTAACAAAAAAAAGTTCTTAAAAATGCACAAAAACACGTTTTTTGTTAACTTTGAATTTAATTTTCTCAAAAACCTGATGTGATGGAACAAATTGGAGACTTAAAATCGAGTGTCATTTTTTTAGACGCAAAAATTTCAAAAGGCCCAAAAGCTATTTTTGTAAACTTTTGTAAAAAATAAAATTATTGTAAAAACTTGATATACATTAATTTTTTTGTATTTTTTGCCTTTAAGTTTTGAAGTAATGTAATTTTCACCAAATATATATATATGTATATAGAAGACCGTGATAATCACAAAAAAATTAAAAATTAACAAACTTTCATATCTTGTGTAAAAAAATAATAATAGGTTTAAAACGAATTACAACAAAAAATAACCAAAAATAAGAAAGTATAGAAAATATCTATTTAGACAACAGCGGAACGTAATAGAGCAAAAACATTTAACATCAACAAGTAATTTTTCGATGGTCTCCGATTTTTATAAAATTTTGTGAGTGTGTGTGGTAGTGGACACATGTATTAAAAAATTTTTTTTTTTTTTTTTGAAAAGTGTGGCAACTCTGAAACTTTGAAGTTTAGTAATTTGCGGCATAGGGACTCCACTCAAAAGGTCATAACTTTTGTTGTGTAAGAGATATTGACAAGCTTCTTTTTGCATTGGATAGGTAAAACTATGGGGATTAATAAATTAATTTTAAAAAAATTGTGAAAATTTTTTTTTATAAAAAATTTTGGAAAAAAAAATTCAAAATTGTTTTTTTAAAAAAATGTATTTTTAAGATTTCAAATTTTGTATAAAGATTCAAAATTTGTATAAAAATGCCCAATAATAATGTCTAAATACCCTGAAAATTTCAGAGTGGGATTCGAAATGGTTTTTGAGATATCACAAAAAATGTAGAAGTATGTACGCATGAAAACGAGAAAAAAATGTTGAAAAAAAATTAAAAATATTTTTTTTTTTTTTTTTTAAATATATTTTTTAGATTCTTTATATTTTTATTCATATAGCCAATTATGTGTTCCAAACACCCTGAAAATTTTAGAATGGGATTATTTTTAGTTTTTGAGATTTCACAAAAATGTATAAGTAGAATTTTAGAAAAAGTGTAGAATTTTAGGAAAAGTGTAGAAGAAGAGAAAACTGGTTACCTCCAATGACATATCCATGTTTATGTAATGAATATTGAAATTGGGAAGTAACCACTTACTGATATTTATTTTCACAATATTACAAATTTTAAATTATTTAAAAAAAAAAAACCTGTAATTAACATTATTTATATATAATATGTAAACAAGAAACTGTGCTCAAAAGTTATAAATACAGAACTCTATACTTTTTCTTGTAGCATCCTAACAAAAACCAAAAATATCAGTAAGGGGTAACTTCCCAATTTTTTTTTTTTTTTAATTTTTTTCTCGTTTTCTTGCGTATATACTTCTACATTTTTTGTAATATCTCAAAAACTATTACGAATCCCACTCTGAAATTTTTAGGGTATTTAGACCATATCATTGGCCATTTTAATACAAATTTAAAAAAATCTTAAAAATACATTTTTTAAAAAAAAACAATTTTGAATTTTTTTTCAAAAATTTTTTATAAAAAAAAAATTTCTACAATTTTTTTAAATTAATTTATTAATCCCCATAGTTTTACCTCTCCAATGCAAAAAGACGCTTGTCAATATCTCTTACACAACAAAAGTTATGACCTTTTGAGTGGAGTCCCTATGCCGCAAATTACTAAACTTCAAAGTTTCAGAGTTGCCACACTTTTCAAAAAAAAAAAAAAAAATATATTTTTTTAATACATGTGTCCACTACCACACACACTCATAAAATTTTATAAAAATCGGAGACCATCGAAAAATTACTCGTTGATGTTAAATGTTTTTGCTCAATAACAACAGCTGTTTGTAAACTCAAAATAAAAAACAAAAAAAAAAGACGCTCACGCTTTGTACCATAAAATCATAGCATTAATATCAAGATCGAATACCGCTAATATATTTATTAATTTTTTTTTATTTTTCGTGTACTTCTAAAACATTAAGACTGGATTACTCAAAGCTCCGTTATAAAATAACTCTCCGTTAAATTTAACTTTTTTATACGAATTTTGACATAAGGCTCCGTTAAATCGGCAGTTAGCCGCTAACTTTTCATTGAGTAATCCGCCCTAATTGTTAGTTGCAATTTACTTCAAAAACATTAAATTTACATACAATATGTGTGACAGTGCGTATGATTAATATTTAATTAATGTACCACAATATCTATCACTCATACGCCACGCCACAACTGATATTTATTTTCAAGTTTGATTTTTTTTATCAAATTTCTTACATGGGAGACAAATTTTGATAGAAATATTTAAAATATGTCACCTCTAACATACTTAAATATCATCTCTAAACCAAAAAGAAAATTTTTTTGTTATAATTTTTTTATGAAACAAAATATTGTCATCAAATTAAAAATAATTGAATAACCTTTTAAAAATCTTTAACAATAACAAAAAAAATGGTAAGTAATAATACGTTTTAAAGCAATGTGATTTGACATGACAACAGAAAATGTCACAAGAATAGATTAAAAGAGCTGTAGTTTGTTTAAGCTTTAGCAGTTTAATCTCTCGTGTAAACGCACCTTAAAGGAAAAATGTTTTAAAGTCTGAGAAAATGTCTAAGAATTTCAGACTTTTCTAGAGGAAAAATGTTTTAGAATTTAAGACTTTTTCTAAAAGAAAAAAGTCTCAGAATCTGAAACTTTTTCTATAGGAAAAATGTCTCCAAATCTGAGACTTTTTTTATACACAGAAAATAAAATCGCCAAATTTAAATCAACAAACATAAATTTTAAATCAACCAAACATGATATCAACCAAACATTTAGTAAAAACGACCGCCTGTTAGTCCACAATACAAAACTTCGGTTTTGTTTTTAACAAACTCAGTCAAGTAATTTTTTTTCAAAATTCTATTATCATAACAATAAATAGTGTCTGTGTCTGTTAAATTTCTTTGTTAAAAAAAAAAAAAAAAAAAAAACATTTGTCAGATCAACAAATTGTGTTTGTGTTTGTTGAATTTCTTTGTCTCAGAATCGGAGACTTTTTCTATAGAAAAAATGTCTCAGAATCTGATACTTTTTTTTATAGGAAAAATGTCTCAGAACCTTAGATTCTGAGGCATTTTTTCTATTATTATAGATTCTTAAACAATTTTCCTATAGTTAATTTTTTAGATTTCGAAACATTTTGTTTATAGAAAATGTCTCAAATTACGAGACATTTTGTCAATCGAAAAATTCTTAGACATTTCCTGTTAAAAAAATTCCTAGATTTTCTCAAATTCTAAGATTCTGATTAATTGCAATTGGCACTTTTTTAAAAAAATTCAAACGGGAAAAGAAATATCAGTCGTGGCGTATGAGTTATATATATTGTGGTACATTAATTAATTAATTATTAATCATACGCACTGTCGTACATATTGAATGTGAATTTCAGTGATTAAAAAACTGAAATTCATTACACATTTTTAATTTTCACTTCCAGTCAAGTTGTCAATAATTTAAAAAAAATACTGCAACCCACCAGTCCAGTTTACATTTCTAACAAAACAGTCCAGTCACTTTTTTGCTGCTGAACTTTTTTGTGTTGTGCTGATGGTGGTTGATTTAAAAAAAAACAAATACTGACAAACCAGTAACAGTAAAAAAATTAGGCAGCACACAAACAGCACAAACGTTGTTTTGAGAAATCCACTGCAAGTTACAATTCAAAAAGTGGTGAGCTGCTGACAAGCAAATAAATATAAACGAAAATAAACTCGTACATTGTAACGAGAGAACTTCTTGTATACATAAGAAGAAAAAAGGTTCAATAAATAAAAAAAATGCAAGGTTCATTTAAAAAAAAAATCTTTAATTCAATTAATTTATATCAGTAAAAAATCAATATTTTTTATATTAAATAAATAAATAAATTAATGCGTAGTTGAAAAAATTATAAAAAATAAACTTCAAGTCTAAAATAATAGTACAGTAGGTATTCTAAAGTTCAAATAAAAAAAAAATTTGAAATATTTTTAGAGTTACAGAGATGGAAAGTTTTCATTTTTATGCACCGATCATTTCATTTTTATGGACAGATCATTTGGTTGAATTTTTATTGACACTTTGATGCGATAAAAATTTATTTTAAAAAACGAATTTTAAAGGATTTTTGTCGACCTTTTCAATGGCATTGTTGGTTTTTTAAAAAAATATAAATTTGACCTTAAAATTCAAGGTCAAATTATTAAAAAAATGTATCTTATAAAGCGCCTATTTTGATATTATTTTAACTGAGTTTTTACATTTAAAAATAATTGTTTTGTATAAAATAACACTCAAAAAGTACGAATACCGCGTGTATAAAAACAAATAAAAAAATATTTTCGCAATAAGGAACACTCGATCCATTTTTTAAAAATGTTTTTAAATGAAAAAAACGTCAGGCTTTTTAAAAAAAATCTCAAAATAGGCGCTTTATAAGATAAAATTTTTTTAATAATTTGACCTTGAAATTTAAGTTAAAATGTTTATTTTTTTAAAAAACCACCAATGCCAGTGAAAAGGTCGTCAAAAATACTTTAAAATTCGTTTTTTAAAAATAAATTTTTATCGCATCAAAGTGTCAATAAAAATTCCACCAAATATGATCTTTGCAAAAAAATGAAAACTTCCCATCTCTATAACTCTAAAAATATTTCAAGAAAAAAAATTTTATTTGCACTTATTTATTCTAATATTTTGGCATAATTATATCTAAATCGGTTTTTTGGTGTGACCGTTAACGCGTTTCAGCCCATATTTAACTTTTTGTTTTCATCATATTAGTTTTCGTTAGTTAGTAAAATACAATTGTGTCTGACACTTATTTTAAAAAATTTAATGGAACTTGAAATTTTGGATCTGTTAATAAAACACCAAAGAGTATCAATAATAAAGAGATCTGAACTCGCTCTTCTTCTGTTAAAGCCGCTCTTAAATTCCCTTTGCCATCGAACTGGACGTTTGATCAAACCAAAAAAAATCCCTTAAGTTCGATATAAACAAAAAAAAAGTGTTGCAGTTTGGCGATTTTCAGACTAAAGCTAGCGTTTTTTTTTTCATCTAGCTGTAAAAAAAGTTTTTTTTGTGGATTATCGGGAAATCCAATGACTTTTTATTTGCTGACAATTTGTTTTAAACACTTTTAAAGGTATTTCCTAAATAATATTAACATAAAAATTATAAATTGATACATTTTTTTTAAATTTATTAAGCGCTTTTTCGATATAAAAAGTTAGCATTATTTGTCAAACCAACAATGT
Source organism: Pegoplata infirma (assembly GCA_963921195.1). NCBI lineage: Eukaryota > Metazoa > Arthropoda > Insecta > Diptera > Anthomyiidae > Pegoplata > Pegoplata infirma. The sequence continues at coordinate 161,580,754 of OY992537.1, read as the reverse complement.
TAATTTAACATTATCGTATTTTCCTCGTCTAACAGTTTTCGTACCTTCTGTTAAAAACATTGGCGTAGGAAGCCAACATTTCTGGGGGGGGCTAAAGCCCCCCCAGATTTTTTTGAATTTTTTGTTTTTTTTTTTTAATAGAAAACCCCAGACCTATTTCTGAAGCGTTCCCTATATCATGTGTCTAGGTGTCCTAGAAACGAATGCCCTCCGAAAGCGGTTAAAAATTCATATTTTTTTTAAACAAATTTTGATTCTGAAGATTTTTCGGAAATTTAGAACTCCCAGATATGTTATGAAAATGAAAGATTTTTAATGTTTTTCCTATAGTAAAATCATTAGTTTACTATGATTTTTTTCAAGAAAAAGTTCTGATGATTGCAAAAGTTGATGATTATTAGTCAAAATTCTCAGATTCTTTCTTCCAATGACTTTTGTCTATAAAAAACCACTTAGAATTTATAAACTTTTTTAAATCAAAGAACTTAAAATGTTTTCCTGAAGTTAAAATCCTAAGATTCGGTAAAGTTTTTATTACTGACAAAAACATCATATTCATATAAAAACTTTTTGCAATAATTCAGACTATTTTTCAATAGGAAAAACTATTAGATCTAATATAATAATCATTACGAGTCCTTAAGACTCGTAGAATAATCATAACGAGTCCTAAAGACTCATTATTATTATTTATTGTTGCAAAAATTAATGAAATCATTAAATTATTAAAAAAAATTGTGAATGATTAAAATTCTGGGGGGGGCTAAAATTATTCTGGGGGGGGCTAAGCCCCCCCCAGACAGGGCTATCTACGCCAATGGTTAAAAAGTTTCAAAATATTAAGAGCGGGAGACAAAGAGCTTGAAAACACTTAACTTCAAACCAAATTTTCAAAAAATTTTCTTAAGAAAGTAAAAAAAAAATTTGTGTTTTAAAAAAATTTTCAAATAAAAATTTTGGCACTTAAATTTTTTTTTATTTGTTTGCTTCAAATATTTTCCAAAAATTTTGGAACCTAAAATTTTTTTAAGCATTTTTAATGAAACTTTAAACCGTTAAAACTTACTTAGAACTTAGAAAATTTTAAAACTTTTTTTTAAATAATTTTTAGTTAAATTTAAAAAATTTTCAAAACATTAGAAAAATTTCTTAACATTTTTGTTAAAGCATTATCTTTACGTTTGAAACATTATTCTTAATTATATAATACAACATACCATTACTTGTACAATAGGGTGGATCGAATTTGGCTTTTGGGCGAATTCGCTCCGGCTCACCGACAGATGTGTTGGAATAGACCTAAAAACAATGTGGTTAAATTTTCATGCAGATCGGTGGTCATCTTCCGCTGCCGAAATGACGTTGAAAATCCACGATTTCTTAAAAAATAGCATTTATTTAAAAAAATTGTCAAAATTACAAATATCACTTAATATTCTTTTTTATTTCAGTCAATCTTTTCAATTCGATCATATTTTCTTAGAAAAAAATTTCAGCTTAATAGGACATTGTTAACCCCTCTAAATCGGTTGCCGAAAATGACCCATTCATTTTGCCCTAAACTCAAAACCACCAAATTTAAAAAAAAAAATTTTTTTTTGATTTTAAGTTGCACAATCTAAAGTTTTTATTGCATTTATTTCAAGTATATATAAGTTCGTTTGACAAATTTTTTTCCAGGACATTTTGGGAAAATTGCACTTTTTTTAAAACTCAACATTTTTAGTTAAAAACTTTTTATTTTACACCAGATTTATTATAAATTATAAAACTTAATATAGAAATGTTGGATTTTAAGAAATTCTTTAACCCTAAACAGCTTTGGGCCTTAAATGACCCATTATGAACATATGCATATAGCAATAAACCACTTTTGGCGGTCGACTAACCATTGGAAATATATTTTTTCAATTACAAATGGGAGCGTGAGTGGAGATGAGAGCGTGAGTGAATTTGACCAACTCACGCTCACGAAGAAAAAAATTTTCGTGCAGGAAATTTTTTAAGTTTGCATACATTTTACGCAGGATCACGTGATTGAAACATATTAAACTCGTTCACGCTGTAATCACGCTCACGGAAACTCAACATAACTATATTTTGACGTGTTTTATTTTTCTGTCACCATAAAAAATCATGCAAACTCTCGAAATTTCACTCACGTTTACGAGTGAATCACGTGAAATTTGTGTCACGTGTACATTTGTACAAATTATATTTTTAATGCAAAATAAAAAAGTGATCCATATATTTTTTTTAAACAAGTTTAAATATTATTTCCCATTTAAATATACCCACCCCGGAAGCATTATCTCCTTAAATGCCAGAATACAGCAAGTAAATAGTCTATTGAAATTATTCAGCAATATTCTTGTTAAATGTGAATTACTTTTTGTGTCAGATATAAATAAATGGTTAATGGTGGGTACGAAAAATGCTTTAAGGGTGGGTGCATTTAAGCGGCATACTATTTGAATGCTATTTGAACTTTTTTGTTTCAATTGCATTAAAAATATATTTTTTAAAATTGCACTGTTAAATGTGAGTAAAATTTCGTGAGTTTGCATGATTTTTTATGGTGACGGAAAAATGAAACACGTCAAAATTCAGCTTGAGTGAATTATTATTTATGCAAAATTCAAAAATTTCTTGCGTGAGAAATTATTTTTTTTTTTCGTAAGCTTGAGTTGGTCGAATTCACTCACGCTCCCATCTCTACTCACGCTCCCATCCTTACTCACGCTCCCATTTGTAATTGAAAAAATATGTTTCCAATGGTTAGTCGACCGCCAAAAGCGGTTTATTGCTAGATGAATATGTTCATAATGGGTCATTTAGGGCCCAAAGCTGTTTAGGGTTAAAGAATTTCTTAAAATCCAACATTTCTATGTTAAGTTTTATAATTTATAATAAATCTGGTGTAAAATTAAAAGTTTTTAACTAAAAATGTTGAGTTTAAAAAAAAAAAGTGCAATTTTCCCAAAATGTCCTGGAAACAGACCGTTACACGCGCTGTTTAAGAATCTCGTATTTTTTCAAAAAAATTTTTTGTCAAACAAACTTATATATACTTGAAATAAATGCAATAAAAACTTTAGATTGTGCAACTTAAAATCAAAAAAAATCTTTTTTAAAATTTGGTGGTTTTGAGTTTAGGGCAAAATGAATGGGTCATTTTCGGCAACCGTTTTAGAGGGGTTAACAATGTGCTATTAAGCTGAAATTTTTTTCTAAGAAAATATGATCGAATTGAAAAGATTGACTGAAATAAAAAAGAAGATTAAGTGATTTTTGTAATTTTGGCAATTTTTTTAAATAAATACTATTTTTTAAGAAATCGCGGATTTTCAACGTCATTTCGGCAGCGGAAGATGACCACCGATCTGCATGAAAATTTAACCACATTGTTTTTAGGTCTATTCCAACACATCTGTCGGTGAGCCGGAACGAAATTCGCCAAAAAGCCAAATTCGATCCACCCTATTGTACAAAGAAATATCTACTTATAAGTACACGCAAAAAAAAAATCTGTGTAAGATTGAGCAATCCTACTTGGTAAAACTTTTTTCATACCAAAAAAAATTTTTTACCAAATTTTTGCTAATATTATGCTTGTCGATGTTAAAGTAACATAATTCATTTTTTATGTAAAATAACCAAGTAGCCTGCTCAATAACGCAAATTACCTGCACAAAAATTTATCGAAAGAAAACAACAAAAAAACAAAACAAATACAGACCGCCATTTTCATTTTGTATTTTTGTGTGCGTGTGTTGTTCGTTTATTTTTTGTGTTATAAAAACGTAAAAAGGAAATTGATATATAAAATAAAAATTAATTAATACATAAATAAAAATAAATAATTCGTTTTCTAAAAGATAAATAAATGTAAGATAAAAGAATGTTAAAGTTAATTTTGCTTTCATCACTTAAAACACCATTCAATAAGAAAAACCAATAAAGTCCCAGACGTATGTTGCGATGAATAACAAATGTAATGATAAAGTGAGTATACCCGCATTCCGAAGACACCAATAAGGTTTAATAGATTTTTAGTTAAAAATTAGTGTTTGGTAATAATTTTATATTTTTACAGGGTACTGCTAAATAAATAAATGAAGCTATGGAGAATCCTTCACTACAATAAAGAGCGTGGACACCAATCCTGCCTTTAGTTATAAAATTAAAACCTAAAAACCCAAAGCCAAGGGAGTCCATACCTGTTTTGATGAGTTACAAATGGAATGACAAAGTAAGTGTTCCTCCTTACCAAGAGACCAATGGCGTTAACCAATTTTTTAAATTAAAAATTTATGTTTTGTAATAATTTTCTATTTTTACAGGATGCTTTTAAATAAATTCGTAAAGCTATAGCGGATCCTTTACTTCAAGAAGAAGCGTAGGCAGCAGTCACTCGAGAAAATTGCACAAAAAGTGTCAGTTGGTCGGTGGTAAATTAAATCCTACACAACATTTATTATATTAATATGGATTTATTCTGTGAAAATTTTAAATTTAACAAATATACAAATTTTTACAAAAATTTATTGAAAATTTATTTTAGCATAAATGTGGTAATTTTTAGCATTATTTTTAGTCAGCTTTTCAAATAATTTTGGTATATTTCACCATTATTCTTTTGGTATATTTTACCAAGTTTTTGCTTAAATAGCATTAGCATTTTCTTCAAAATTTTTTACATAAGTGTTTTGGCTAAATTACGAAAACTACTTCGTCGGTTGTAGTTTTAGCATATTTTTGGTAAAATTATGCCAGATTTTTGCTCACTCCGACACAAGTTTTTTTTTGCGTGTACGTTCATTTAATTTTCAGCAGCCAAATAAAAAAAATTTCATGCTGACGAGTCGAGTTCAATTTTTATTTTCCATGCTGCAAGTCCCGTACAATAAACATAACTTGTGCAGCGCAGTAACCAGACAATTCAGTCGTGTGTGCTGTTTTTTGTTTTTTTAAACTGAAGCTGAACTGTGTGCTGGCAAGTTTGTCAATTTCAAAAAAAAAAACTTTTACTGTACTGCTGCTAAAGAAAATTGACAATTTTTAACAGCTCAGTTCTTGACTGCTGTTTTGTTTTGATAATGTTTATGCTGACAAAACAGTACAAATTATGTGTTTTTGCTGAAAATCTAGGCAGTATTTTCAACACTGCACTATGGTTCCAAATGCATTTTTTTTGGCATAAATTCAAAAAATTAAGCAAGGTCACTTGGACTAATTCTATGACGATTTTTATCTCTTAGCGCAATTAAAAATCAATTGTCCAAAAAAAATTTTTTTGAAATTTTTTTTTTTTTTGAAAAATTTTTTTTTTCGAATTTTTTTTTTTTTGGAAATTTTTTTTTTTTTTTTTGAAAAAAATATATTTTTCTTAATTAATTAGTTTAAGGGAAGGTAAAAAAAATTATGAAAAAAATTATTTGAAAACGTGTCACGCAAAAACAGCAAATTTGGCCGAAATTTGTTCTAAACTAAAATGGAAATTGTGGGAGTTTGCCAAAAAATGCTGGCAAGATGTAAATTTTAATATTAAATATACAATATTGAAAACACTTTCACGTTTAAAGACTCATGCAAGTTCGTGCCCAAACACAACTTTTTGTCCACGAAAGATATAGGCTATTTTGGCTCTAAAATCCTCATAATCAAAACACCCAAGAATAACGCCAAGGATGCATTAACTGTAAAATAGGAATTTTTAACAATACCTAGTATCCTTAGGTTTCAATTTGTCCCTTTAGCCTCATTATAATTTTAATTTCCCATTTGCCGTTTGTATAATTGTAATATTGATTTCACTCCGGTTTTATTATACGCCTTAAAACTTTCAAATTTGAAAGCCTAGCAAACTGACAGTATTGGCACCAAATTTTTTTCATTATACTTTCTTGATAGCTTATAGTGTTGCCATTGAGGAAATGTATAAGCTTCTGAAAATTTTTTAATTTTCTTTTTTTTAATTTCTGCCAAAAAAAATGGATTTGGAACCATAGTGCACTGGTGAATTTAATGTTTTAGAAGTCAATTGCAATGTTGCATATCGTCCATATGCATTAGAATTGTTTTGCGAAAAACTAAACCTATTAAATTTTAAAAAAATATATGTTTTTTTTTTCATCTGTCTCAGAATCTGAGACTTTTTCTACACTCAAAATAATAACTCTGTAAAATACTCTGTAAAATGACTGTAATCTCAATTCAACAGATATTTGACAGAGTTTTCTGTCAAAATACAGATTTAAAGAAAAGACTTTGTATTTTGTTGTGACAAAAAAACAAAGTTTCCTCTGTTATATTACTTTTTACTTTGTAATCTTAATTTTACAGATAATTAACAGAGTTTTCTGCTAAAATACAGATTTAAGCAAAATACTTCGTATTTTTTGTATAACCAAAAAAGTTTTCTGTTTTGAGTAGTTTTTGTTTTTGTTACCAAACATCAAAATTTTATCTGTATATTGTTTTTGTTGAGAAAAAGTTGAAAAAGTAGCAAAAAAAGTTATAAAAAAAAAAATCTTTTCAAAAATCTTAACTAAACTCTGTAAATTTACAGAGTTTTTTCTGTAATTTTTTTTTTGCATCAAATGCATTTTACAAATATATGTAAATTTAAATAGTTTTCTTTGCTAAATGGTGGTTTAAATCTGTAAATTAACAGTTTTTTTTTGTCCAAATCATTTTACAGAGTTTTAAAGTAAAATTACAGAGGTTTCTCTGTCAAAAAGCTTTCATATTTAACCAATATGTTACTATAAACTCTGTAAATTAACAGTTTTTTGTCAATCTCATTTTACAGAGTTTTTTAGTAAAATTACCAAGAAATGTTGTTAGCTGGAAAAGTATGGTGTACTCTGTTAAATTAGCAGAGTTTTTCTGTAATTTAACAGAGTTATTATTTTGAGTGTACAGGAAAAATGTATCAGAAGCTGAGATTTTTTCTATAAGAAAAACATCTCAGAATCTGAAAATTTTCTATGGGAAAAAATGTCTCAAATAAAGCAAATATGTATCAGAATATAAGACTTTTTCAGAAAAAATATATCAGAATCTGATACTTTTCTATAGGAAAAATATCTTAGAACCTGAAAATTTTCCTATATAGGAAAAATGTCTCAGAATCTGTTACTTTTTCTATAAAAAATAATATAGAAAAACTGTCTCAGAATCTAAGATTTTTTCTATAGGAAAAATGTCTCAGAATCAAAGACTTGTTCTATAGAAAAAGTCTTACAATCTGAGACGTTTTGTATAAAAAGTCTATAAGAAAATCATCGCACGGTATGAAAGTTTTTCAACAGAAAAAATTTATCAGAACCTAAGTGTTTTTCTATAGAAAACACTAAGAACTTTTCGCTAAAAAATTTCCTGAGAATCTGAGAACTTCCTATATGAAAGTGTACCAGAATCTGAAATTTTTTTATAGCAGGTTAGAAAAATATCTCAACAACAATTACTATGGGTACGTTCAGCAGAGAAAGCTGCTACTCAGCTGCTACTCAACATTCTGCTGAACGGTTTGATTTTTGACATTTCAGTCAACATGTTGAGTGAGCGCTTCTCATCACTAGTAGCGTACACAATTTATGCTACATTTGATCACAAACTGATAAATAAGCTGTTTTAAGGTAGAAACAGAACAAGCACGGCACGGGGGACGGTTGCCGTAGCCGGAGAATGTAGGCCCAAAACAATGATGGGGGACGGCGACGGCGAAAAATGTCATTTGTTTGTTCAGTGGTGCCAACTTTTAATAAAATTAGAGTAATTTTACGGGAAAAAATCGCTTGTCACATAGTCAATGTGATTAAGTTGGCACTACTGTACGTTTGTTACACCATTGTGAATGAAAAAATTAAAAATTGTTGTGAAAATGCGGCAACCCTGGAGTGTGAGAGGGAGAGAGATTGAGAGAACCCGGAGATAAAATAAAATAAGTTTTAATTTTTTGTCGTGCCGGTCACGGTTTTTAACTGTCAAATCGTATGGAAAAAGTCGTGCCGGGCTTGTTCTGTTCATACCTTTATTGAAATTATTTATTTTTTTGGACGTTATTCAAAGAAGTAAACACAACAAATCATAAAAAAGTATTTTTTACAGCAAAAAATAAATGAAAGCGTCAAAAAAAAAAAATATTCAAATATTTTAAAACATTCACAAAAAAATGCGTTCAGCAGATTCAACTAATCAAAACATGCTACATCTCAACTGTTGAGTAGCAGGTTTCTCTGCTGAACACGCTCTATGACTTCAAAAGAACCTAATTTTTTGTTTCTAAATTCTTCATGTTTTCTTCTAAATTGTTAATTGTTTTTTTTTATTAAAAACAATTACATTTGTCCTATATTTTTCTTTCTCAATCTCATGCTGCATGTTATAAACAACATGCATGTGTTCATTCATTAACATTTATATGAGTTTCTAAGGAATTATGCATGCAAGTGTGTAAATATATGATATGTAGTTATATCGTTCATTTGATACAAGAATGATATAACTTGAAAAACATGATTTTGCGCGTTTAAAGTATTCATTTGAAAAAGGACGGAACAAACAAAATGTTGTACTTAAATATTCTCGTCCAAAGCAGTAAGTATCAGTGTTCGAAAAAAAACAGTACGTTATTTAACGTTCCGTTCCAAGAACACATTCACTAAAAAGTTTTTTAAGTGGTTGCGAAGGTGTTCGCAAACAGAATTCCGAACGTTATGTCTGTGAGTTGAAGAACAGAAACTTTACGATAACGTACCGAACTAGGTTAGAAACAAAATAAAGTTCTTTTAGTGTTCTGTTTGCGAACTTTTGAGACATTTTTTTTTAAATTTAAAATGGCGATATCTCGAAAACTAAGCAAGATAGAGCAAAACGGAGCACATTTTTGGTTCTTGGGATCTCCATAGTATCGCTAGGCCTCTACACATGGGTGGACCCCATTGGGTCCATATTTTGAATCTAAAAAAGTTAGCATTCCGGGAAATTTAAAAATGCACATATCTCGCTAAATACTGCCGACACGACATAAAGTCTAAAAGCGGTCATGTACTACGAGACAAGATCCACAAAATACTTTTAGACTTTTCATCGTGTCGGCAGTATTTAGCGAGATATGTGCATTTTTAAATTTCCCGCAATGCTAACTTTTTTAGATTCAAAATAAGGACCCAATGGGGTCTACCCATGTGTAGAGGCCTAGCGATACTATGGAGATCCCAAGAACCAAAAATGTGCTCAGTTTTGCTCTATCTTGCTTAGTTTTCAAGATATCGCCATTTTAAATTTAGAAAATGTCTCAAAAGTTCGCAAACAGAACACTAAAAGAACTTTATTTTGTTTCTAACCTAGTTCGGCACGTTATCGTAAAGTTTCTGTTCTTCAACTCGCAGGCATAACGTTCGGAATTCTGTTTGCGAACGCCTTCACAACCACTAAAAAACTTTTTAGTGAATGCGTTCTTGGAACGGTACATTTTGATAACGTACTGTCGCTCCATAGTTCCGTACAGAACACTAACGTACCGTACGTTAGAGTTTTTTTTCGAACCCTGGTAAGTATACGAAAGAAAACTATGATTTTTTACTTAAGATGAAAAACGATAAAGAATGATATTAAGAATAATTCTGTATCATTGACACAAAAATCACTTTTTGGATTAATAAAAGTCTTGTAGTAAATGAGCGATATATTTTTATCAACACATAAAACGAGGGTGAATATTCAAAACTTGCTATCTGCACAATGAACATTTCTTAGGAGATCAAAAAGATCTGTTATTTTTAGGTATTTCTAAGAGTTATTATTCATTTCTTTTCTTAAATATAATTAAGAACGATTGTTTTTGAAATAATATTTCAGTTAAAAAATAATTTGATAGATAACATCTAATTCAGTGAACACATTTCTATCGAAAACACCCCTTTTGAAAATATTGCAGATAGCAAGTTTTGAATATTTGCCCACTTATTTTTAACAATTTATCGGTCTAACCACAAGAAAATAAAATAAATTTAAAATGAGATTTTAATTTTATTTCCATACAAATTGTTTTTGGTTTTAAATTCGACTTTCAAAAAATGTATAGAAAATTTGAAATTTAAAATAAAACTTTTGTTAAAATAGACTTTTTATTTTTCTATGGTACGCGCCCATTTTTTTAAAAACTTTTAAGTTTAATTTTTATTTGTTTTAACATAATATAGAGATTTTATTGATGGCTTATATTCAGAACTTGCTATCTGCAAGATTTTCATCTATCAAATTAATTTTAAACCTAAAATATTATTTAAGAAACACGCTTTTTAAGACTATAACTCTTATCATTATCTAAAAGTAACAGTTACTTTTGATCTCCTAAAAATTTTTAATATGCAGATAACAAGTTTTAAATATTAGCTCTTGATATGGTTTTTAAGTCACACACTTTTCCTGTACTTTAACTAACTAAATTTATTATTTCTACAAACATTTTTGTTTAAATTTAAAAAAACGTACTCACTCTCTCTCTGTGCAATTAGAATTTGTAACACATGTATGTCGTTTATAAGTAGAATGTAGTTATCTTCATACCTTTGTTTTCACTGGGAGTGTTTAGTTTTGACAGGACAGGACCACGACTACGACAACGAACTTTATGCAAGTTTACTTCAAACTGTTTGTTTTAGATTCAAAACTAAAGAAACAACAGCCAACCAAACATAAGGAGTGTTAGTGCTCTAACGCCGTGATAAATGTATAAATAAATGGCAGTGTGTATTCGTGACCGACAGACGGACTGACAGGCTTGACACTCATACCTGCAACAAGGATATAGTTTTTTTTAAGTTAACTACTATTGTTTAACATTTGTCTAGACTGACCATATGTACATAATTCCTTTGCAGTATTTGAACTTATTAAGAAATTTGTTTTTTAATTCAATAATGACACTAAATATATAACGATACACTGCACAAAATTTATAGGTAGATTACAAATTCACCTGTGTCCAAAATAGTTTTTCTAATTACACTACTCTACAAAAATCAAACTTTTTGTTGCACAGATTTCTAGGGTGCATTTTGGCCTCCTAAACACGAATCTGTCATCAGAATATGTATATAAAATCGCCTTCTCGATATATAGGCATTTTAATTTTTTGTGGACCAAGTCCTCAAAACCGAAAATTTTTTTTATATTGGAAATGTATGTTAAAGTTATTTAAATGCTGATTAATTTTTATTAAACAATAAAAATTGTTTTATTCGACCTTTAAAATATTATATTTTGAGGATGTTTATTCTGGCTCGAGGTCGTTATTTTCTTTACTAATTAAAACCATGATATTCTCATAGTATAATTTTCAAGAAAATTATTTTTTTCTTTTAAATTTATTTACGTTGGTCATTTTTGCAAGACTTAATCGACACGTGTTTCGGAATTTGTCAGATTCCATTGTCAAGATTATTTAGCAAAAATCGTTTGTGCACAAACTAAAATATTAATACATATTCGACTCTATCCACAATGGGAATTAGAAAGACGAAGAAATTGTACTATATGTCGATTAAGTCTTGCAAAAATTACCAACATAAATAAATTTAAAACAGAAAAATAATTTTTCTAAAAAATTATGCTATGAGAATATCATGGCTTTAATTAGTAAAGAAAATAATGACCTCGAGCCAGAATAAACATCCTTAAAATATAATATTTTAAAGGTCGAAAAAAACAATTTTTATGTTTAATTAAAAATTAATGAGAATTTAAAGTAATAAAGTTTTTTTTTTTTTGTTACAGCTAACCGGTAATACCTATTTTACAGTATCACACTTTTCCATTATACACATCGAAATTTACCAACTTCTAAATGGTTTTTGTATTCGTTTTTGATTGAAACCTGTAGCGCAATTCGCTAACTTTTTAACGACAAAAATCGGTAGTTGAATTGTCAAAAATAGTTAATTAACGACAATTGTCTTTAAAAGCGATTCTATAACATTTTTCTACCGAATTTTGTCGTTATTGAAAATCGTTAACTTATCAACAAAAAATTTTTTGAAGTTAAAGTTAACGAAATTTTTCGGTTCTCAATACAATTTAAAAATAAACAAATTTCAAATTAACTATTTTTGTCGTTAATTCTTGTCGTTAATTGAAAAATTTATAGAATCACATATTCGTTAAAACAACCGACAATTCTCGTTAGTTAACGATATCGATAATTTCGTTAAAAAAGTTAGTGAATCGCACTACTGGTCGTATATAACACTGTGCAACAAATTTTGGGTCATCGCTTTGAGCTTCAATGCCTTCAACGCCATATTAAAGTAGACTATCAAATGGACAAATTCACCAAAGGGTTTTGCTAAGTCAGTTCGGATTTCTTTTTTATAGCCCACTGAAGTTTTCATTTTTTTATCAAAGGCGTTTCGAAAACGTTAAAAATACTATAATAAAAACTCTTCTGAGCTTCAAAATGTGATTTGATGTCTTCAGTGAAATTGTATGGCGGTTCTTTTCTTAGAACATTTTAACCCTATAACTGCCACTTTAAGGGGTCATTTTAGTCCTTTTTCAAAAGCTAAACACAGAAGTCTAATAAAACGTCCATTTAGAGGGTTAAAATGTTCTACAAATATTTTCCTCATAAAATTTCACTAGGGGTTGTCAAGGGTTCAAAGTTTGTGCCACATGCGCAAAATGCTTAAAAAGGGTCAAGTATACACAATCAATGTTTGTTACTAAAGCAGTGTTAAAAAACATCGACAAAAAACAGTGCAAATATACTTCTGAGCTGAAAATTATGTTCTGATGTGTTTTATAAAATTTTATGATGATTCTTTTCTTTGACCAAATTGACCCTATAGCGCCCGTTTTAAGGGGTCATTTTTGTCCTTTTTTAAAAGAAATACAAAAAAGTCTTAAAAAAATGGCAGTTAGAGGGTTAAAATGTTCTACAAATATTTTCTGCATCAAATTTTACTAGGGGTCGTCAAAGCCAAAAAAGACATTTGGACTATGTAAAATGCTAAAAAAAGTATGTGCAAAAATTGTATTTGCAAATTTTACAAATTTACTTTTTTTTAGCATTTTACATAGTCCAAATGTATTTTTTGTCTTTGACAATCTCTAGTAAAATTTGATGCAGAAAATATTTGCAGAACATTTTAACCCTCTAACAGTCTTTTTTTGTAGACTTTTTTGTAATTCTTTTAAATAAGGACAAAAATTACCCTTTAAAACGGGAGCTAGAGGGTTAATTTGCTCAAAGAAAAGAATACCATAAAATTTTATAAAACACATCAGAACACCATTTTTAGCTTAAAAGTATATTTGCACTGTTTTTTGTCGATATTTTTTAACACTTCTTTGGTAAAAAAAAATAACTAACATTGATTATTTATTCTTGACCCTTTTTAAGCATTTTGCGCATGTCGCACAAACTTTAAACATTTGACAACCCCTAGTGAAATTTTATGAGGAAAATATTTGTAGAACATTTTAACCCTCTAAATGGACGTTTCATTAGACTTTTGTGTTTAGTTTTTGAAAAAGGACTAAAATGACCCCTTAAAATGGCAGTTAGAGTGTTAAAATGTTCTAAGAAAAGAACCGCCATAAAATTTCACTGAAGATATTAAATCATGTTTTGAAGCTCAGATGTGTTCTTATAATAGTATTTTTGACGTTTTCCAAACGGCTTTGATAAAAACATAAAAACTTCAGTGGGCTATAAAAAAGAAATCCGAACTGACTTTGCAAAACCCTTTGGTGATTTTGTTCACTTGATGGTCTACTTTCATATGGCGTTGAAGCCATTGAGGCTCATTTTTCTTGTTGCACAGTGTAATAGGTGAACAATTTCTGGCAAAAAAAATTATAACATATTTCCCTAACATGGCGAAATTACGCTTGTATAATGGAAAAGTATAATAGTGTAAAGTGGGTATAACGAAGTACCGGGCAAGTTAGCTAGTAGTATATAGCTAGTAGTATATATATATTAGCTAGTAGTATATATAAATATAGATATGAAAAGGCCTAAGAGTTGTAGGATTGGAAGTTTTTGAAAAACAGCATGCTGTTTGGCTTAAAGGCAATACTTGGATAAGAAAACGTGAAATGCAGCCTGCCTCCACTAAATCGAAACCTGGGCGACCGCAATTAAGTTGTTTGTCGAAATCTGCGAGAACAAAAAAACGAGTTACAGCAGAAATCTCTAAAGATCTAAATAGGAAAGTTGAGCCCCTAGCTCTTGCTTCATCTGCAGCTGTTCGTAGTGGCATTTTGAAATGTACTTAACGACTTGGAATTCAAAAATCAAATTTTTTAATAAAATCCTTATTAAAAAGTAACTTTGTTTGTCACTTCTTAAAATTGTTAAAATAAATTTCTAATATTATCTTCGAAAGTTAGTGTACACTCAAAAAAAAAAAAATAGTTTAGAAAACCCGATAATCTATAAAAGATCTAAAAGATCTTAGATTGCGAAACTTATAACCCGGGAACTCTGCTTGAACTAATTATTAGTTAATTTTTGAGATAACTTTACTAAAGTTTTTTTTTAGTGTATGAAAAACTAAGTGTCACTCCCTCCCTCTTAAGGGTCTTCCAAAAGTCAAATCCAAAAAATCATTCAAACCGGTCCAGCCGTTTCCTATAGTGCAATGGTGCGTCCGAGAGGGGTCATTAGTGAGACCGACCCTTATTAGTTTTTACCCTCCAACATTTTTTTAAAACATACTCATACCTTATCTCCACTCCCTAAGTAGGCTCCCATACAAATTACAGTTAGAGCAAATTTTATAAAAATGTAATTTTGAATGGGTATACCCTTTACTCTAGTGATGGAGGGTATATATAAGTTTGTCATTCAGTTTGTAACACCCCGAAATATTGGTCTAGGACCCCATAAGGTATATATATTCATGATCCTCGATCGATTCTAAGACGATCTTGCGATGTCCGTCCGTCCGTCTGTCTGTTGAAAACACGGTAAATTTTTAAAGACTTTGCGGAGGCTCCTGAAGTTTGGCATATATGTCGGTCATTTACCTGGTCATGTTGGTATTGAAATCCAGCGAAATCGGTCTAGTGCACAGTGGCCGAAATGGACAATCTAGCGGCGCTTAATTCGGAAATGTGAAATAATAAAGACTAATGCTTATTTGCGATTATAAAACTTAAAAAGAATTAATTTTTAAACAATATTTATTTATTTTTATGTATTTTGGAAAATTTATGTGAATATTGGGAGGGTGGTTTGTATGAGGCCTAGAAATTAAAATGGTCCGATTCCATTAAAATTTAGAGCGATTGTTTATGAATATAAAAAACATTTATTGGCCAAATTTCAAGAGGATATCTTGAATACTATTGTTAGGGGTATTTAAGTAAAACTTGAAGGGGACATTTACATGGGGGCTATGGGTTAACATGGACTGATTTTGTCAAAATTTATTAGGTTTTGTTCTTGCGATAAAAGAAACTTAAATTTCAAATTTCAGCTAAATCGATTGAAAATTGTGGTCTGTATCGCGTTTATACTGTTTATTTGGACAGCAGATGGACCCTAAAAAACCGAGCAACTTGCGCGAACTAGCGCGCCATACTGAAACGTCACAACAAAAATAACCCAAAATAATAAACAAAACAGGAATTGGACCGAATACGATCGAATTTAAAAAGTTGCAGTCCATGAAACTATAGTTAATATCACAAATGTAAACTAATATAATGAACTAATAATAAACTAGATACACACAGGCCACAAACATTTATTTTTTAGTTAAAACATACCTTTTACTTTCAATTAAAACTTTTTGGCTCAAAATGTGTAAACAATTGACTTAAAAGTGTCAAGAAAAACTCACTGAGTAATTAGGCCCCAAATTCCTTTAATACACTTGCTGCAGAAAATGTATATTTGATAGCTTACAGCTGTGCGAATATTAAGAGAAAAACAAAAGTGAAAACGTTAATTTTCTCTGTAAAGTATAGGTAATCGATACAGTGCAAAACATTTATCTGTTTTAATTTTTTAATTTTGACTAAAACGCCGCTAGATCAGTGATTTCGGCCACAGTGTAGTGGTTCAAAAGTTATGAGCAAAAGAGTGAATTTTGGCAAAATTTTTTACGAGATAAAACACACGATAACTTTCGAAAGGCAATTCGGAGGAAGCTGAAACTTGGCATAAATATTTGTCGTTCCCTCGGCCTGGCTCATATTGAAAATCGGTCCAGTGGTTCAAAAGTTATTAGCAGAACTGTAAATTTCAGATTCGCTTAACCTAAATTCACGTGCTGAAAAAACCGAGCCTTAAAAAAATAAGCTTTTAAAACATTGGAAAGCCACAAAATTACTTAAAAAAGCATTTTTGTCACTCAAAAATATTTTTAAACTAAAAAAAAATTACACTAGAAAAAAATTTTACACTCAAAAAAAAAAATTGTAATTTTTCTTTTTTTTTACAAAAATGACAAAAACCATTCTTTAAAAAGTGCATTGTGGAGGGTATTCATAGATTCGGTCAAGTCGAATTTAGCTTTTCTACTTGTTTTACATTTTGGAGGGTATAAAAGATTCGGCACAGCTGAATTTAAGACTCTCATTTGTTTTTTTTTTTTTTTTTGCTTATTCCAAACAGCCTTGACACAAAATAAAAATAAAAACTTTAGTGGGCCATAAAAAGAATCCGAGCCAAGTTTTCGAAACCTCTCTGGGGTTTGGTCAACTAATGCTATATTTTCATTTTCCCATTCCAGGTACACTCAATAACCCCAAATTTGTTGCACAGTATTATAAGTGGAGGGTATAAAAATATATATATTTTTTTTCGTTTGAATAATATTTTCGTCATCATTAGTATATTTATAAATGGTGAAGTGTACAACGGGTTATATGGTGTCGACATTTGAATAAGCTTTGATTTGTTAAATGTACTATGTTTGACTGACTGACAGACAGAAAAACGGAAAAACTAACTCCTAAAATATGGGTTTGTGTGTCGGTGACTTTTGTGTTTATTTTCATTTAATTTTTTTTCACTTTCCGTTATGTTCAAATTATTTGCTAAATGAAGATATTTAAGGATAATTTCATGCTTTTCGACTGAATGATATTTATTTCTATTGTTAACACACCGGTAGGGGAGGGGGACGAGTTTAAAAAAAAAAAAAAAGACAAAACGTGAAAACCTTTTTAGGAATTGGAAAATTTGTTTCTTTTGGGTGATACGATATAAAAATTTTTGCAAATGACTGCTACTAAAACTAAGTCAATGATTTCATTTTGAACTGACACCAAAAATAACAAAAAAAAAACGAATAAAGTTTTTACATATTTAAAAAAACTTAACTCACTCACCTCTCAACAGCTGAAAATGAAAGAAAAAAAAAGAACAACACAAGATACTGGCGTCAATTGTTAATGAAGGACTCCTTACAAGTTGCAATCAATCTTCTTCTAACCAACCAAAACACTAATCAGGCAAGCAACAAACAACCTCCTTTATTATTTTTTTTTTTTTTTTAATAACACCTTGTCGTAATTGTTGTATTAATTCATGAGGTATTAATTAAAAATGAAAATTTTACTTGTTCTTAGAATATTGATTAATATAGTATTTTAAAAGAAGAAAAAAATTCGCACACACAAACGCCAAAATTTTAACTTTTAATAACTTTGTTTGTGCCCCAGTCAGCCAGCCAGCCAGACGGTTTTGTTAGAAGGCTACAAAAGGCAACTACTTTTTTTTTTTCTATTTTATTGACACTTCACAAACACACACACACACACTCTTGTGTGCTTTAATTCTTATTAAAACTCTGTTGTAAATCAGACACTCACTTAAAGGCACGTGATCAAATATTCGAAATTCGTTAAAATTGTGTCCTTTCGCTATGGCTCCACAAATACTACTAGTGCCGAAATACTATAAATTCAATTTGTCCAACCGACAACTTCTTTAATACCGATGGTTACAATAACAATATTTGTTATAATGCGTTTTTGTTGCTATTGTTGTGTTAGTTTTTTGGTATGACACGCAATAAGCTTTTGTTTTTTTTTATGATTTATTATTGAAAGTTTGTTTGAAAAGCTCAGGATATTTGAATTTTTTTAACCGTTATTATTGTGTTGCACTTATATTGTTGCCAGGTTGAAAAAATGTCTGCCTTAAAAGAAGATTTCTACAAAAAATTGTAGTTGATGGTTAAGTTACGATTAACTCGCTGGCCAAAGATCCGGTAAATACTTCTTAATGTCCTAGCCTTTTCAATTTATATCGAAAACCTATTGTTTATCTCATTCCGACGTAGTCGCCTCACTACACCCAAAAAATTTCTAGTGTTAAACAGTCTAATGTGACTTAGGTAATTTTTTTTTATATTGAGTTCAAGAAATTGCTCAAGTTTTGTCTAAATTGTATATGACATTTATTTTGTAAAATAGCATTGTTTACAATATTAAATTTAACCTACACAAACTTGAAACTTTTACCTAAGTTTGTTTTTATAAATATAAATAAATTTAATTCGATAATGTCGACATATTAATGCCACATTTTTACAAAAAATATGAGGAAGTAATTTATTTTATTAATTAA
Source organism: Pegoplata infirma (assembly GCA_963921195.1). Lineage (NCBI taxonomy): Eukaryota > Metazoa > Arthropoda > Insecta > Diptera > Anthomyiidae > Pegoplata > Pegoplata infirma. Next base: position 161,562,153 of record OY992537.1, on the reverse strand, counting down.
AAAGGTAAGAAAAAAGAATGTGTTTATATATTTGCTAAATGTATATTAACCAAAATATTTACTTTCAGTTGCAGACGGTTTAAATTGAAACTTCTAAGATATTACTTGGAATCGCCGCCTAATGTAGACAGTTCAAATTTTAAGGAACGCCATAAAAAACCTGAAATAAATTTAAGAAAACCCAACCAAACCAAAGCAGATCCGGACACTGATTTGACATTCTTGAAACAGATTCCACACGTGCAGATCCATTTTTGGGTGAAAATGATTATCATGAAAATGATTATCATTATTGAAATTATGCAATTGTTTTTTTTTTACATTTAATTTTTTTTTTTTTAGGTTCTCTGTTTGCCGTAAAAGCGGGTCCAAATATGTAAATATATAAAAATAAAAACGCAAGACAGTTTAAGTTATACTAAAAGAAAATTATATTTATTTAATTATATTTATTACCTTAAGTATTTATGCACGTAGTGCGTTGGTTGGTTTACAGAAGAGAAGTAAGTAAATTTAAAACTAGAACAAAAGGGACGACAAACAATGTTTAAAAATCCCGTTACCGGTTAACTAGTTAAAATCACTGCTTACTCTTTACAGAGTTGCACGGAAAGTGGAGCGAGTAGATTTTAACTAGTATTAACCCTCGAAAGACTCAAGGGGTGAAAACTGGGACAAATTAAACCAAAGAAAGGCTTTAGGTTTAAACATTGCCGGCCGCCTTGCAATATTAATTCAAAATTGCAACAAAGTCTTAAAATAAATAAACTAAGGTAATAAAAAATAAAATTCAAAATTTTCTATAAAAATTCAAGTATGTATTTTTTTCTTCATTTTTTCAAATAACACTTAAATCTAAATGGCCAAGAGACCAACCAGTGTAAACTGGATTTTTTATAAAAAAAGCGGTTAAAATAACCGTATAACCCAAGGGGGTAGATGGTCTCAAGGGAGCCGGATGGTCTCTTTGTAAAAGAGCCGATTTTGACCCAAGGGGGCAGGATGGTCTCATGAGAGCCAATTTGTCCAAGGGGACTGGATGGTCTCAAAAGAGCCGTATTATTTTTTCCCCTAGATAGGAGATTGGCCCGAAATTATCCAGCCAAAGATGGTATATTGCGCTAATGGCAGACCCGGGCTCGAATGTATTCTACCCTTCAAAATGTGGGGAGTGACCTCTGGACCTAAGACCAGAACAACCCGACCAGAAATATTAAACCGTGGGTCAGCTAGCTGAAACCCAGCAAAATTGTCCTTCACTGAGTCGGGAACCGACTCCGAGGGAGTATTCACACCCTTCATTTTTGTCACCTTCGCCGTGACCGAAACTTTTTGTTCCCGATCATACGACGAACAAAGGGTCAAGCGACAGTAGCCGTTCCCATCCATAGTGGATACGGGTAGGCGAAGCTGACGAACCAGCGAATCGCAAATGTAGCTGACGCTACAACAGGAGTCCAAGCAAGACGTGATGATCGCCTTGACACCGACGACACTTGGACTTGCTAGGGCAATCCTTAGCCAAGTGAGAAGAAGCCAGACATCGGCAGCAATAGCGATGCAATACTACCATTCTGATCTTCTTCTCAGGCTTAAATCTAAGGAAAGCCCTACATGCCCGTAAAGGATGAGTGCCGTTGCAGACCCTACACTTATTTTTAACAGCAGCGACAGTGCTCGCGGCCACATTCGAACCCGAGGGTCCATTAGTGTCCGACAAAGGTTCGGACACCGCCAAGGTAGGTGGTACTTCAGGGGAAGTAGCTGGCGGAGAAACACCATCAAAAGTGGGTGTGTCCACCGGCGAAGGCGTCGAATCAGGTGCTGTTGTCGTATCAGATGCAACTAAGGTAGCAGCTGCAACAACCGGTTCTGTAACCTCCATCGCCTCATCGTAGTCTTCCAAAATGGCGTCATCAAAAAGGTTGCGTAAGGAGTCCATTTTGCTGTGAAACAATAAAGGTTAACAGAAAGGAAAATAGATATGTATATTTAATTTAAGTTAGTTACAATGACCAGTTTTGCGATATGACGTCTAACAACCCCATTCGCAGTGCGAACGTCAACGACCCTAACATGACCGTCACTTCCAGGGTGTATTTCAACGACCCTGCCTAACCTCCAAGAAGTCGGAGGTAGCTGCTCATGTCGTATAACTACTAAATCATCTACCTGAATTTCCCGTGTTGGATGTTGCCATTTGTACCGTTTATGTAAGCCCATTAAATACTCATCTTTCCACCGTTGACAGAAATGCTGAGTAAGAGCTTTAATTTTTCTAAACCGATTGACAATACTGATTGGAGACTCATTTATTGCGGGCTCCGCAGGAGCTAGAATTGGAGAACCTATAAGAAAATGTCCAGGAGTTAGGGCAACCGGTTCCCGCGGGTTGTCCGTCATTGGACAAAGAGGACGCGAATTGAGACAAGCTTCAATCCTCGCAAGAATGGTTGAAAACTCCTCAAAAGTATATTTGAAAGCCTGTGCTTCCTTTCGAAAATGAAGTTTGAAACTTTTCACACCGGCTTCCCAAAGACCACCCACATGAGGGGCGCCAGCTGGGATAAACCGCCAATAAAGTTCCTGGTAACTGGAAATGTTACAAACTTCGACCTGACATTCCTTAAGAAAAATTCTAAAATCCCTTTCTAACTCACGCGACGCGCCTACAAAGTTAGTACCGTTATCCGAAAACATGGTACGAGGACAGCCTCTACGCGAAACGAATCTTTGAAAAGCGGCTAAGAAAGTAGCCGTTGACAAATCCGAAGCTGCCTCTAAATGTATTGCCTTCGTAGAAAAACAAACGAAAATACAAACGTAGCCTTTTGTTATTCTACACGCTCTTCCAGTAAAACTTTTGATGTCGAAGGGCCCTGCAAAGTCTACACCAGTTGTAGTGAAAGGCCTATCAAGTCTAGTCCTCTCAGGAGGAAGCGCTGCCATAATCTGACTGCATGATCGTTTTCGATCTAAAATGCAGCGTTTACAGCGACCGATTATTCCACGAATTTTCGATTTCATTCGCGGGATCCAATATTCAATCCGAAGAATTCGCAGCATCAACTGATTTCCACCGTGAATGGAAATCAAATGTACAAAATCTACTAAAAGTTGAGTAAACCGATCCGAATATGGTAAAATCACAGGGTGCTGTTCAGAATATGAGAGAGATGGACATTTAACTAAACGACCATTTAACCTCATAACACCGTCTTCATCCAAAAAGGGGGTTCAAAGGAACCAAACAACTTTTAGCGGAAAGAGGTCTTTTCTCCGAGAGACATTTATATTCGTCCTCGAAGTGACGTTTTTGAGCTATAATGGCCAAATGCATTTTTGCTCGTTTTATCTCCCAATTGGAAAGTGCCTTGTCCAAATACAAACATCTACCGGACTTTCGCGCTTTTTGAGAATTGTAGATAAATCTCAAGACATACGATATTACGCGAAGTGCTTTGTCGAGCTTTGAGTATCTCCCAAGAATATCAAAATCATTCTCTTTATTGTCTGCAAAGAACGAAGCATGGGCCTTTACGGTCTGAGCTTCAATATCCGTATGCAAACCAGAAAGATCTGATATATTCCAATAAGATTTTCCCTGGCGAAGCCAAAGTGGTCCATGCCACCAGAGATCGTTATCCGCCAGTTCATTGGGCGAAACACCACGACTACCTAAATCGGCAGGGTTGTCTTCAGATCTCACGTGATACCAATTGTGATTTCCAACATTTTGTTGGATTTGGCACACCCTGTTTCGGACAAAAGTGGCCCAGGTACACGGGTCTTTCTTCAACCAAGCAAGAACGATGGTAGAGTCCGTCCAGCAATAAACTTGCCGAATCCCAATATCAATTTCCTTAAGCACTGTCCGCAAAAGTTCGGAAGCCAAAACTGCTCCACAAAGCTCAAGGCGAGGAATAGAAATCGATTTTATGGGAGCAACTCTTGTCCTGCCAGATAATAGGTGGGTATAAATTTCACTGCTGAAAGTCTCAACTCGAATATATATCACCCCCGCGTATGCCTTTTCCGAGGCATCAGAAAAGACATGAAGTTCGACCAAAGAATCAGGACTGAAATGAACCCATCTTGGAATTCGAATATTGTTGACTTCATGATATGAAGTAACAAATTTTTGCCAGTCATTTTCAGTCGACAAAGGAAGATTTTCATCCCAACCAATGTGATCAAGCCAAATCCGTTGCATTATCATCTTAGCAACGACAATAACTGGACCAAGCCAACCCACGGGATCAAAAAGTTTTGCTATAAGAGACAAAACTTCTCTTTTAGTATGACTCGATTTAGGTGTGATAGGGTTCACACTAAAGTAAAAAGAGTCTAATTGAGCATTCCATTGAATACCCAATGTCTTAGAGCTACTAGATTCCACAAAAGTCAAAAGTTTAGCATCAACCAAATGCTCTGGGGGAAACCTATCTAAAATGGAGCGTTCATTTGAAGTCCATTTTCGAAGCTCGAATTTAGCAGTAGACAACGCTGCTATAAGCTGATCACGAGCGATCAGAGCAGTCGAGACGTCATGAGACCCTGTTAAAACGTCGTCGACGTACATACACTTCCGAAGAATGTGTGATGCCAGGGGGTATTCAGCCTCAGAATCGTCCGCTAACTGCAAAAGCGTTCGAATCGCCAAATAAGGGGCGCAATTTACGCCAAAAGTCACCGTTTGCAACTCATACTCCTTAACGTTCTCCGTCGGAGAATCTCTAAATAAGATCCGTTGAAATGGAGTGTGAGAAGAATCCACCCTAATCTGCCAATACATTTGCGTAATATCGCAATTGAAGACAAATTTAAAGAGGCGCCATCTTAAAATTAAGAGGACCAAGTCAGACTGTAAAGTTGGTCCGACGTAAAGGCAGTCGTTAAGACTATTCCCGTTCGAAGTTTTATTCGAAGCATTGAACACGACTCGCAGTTTTGTAGTCTTTCGCTCTGGTTTAACGACTGGGTGATGTGGCAAATAGCACGAATGTGTCACAGCCGGAGGTGTATATGAAACAAGTTTCATATGGTCAAGGTCCAGATATTCCTTTACGACGTTATCGTACATTTCCTTAATCTCAGGTCTTCGAAGAAGCGAGGACTCTGTCCTAAAGTATTGTTTTAAGACATTTGACCTCGATATACCTAAGTTCAAAATTTCAGGAAATTCTGGCTTGAATGGTAGGGTCACTATATATCGACCATCAGAAGCACGACGTGTTGTCGCCTTATAATTTTCCTCACAAATTTTATCAAACACGGATAAAATTTTCTTCCCAGGAGTTTCCTCAAGTTCCCAAAACCTAAGAAGAGTTCTATTCAAAGAATCTTCCTCGGAAAAGTCTACAGTAGTAGAATAAACGTGAACTCGAGGTTGTGATATTGGACCAGTAATAATCCAACCAAATATCGTGTTTTGAGCCAACAAAGAACCCAAAATATTACGACGAATTTCTCCCAAAAGAATTTGAGGATATAAATCCGCGCCAAGTAAAAGATCGACAGGTCCGCTGTCATAAAATCCGGAATCTGCCAGATGTAAATCGGGTAGATTATCCTTAATAAATGACGGAATGACAAATGATGGCAAATTACCCGAAATGTTAGGCAAAACAAGAGCCATAGTCTCCAAGATAAGTGTACTGTCCAAGGGAGAGCCAATTTTCAAAGAACAAATCTTCTTTGAAGTAGCCGAGACCACTTGATTTACACCTGAAACTTGAGCATTCGTGGAATGCGTTGAGAGTTTCAGGCGATTTTGCAAGCGTTCACAAATGAACGAAGCCTCGGAAGCCGGATCTATAAGAGCCCGGGCTTGGTACGTAGTACCATGGTGAACGATATTCACCATTGCTGTCCCTAGGAGTACAGTCCTACTCTGAGACGCGTGGAATGTCTGCCGATTTGCAGGAGCCACGTGACTAATACCCGTAGATGTAGATGGAAGGAGAGAATTTTCAGGCAGGGAGTTCTGTAATCCAGGGGCGGAAGGCGTACTCGCAACTGCCGTAGAAGAATTATTTCCCCTTGCCGATCTATCAACTGTTTGTATCTCACGATGCAACATAGTATGATGTCGCTTGTCACAAATAGAGCAAGTATTTTTGCTCTTACAATTTTTAGCTTCATGTGCCTTTGAAAAGCAATTGACACAATGATGAAACTTTTTTACCGTAGAATATCTATCCGCAACCGAAAGCTTTTTAAATTTAGGACACATCCGTAAAAAGTGCCCTTGATTCGGACACAAACCACAAAAAGAAACCGTTGAAGGTGTAGCGTTAGTGTGGTGCGATTTCACTTTCGGTTGGATAGACTTTTTGGACAATCCAGAGCCTTTAAGATCGCGTAGACAATCTAAAGTTTGGATTCTTTCAGTGAGAAATTTGTCCAAGTCTTTCCAAGGAGATATAGACTTCTTTTCCCTAACCGTTTGTTCAAATAGATGTACGGTGTGCGGAGGCAACCGTTTTATCGAATTATAAACAATTATTGGATCCCAATCGGAAATTGGAATGTTATACGTAGACATCGCAGTAAGGCATTTATTGACGCCGCGCTGAATCGTCTTTAGACCTTCGCTAGTTTCCTCCTCAAAAGAAGGAATAGCGTAAAAAGCGTCAAATTGGTTAAAAACGAGCATACGCTTGTTGTCTTATGTGTCACCCAAATTTTTCCACGCTATATTGAAACCGTCGTTAGTAAGTTGGCTTCGCGAAACGATTTCCTTTGCCTCCCCACTAGTCTTTTTAATGAGGTAACAAAGCCGCTCAACATTACTCAACCGAGAATTATTTATGTAAACCGCGGTAAAAAGGTCCCTAAACGTAGGCCACGACAAATAATTTCCTTCAAAAACATCGATATCACATGGCGGAAGCGCCATACGATGAAACAAATCATCAACCTGAGGAGTTGTAACCGCCAAAGGCTGGGGTTTCGGTTTTGATTCCTCCTTTATTGCCTCGAAAACCTGTATTCTTCCCTTTATATTGGAAGCACAGTTAACGTACGCGTCAAAAGCTATCTGATATTTGGACTCAATAGATGTCAAATCCCTAACATCAGAATCTTCTAGCGATTTTACGTACTCCATGCCCATTACAAAGGAGGATTCAACCTCCTCCCACAATGAATCCAATCGCCTACCCCTCATTTCTAACGAAAAAACGTTGTGTACCTCATCGTTAAGCTTAAAAAAGCCAGCACAAAAGGTGACAACATCTTCCGAAGCTTTAATGAAGGTCTCAAGTGCCGTCATTTCCATTTTATTCGTGAAAAAAATTCAAAAAAATATTAAATTTCCAAAGAAATTTAAAAAAATCAAGAAAACTCGAAAAAAAACCCGAAGTTTTTCAAAAATTAACGAAGATCCACGAAAAAATCCGAAGACCTGAAAAATTTTTCCGAAAATTTCAGAAAAATATCAAAAATTTCAAAAAAATCTAAAAATTTTCTCAAAATCACAATAATTTCACGAAATTTAACGAAAAATACGAAGAATTCCGAAAAACAACGAATAAAACACGAAGATCTTACCAATTCGACAAAACTTTTTCAAAAATTTAAAAATGGTACAAGAACTTTCGAAAAATTACAAAAAACTTTAAAAAAACTCCAAAAACAGGCGTATAATTTAAAAAAACCCGAACACTGACGAAAAAATCCGAAGAAATTTCGTGCTCGGCAAAATTTATACAGAAAATTCTCCAAATGTATAAAAACTTTCCAAAAAGTTTAAAACTTTTCAAAATTCTTTAAAATGTACCAAATTTCACGAAAAAACACGAATGGTTCCGAAAAAATACGAAGATCTATCGAGTTCGTATAAAAATTTCACGAAAAAACGATAAAAAATTTTCAAAGAAAATTTTCAATAAAAAAACACACACTTGTTAAGTCGCGACTATGACGGACTGTAGGGTACTTTTTAAAAATCAGTTATAAAAAAAACTGAATAAACAAAACAACAACAACACGGTATGTATAAAAGCAGATGATCTGCAGTTTGTATTGGAAACAAAATTAACACAGGTTTGGGGGGTATGACGATTTTTTGTTAAAACGGACAAAGCATAAAGGAAAATAAAAAAAATAACTAATTTGTTTTGAAATAAAAAAACACTGTATGCTGTATGTGGGAAGGAATATAAATGTATTTATGTATGTAAATATGTATGTATGTATAAAAAAAATTTAAATTTATAAATAAACACTTTTCACAATCCCGACGGCTTTTTGCAAATTAATACCGAATTAATTATTTCGAATTTAAATTTGAATTATTAACACAGTATTTTCTATTAAATTAAATATATTTAAAAGCGAAAATAAAACAAATTAATTTAATTTTTAATAACAAAAATTTTATTATGTCCGTCCGAGGTAAACAAAACGCACAGTTGAATAAAAAGTATACAGAACGACAAGTGTCAAAATGGACTGTATTATCATTTAAAGGGTTGTAACCGATCATTCACAATAGACAAAAAGGAGTTTTTTAAGTAACAAAAAAACTACCTTTTGTATCTTTTATTAAATACACTTTTGGTAATGTGAATTAAAAAAATAAATAATTAATTTTTATTATTCACGATCACTTTCTGCACACTTTATTATCACACAAAAAAAATCAAATGGACACGTACCTTTTTTTTCCAATGAAATAAATGAACTTTTATTTAAAAAAAAATGTTTTTGTAAAGATGATGATGTTGTTGGGGGATGATGATGCCAAATATGGTGTCTACGATGAATAAAACAAATAAATTAATTTTCTCCAACTTAAACCTCTTCGAAGAATCCGGTCGAATGGACCAAATGTTTGCCGTAAAAGCGGGTCCAAATATGTAAATATATAAAAATAAAAACGCAAGACAGTTTAAGTTATACTAAAAGAAAATTATATTTATTTAATTATATTTATTACCTTAAGTATTTATGCACGTAGTGCGTTGGTTGGTTTACAGAAGAGAAGTAAGTAAATTTAAAACTAGAACAAAAGGGACGACAAACAATGTTTAAAAATCCCGTTACCGGTTAACTAGTTAAAATCACTGCTTACTCTTTACAGAGTTGCACGGAAAGTGGAGCGAGTAGATTTTAACTAGTATTAACCCTCGAAAGACTCAAGGGGTGAAAACTGGGACAAATTAAACCAAAGAAAGGCTTTAGGTTTAAACATTCTCAATTTGTGGCAGAATGTGAAGTGATGTGGTCTACATAGCAGATGGCGCTGTTCTTTCTTAATTCAATTGACGAAAAGATATTTGGTGAAGTAACAACAACAAAAGTAGTTAATTGTAGTTTAGAATTTGTACGACAGTTGGCGGATTACTCAATGAAAAGTTAGCTGCTAACTTTTAACCGAGCCTTATGTCAAAATTTGTATGAAAAAGTTAAATTTAACGGAGAGTTATTTTATATCGGAGCATTGAGTAATCCAGGCTGTATCATAGAATTCGTTGGGTTAAGCTAAGTAAGTTGTTCACCGGTGAAAAAAAATGTTTCGAAACATCAATTAATTTGTAGCGAAAATTTGACAGTCATATGTTTGGTTATGTTTTGCGCATCATTATACATAAAATAACTTTAAATATTTTTGTTGGTTATTGACAATTGTTACTTACTAGCATAGTACAATTTCTTCGTCTTTCTAATTCACATTGTGGATAGAGTCGAATATGTATTAATGTTTTAGTTTGTGCAAAAACGATTTGTCATTAGACTCGTTTGCTACTTTGTAGTATATCGTTTCTATTTTTGCTAAATAATCTTGACAATGGAATCTTGACAAATTCCGAAACACGTGTCGATTAAGTCTTGCAAAAATGACCAACATAAATAAATTTAAAACAAAAAAAAAAAAAAAAAAAAAAAAAAAAATAATTTTCTTGAAAATTATACTATGAGAATATCATGGTTTTAATTAGTAAAGAAAATAATGACCTCGAGCCAGAATAAACATCCTCACAAAATATAATATTTTAAAGGTCGAATAAAACAATTTTTATTTATTAATAAAAATTAATCAGAATTTGAACATAATGGTTGGCACGCCATAGTGATGAATAGCCCTAATAATGGTATAATTTCATTCACAGCAACAAAAAACATATTGTTGTAGTCCAATGGACTATCGTATGTAAAATGTTTTAAATATTTTTGTTGGTTATTGACAATTGTTACTTACTAGCATAGTACAATTTCTTCGTCTTTCTAATTCACATTGTGGATAGAGTCGAATATGTATTAATGTTTTAGTTTGTGCAAAAACGATTTGTCATTAGACTCGTTTGCTACTTTGTAGTATATCGTTTCTATTTTTGCTAAATAATCTTGACAATGGAATCTTGACAAATTCCGAAACACGTGTCGATTAAGTCTTGCAAAAATGACCAACATAAATAAATTTAAAACAAAAAAAAAATAATTTTCTTGAAAATTATACTATGAGAATATCATGGTTTTAATTAGTAAAGAAAATAATGACCTCGAGCCAGAATAAACATCCTCACAAAATATAATATTTTAAAGGTCGAATAAAACAATTTTTATTTATTAATAAAAATTAATCAGAATTTGAACATAATGGTTGGCACGCCATAGTGATGAATAGCCCTAATAATGGTATAATTTCATTCACAGCAACAAAAAACATATTGTTGTAGTCCAATGGACTATCGTCAGTGTTACCGTTGTGCGACTTTAGTTGCAATTTGCAACCTTTTTGATGCTGTGAGACTTTTTGTGCGACTTTTTTAAACTTGTCTAATTTTGCAACTTTTTCCAACTTTGTGCGACTTTTTTCACCTTTTTGATTAAGTGAAATTTTTTAAAACTTTTGGAGTTTTTACCCCATTCCTTTAGATATATCCCATACTATCGTGAAATATTGCATGGAAACACCCTATAAAATGGAGATAGGTCGTTGGTATGTTCAGAAAAAATGTCTCACTTTTCACAAAATAAAAAGCATTGTATGGAGACCGCCTTAAGGGTTGAAGATAGAGCCCGTGTAAAAAAAGAATTATATCAAAACATATCTCCTTTGATAAAAACATATATGGATCAAATATAAATGGATCTAATCAGATCTACTCCATATATATTCATATCTGCTTCAGATATTTTTAGATCCGTAAATTGAGTCTATCTGACAACTTTACATATATGAACATATCGGAAAATGTCTGATCGTATATGCCATATAGACTCAATTTACGAATCAAAAAATTTCTGAAGCAGATATGAGTATATAAGGAGTAGATCTTATTATATCCATTTAGATATGATCCATATATGTTTTTATCAAAGATATGTTTTGATATAATTCTTTTTTTACACTGTGTAAGTATGTTTTGAAAAAAATTTGGGGTTGAAAAACTATTAGGGGTCGGTCATACATTTGACTCCTCCATAGGTACCCTAGGGACAGTTACAGGCAGGAGCAATTTTATCTTTGTTATTCTTGTATGGAAGATAGGGCTTGGTTAGGTATGTTTGGAAAAAAAGCTAGGGAGGAAAAAGCTCCTAAGGAAGCTTCCATACGAAAACAAAATTTTTATAAAAAATTGCTCCTACCGCTTTAACTTTTCCAAGAGTGCGTCTTAAGAAGTCAAATGTATGACTGACCCCAAAAGGTTTTCAACTCAAACTTTTTTCCACATACTTACCCTCTATGTGTCTTCAACCCTAAAAAAAATGTGCGACTTTAATTTGGAAAAACGACTTTTTTGTGGGACTTTTTTTGTAAAAAACGACTTTTTCTGCTACTTTTTCAAAATTCTCAACGGTAACACTGACTATCGTATGTAAAATGTTTTAAATATTTTTGTTGGTTATTGACAATTGTTACTTACTAGCATAGTACAATTTCTTCGTCTTTCTAATTCACATTGTGGATAGAGTCGAATATGTATTAATGTTTTAGTTTGTGCAAAAACGATTTGTCATTAGACTCGTTTGCTACTTTGTAGTATATCGTTTCTATTTTTGCTAAATAATCTTGACAATGGAATCTTGACAAATTCCGAAACACGTGTCGATTAAGTCTTGCAAAAATGACCAACATAAATAAATTTAAAACAAAAAAAAAATAATTTTCTTGAAAATTATACTATGAGAATATCATGGTTTTAATTAGTAAAGAAAATAATGACCTCGAGCCAGAATAAACATCCTCACAAAATATAATATTTTAAAGGTCGAATAAAACAATTTTTATTTATTAATAAAAATTAATCAGAATTTGAACATAATGGTTGGCACGCCATAGTGATGAATAGCCCTAATAATGGTATAATTTCATTCACAGCAACAAAAAACATATTGTTGTAGTCCAATGGACTATCGTATGTAAAATGTTTTAAATATTTTTGTTGGTTACCCGGCTAAAAATGTTGTATATAATCATATATGATATCATATATGAGACCATATACAGTATCATATATAGTATCAAATATGGTCTCATATATGAACATATTCCAAAATTGGCGCTTATATAAGACACGGTCATATATGATCCAATATATGTGATCATATATTAGACCATATATTGAATCATATATTGGATAATATATTTAATCATATATGGGATCATATATGATGTTGTTTTCAATTTGTTTTACATTCTTTTTCATATTCATTTTTATTTTTTTTTTTTTTTAATTTTAAACTATATGTAATAGATTATTACTTATGTATATATTCACCAGAATTGCAAACGGTGTACATAAGTATAATTTAAAATTAAAAATATTTTTTTATTAATTTTGGTGTTTTCATAACCCTTTAATTTTATGATTTTCATTTTTTAGTTACTATCGTTTGCATTTTTGGTGACCATATAAAAATAAATAATTTAACTTATAGATATGAGAATACATTTTGATGGTCAACAAAATAAATTGAACATAAAAGATCTTATATATCAAGTTTTTCAATTGATATCAATTACGAAAGATGGGAGCAAAGAGCTTATTAAAGGAACGTTGATTTTCATTGTGTTTTCTTGTTTTAGTGTTAATTCCGATTATCTTCAGACTTAGCGTTTTTGTTATGGTATAAGCCTCTTTTTTACAATATTTATAGTCAAAATCTGAAAAAGGATATAAAATAATATTAATATTTGAGATATTTCTAGAATTTTTATTGTATTAAAGTATTACCAACGATAGCATTTGGTGCTAATAGGTTAATGATAACACGGATGTCATTTAACGAAGCAACCATCTACCTTTAAAGATTGGCTAGATACTGCTAGATACTGCTAGTTACATACATACATGTTGGAGTGTATTTTGTTAAGACCATGGGATGCTTAAGTCCATTGGATGCCAAAGACTATGGAATGCTTTTCAAGGAAAGATATATTGTCTTTCAGAAATACATCTGAAAAAATATTAAAAATTATTACACATTTCTTTTTTATTCCAGCAAAAAAGAACTTGCTACTACACTCAAAAAAAAACGTGGGTATTCAATACTAAAAATTTAGCTACGAGTACTAATGTTTTAGTCCAAAAGGACCTAGTGCAGGAATTGGTAATCAATACTAAAATTTGTTACTAATATGTAGTACATGAAAAATACTAAAAAAACAGTAAATATTACTGCAATTTACTACAGTTTTAGTAAATATAATTACTAAAAAAATCATAAATATTTTAAATTTGTGTCCCATTTAGTAAAAAAAATTACTAATTTTAGTAAATAAAATTGCTAATTTTAGTGAATAAAATTACTACCTATATCAATTTTAGTAAATAAAAATCAGAAAAAAATTATATATATGTAAATGATTTTTATTTCACTTCGGGTTTAAGATATACTTAATTACATGTCTTCTAAAGCTGTTAAAAAAAATTTTGGCGTTGATTGTACCACATTTGAAAAAATAAATGATTGATGTCGCCATACCATTGAAATCTACTTTGCAAACGATCGCTAAAAATATAAAAAAGAAATAATATCAATACATGTTCAAATGTATGTATGTACAAACATTTTACCACAGAGGGTGCTTTTTTTACATACATTTTTTTGTATTCGTGTGTGTATCCATAAATTCTCTTCATCTTGAGTTTTTTTCACACAGCCATTGAAATAAAAAACGATTAAACAAAAAAACTGTCATAGAAATGTTATTTTATTTAATGAACATATTGAAATAAATAAAAAAACATATATTCAATTACTTTAACACAATTTAATTTAATAAATTTATAATATATATTTTTTTACAAACACTCCGTGACCGGGTATCGCGTTGTTTCGGTTTTAATTCTTTTTCGCACTAAACAAACAGAAAAATCTGTTGGTAGCACTGCAGTTAAATGCGAGAAAACGTGGTGGTCGCACACACTGCAGCAGCAAGCAGCAGACGGCAAGAAATAAAAAGAACTGTGTTTAATTATAAATTATACATTTAAAAAATAAGTACTTTTTGTATTTGCAGCTAGGGGTATGCACTTTTAATGTTAAGAAATAAAAAATGCGTCATTTTAGTGAAATTATAATTAAATAGAGTACACATCATTTTTTCTGTCTGCTGCTTGCTGCTGAACTGTGAAGAAGCATTTAGTGGCTATTACAGACAGTGTTGCCATTACCAATATAATAAAAAAACGCAAAAATCGTAAGAAAAGGGTAAAAATTTACAAAAAAAAAATCAGCTACAAGAAAAAAAAAGAGAAAATTAAAAAAAATGGAAAATGTGCTTTTTAAGGTTAGAAGGATAAAAAGCGGAAAAAAAGATAATAAAAGTATTTGTTTTTATCATAAATTAAATAAATAAGCTGATACAATCACGAGTAAAAATAATATTACATTCATATTACTTAAAAAAACAATAAATTTAATACAAACTTTTGTATTACATTCAATCAACACGCCACAGATCTTTTTTAATGAAATGTTTGGATATTTTATCAGTTTAATTTTTATGCATTTTACTTCATTTTGACAGTAAACAAACTTGTTTCAAAAAACAACAGTCATTAAATATTTTAAAAAATACGTAGTTGTAAAAAAATGTTGAAAATATGTACCAAAAAGTTTATAATACATTTTCATTAAAAAATATTATATAATATAATACATTTTCTTTAAAAAATATTGTTAGTATTTCCAATCCGTATGAAGTGATATTATACAGGTAGTTTAGTAAAATATTTTACTCATATCTTTCGTGGGGAATCCCAATATTTAAATGTTATAATCCAAAAACTAAATTTGCTAAATGAAACAAAAAAAAAAATAAATTGCGAAAAATTTTAATTTTTGTACGACCGGTACAAAACTTATTTAAGTTTTGAATCAAATAACAACCAACAGCGATGCCAATTCAGCGCGTTTCGTGCTGGATTGAAAGCGATCCGACCACACAAAAAGCGCATTTTTTTAAATCTAAGAAATGGAAAACTTTGTTGAAAATTTTTAAAAAAAGATATTTCACAATTTTTAGACTTATTCTGTGAATAGGCCTGATGATTTTCTAATTTTTTTTTTTATCTTGAATTAAAATTATTTTTTTATCGCTTTTTACTTTATTCAAATTTAGCGCTTTTTGAGTCACTGTTTTGCGCGTTTTGCCTGTTACACAATTTTCGAAAATAAACCCAAATTTTCTTTATTTAAATCTGTCAAAAATACATATTTTAATTGCATCATTAGAAAAATACAACTCCATAAGAAATCCGCCGTCGGCAAGCAAAATGGGCCAGTGGCCAGCGGCCTGCCACCGCAAAAAATTCCTAGTCGGCTTGGTAACCTGCTCACGCATACTAATAAAGTATAAATCAATTATTTTTTATTTTCATGAATTTTGAGAGAACATTTGTGATCTTGATTTGTGAACACAAAACACGTTTACCTGCAATTTTGAAAGGATACCTTGAGTCAAATTTAAAGGAGACTGTTTTTTTCCAATTACATTACGTCTAAGGCGTAAGTATAATATAAAAATTGATAATATAAAAATCACAAATTAAAAAAAAAAAAATGTCGCGAAATAATGGAAAAACACCATAAATACCTTATTTTTAAAAACGCGTATTAAAAAAACGGCAAGACCAAAAAAGCACCAGCAAATACCCGAAATGTAACATAGTGACAACACTGAATTAAAATTTAACGATTTTGCAAAAAAAAAAACAGTTGGTAGCTCTGCTTGTAAACAAGCGCCCCCTTACGGAATTATTACTAACAAAAATAAATTAAAAACCTTATAAATTACTATATATTAGTACTTTTATGAACTAAAAATAGTAAAATAAT
This sequence comes from Pegoplata infirma, assembly GCA_963921195.1. Classification (NCBI taxonomy): domain Eukaryota; kingdom Metazoa; phylum Arthropoda; class Insecta; order Diptera; family Anthomyiidae; genus Pegoplata; species Pegoplata infirma. The sequence continues at coordinate 161,545,857 of OY992537.1, read as the reverse complement.
TAGTAAAACCAACTACCAACAAAAATTACTCATAAACAGTAAGAAATACTAATTTTAGCACTTTGAAGATACTAAAAAAACTACTGTAATACTGGTAATTGGTAACTTATTAGTAGATCTGGGTTACCAACGCACTTACTAATTTTTTTACTGTAGAATTATTTTGAGTGTACTAAATGCATGCATCAAAATTCATAGCAAGCAAATAATTACTTAAGACTTCGATTAAAAGCAATATATTCAGTAGTATGTATTTTATCTTGCTGGGTTATGTTTGTAAGAATATTAGAAGGATTGGGATAAAAACTATTTCTACTTACATCATGTTTGTAAGGATATTTGAAGGACTGGGATAAAAACTATTTCTACTTACATCATGGTGACAATGTGCCATATTGTCACTTTCGCTTATAGACAGCTTTCTTGTAATTGTATAAAAACGTTGTCCTTCCTAAATCGTTACTCAACCTTAAAACTGATCGTTCTTTTTATTTGGACTTGCTATGGCGATAGTAAGCGATTTCAAAATAGTTTGTAGTGTTGGAACCGTAGTGGTAACGTTATGGTCGTGCATATGCCCTCTGCTCCAAGTTAAGCGAGCTTAGCGTACCTCCGCATGGTTGAATTTTCTAGTAACTCGGCCTTCAAACTTCTTATACATACGTTCTTTCCATTTCCAATTTGCTACAGTAAGGGATTTCAAAATAATTTATAGTGTTGGAATCGTAGTGATAACATTTCTGGTGGTGCATATGTCCTCTTCTCCAAGTTGAATGAGCTTAACGTTACTCGGCCTCAAAACTGCTTATACGATCTATCATTTCCAATTTGTTATGGCGACATTAAGGGATTTCAAAATAGTTTGGAGTATTGCAATCGCAGTGAAAACATAATGGTGGTGCATATGCACGAAGTTGCACGAGATTAACGAAGCTGCGTAGTTTAATTTTCTTCAACATCAAAGCACTCTATATTATTGTATTTGCGACATATGTTCATTTACTCATTTTGAATATGATCTTGTTTTGGAATAAAATTTCCACGCTTATACTTGTTATGACGATGAACTGGAAAAAATAATACATATGATTTTAAAATTCTAAATTCATTTAAAATTCTAATAAAAACTTACCTTTTCCATTTTCTTTATGTAAAAGTAACTTTTTTAATCAGAATATTTTGCAACTAGGAAACAATATTTTTTAAATTATTGATACGAATCGGTATTAAGATATAAATATGGTAATAAAATATAATTTCAATCGTACAAAACTTTTATTTTGTAATTCCGGTTGATATTTTCATACACATGCACTAAAATTTAACATTTTATGATAACATATATGTTTACATATATGATATCATATATGGCACATATTTTATATACGGCCACATATATGGGATCGTTTCTTGCATATATGGTCACATATATGTTTCCATATATTTCATATATGATCATATAAAGATCTATATATAAGCATATATGAACATACACATTTATTTTTAGCCGGGTATTGACAATTGTTACTTACTAGCATAGTACAATTTCTTCGTCTTTCTAATTCACATTGTGGATAGAGTCGAATATGTATTAATGTTTTAGTTTGTGCAAAAACGATTTGTCATTAGACTCGTTTGCTACTTTGTAGTATATCGTTTCTATTTTTGCTAAATAATCTTGACAATGGAATCTTGACAAATTCCGAAACACGTGTCGATTAAGTCTTGCAAAAATGACCAACATAAATAAATTTAAAACAAAAAAAAAAAAAAAAAAAAAAAAAAAATAATTTTCTTGAAAATTATACTATGAGAATATCATGGTTTTAATTAGTAAAGAAAATAATGACCTCGAGCCAGAATAAACATCCTCACAAAATATAATATTTTAAAGGTCGAATAAAACAATTTTTATTTATTAATAAAAATTAATCAGAATTTGAACATAATGGTTGGCACGCCATAGTGATGAATAGCCCTAATAATGGTATAATTTCATTCACAGCAACAAAAAACATATTGTTGTAGTCCAATGGACTATCGTATGTAAAATGTTTTAAATATTTTTGTTGGTTATTGACAATTGTTACTTACTAGCATAGTACAATTTCTTCGTCTTTCTAATTCACATTGTGGATAGAGTCGAATATGTATTAATGTTTTAGTTTGTGCAAAAACGATTTGTCATTAGACTCGTTTGCTACTTTGTAGTATATCGTTTCTATTTTTGCTAAATAATCTTGACAATGGAATCTTGACAAATTCCGAAACACGTGTCGATTAAGTCTTGCAAAAATGACCAACATAAATAAATTTAAAACAAAAAAAAAAAAAAAAAAAAAAAAAAAAAAAAATAATTTTCTTGAAAATTATACTATGAGAATATCATGGTTTTAATTAGTAAAGAAAATAATGACCTCGAGCCAGAATAAACATCCTCACAAAATATAATATTTTAAAGGTCGAATAAAACAATTTTTATTTATTAATAAAAATTAATCAGAAACTTTAATTAACATTTTTTTTGGTAATTTATGTGATAAAAATAATATTTACAGTCACAAACATTTATTATTACTTCATTTTATATCTGAATGTTAAATTTCACCGCTTTTTAAATTTTCTGTACAATTTAAAAAAATGTTGCTTATAGTGTTGATGCGTATTGATGCAACATATACCGGGTTATTTTGCCGGTTTTTCACCAGTGAACAGAATACCTCTTCAGCGAAATTTTTACGCTTTTGTAAAGCCAGTGTGAAATTTATGTTTTTTTTTATATGGAGTTTGACAGATTTTCACGTGAAAACCGAGCAACTTACCCACCTTTAGTAGTAATTAGAGTTTTTCACGGGAATTCCCGGGACGGGATTTCCCGGGAATTCCCGGGACGGGATTTCCCGGGAATTTCCGTTAATTTTCGATCCCGAAATCCCGGGAAATGGAGCGGGAATTCCCGGGAATTTTAATTTCTTTGAAATTGTTGATTTTTTGACTTCTGTTGATTATTTTGATGTGATTTTTTAAAGATTTTATTAAAATGCTTGATAATTATAATTGATGGCATAAACGTACTCAGGTACCATGAGGGCTTTAAAAGTATTCCAAGAGAGACGTTATAACTAAAAAATGTCATAAAATCTGAGACTTACGATATGAAAAAAGTTTCACAATATCTTAATCTTCGAAAAGATATAATTATCAGAACCTGATACTGTTTTTCAGAAGCTGAAAAATTTTCTTTCTTTTATTTGTTTCTATAGAAATTATTTATGTCTCTGATTCTTTTTAAATCGATAAATTGATATGAAATCTGTGTAAGGAATGACTCTGAAATTAAGGTTTTTTTTCTTTTAGAAACCAGAATTTTAGAATTTTTTTAAATTTTTTTAAGAACTTTTTGGGGTAAATTTTTTATAATATTATTTCTCTGAAACAGTTACACTCAGTTTCGGAGACATAATTGAGAAATTCCTCTGAATCAGTTTCCTTGTGTTTTAGAGGCAAAGCTTTGAGAACCAATTGTAAAAATGAAATGAGAAGAATTAGAATAAATGATGGATTTTAATTATTAAAACAGATAAAGCGATGTGAAATAACATATTCCCTTAAAAATACTTTTAAAAGACTTCGACATATTTGGGCCGTTTTTTTATAAAAACTGTGTAACAGAAATTGTTCTTTTTTTCTCGAAACTTATATTTTTTTTTTGTTTTTAAGGTACATAATAAGATTGTTATAGTGTTAATAAACATTATAAAAAGTGTAATCACAATCAGAAGGTTTTTATATATTTTTTTGACAAAAATTTTGGGTTTTTAGTTTTTGCGGGAATTCCCGGGATCCCGGGAAATCTAAAAATTAATCCCGCTTTCCCGGAAAATGAAAAAGTCCGGGAAAAGAAAAACTCTAGTGGTAATTCAACACTACACACACCAAAATCTAACAAAATCTAATACTGTATACAGACTAGCGTGATTTTAAAATCACTATGTGATTTTCCATTAAACAAAATCACATAGTGATTAACAAAATTGTACTAGCATAAAGAAAAATCATAAAATCATCTCAATTTACCATGGTAAGTTCTTGTAGTGTGAACGTGGCCTAAGTCTAACAAAAAGATACCGATTGTGGTTTATTAACAGTTTCTGTAGAAAAAATTCTTTAGAACAATAGTCTCACAATCAGGTACTTTCTATAGAAAAATTGTCTCAGAATTTGAAAATTGTTCTAAAGAAAAATTGTCTTAGAATCTGAGATTTTTTCTATAGAAAAGTTGTCTCAGAACCTGAGACATTTTCTGTAGAAAAATTGTTACAGAATCTAAGGCCATGTTCACACTACAAGAACTTACCATGGTAAGTTGAGATGATTTTGCAATTTTTCTTTATGCTAGTACAATTTGAGATGATTATGTAAATCACTATGTGATTTTGTTCAAAGGAAAATCACATGGTGATTTTAAAATCACGCTAGTCTGTATACATTATAAAATTTGTTTCATAGAAAAATTTTCTGAGAATCTGAAATTTTTTCTATAAAAAAATTGTTTCAGAATTTGAGACTTTTTTAAAGAAAAAATGTCTCAAATTGCAAGACCTTTTCTATAGAAAAAATGTCTCAGAATTATAGAATTTTTCTATAGAAAAAATTTCTCAGAATTACAGAATTTTTCTATGGAACAAATGTCAAAGAATCTTACAATTTTTCTATCGAAAAAATATCCTATTTTTGATCTTATATGGATTTAAAATTTTTTCTATAGAAAAAAAAGTCTCAGAAACTTAAAAATTTTCTATAAAAAAATGAAAATTATTTCTATAGAATAATTGTCTTTGAGGAAGTTTCTATAGAAAAATTGTCTTTAAGAAATTGTCTTTATAAAAATTGTCTTTGGAAAAATTTTGATAGAAAAAATGTCTTTCAAAAATTTTCGATACAAGAATTGCCTTTCAGAAATTTTCTATAAAAAAATTGTAATTGAAAAATTTTCTATAGAAAAATTGTCTTTGAGAAAGTTTTTATAGAAAAAATGTCTTCAAAAAATTTTCTATAGAAGAATTATCTTTAAGAAATTTTCTGTAGAAAAATTGTCTTTGGGAAAGTTTCTATTGAAAAATTGTCTTTCAGAAAATTTCTATAGAAAAATTGCCTTTCAGAAATTTTCTAAAGAAGAATTGTATTTCTATAGAAAAATTGACATTCAGAAATTTTCTATAGAAGAATTGTCTATCAGAAATTTTCTATAGAAGAATTGTCTTTGTAAAAAAAAAATTGTATTTCAGAAATTTTCTATTAAAACCTTGTCTTTTAGAAATTTTCTATAGAAAAAATTGTTTTTGTCTTTGAGAAATTTTCTATACAAAAATTGTCCTTGAGAAATTTTCTATAAAAAATTGTCTTTCAGAAATTTTCTATAGAAAAATTGTCTTTCAGAATGTTTTTATAGAAGAATTGTCTTTGAGAAATTTTCTATAGAAAAAATGTTTTTCACAAATTTTCTATACAAAAACTGTCTTTCAGAATTTTTTTATAAAAAAATTGTCTTTGAGAAATTTTCTACTGAAAAATTGTGTTTGAGAAATTTTCATAAAAAAATTGTGTTTGAGAAATTTTCCATAGAGAAATTGCGTATAGAAAAATTGTTCTTGAGAAATTTCTATAAAAAATTGTCTTTCAGAAATTTTCTTCCAGAAATTTTCTATAGAAAAATTGTCTTTCAGTCTTTCAGAAATTTTCTATAGAAGAATTGTCTTTCAGAAAGTTTCTATAGAAAAATTGTCTATCAGAAATTTTCTATAAAAGAATTGTTTATAGAAAAATTGTATTTGACAAAGTTTCTATAGAAAAACTGTAGATGAGAAATTTTCTATAGAAAAATTGTCTTTGAGACAGTTTCTATAGAAGAATTGTCTTTGAGAATTTTTCTATAGAAAAATTGTATGTTAGAAATTTTCTATAGAAAACCTGTCTTTAAGAAATTTTCTATAGAAAAATTGTATGTTAGAAATTTTCTATAGAAAACCTGTCTTTTAAAAATTTTCTATAGAAAAATTGTATTTGAGAAAAAAAAAAATTGTGTCTCAGAAATTTTCTATAGAAGAATTGTCTTTCAGAAAGTTTCTATATAAAAATTGTCTATTAGAAGTTTTCTATAGAAGAATTATTTTATAGAAAAATTGTCTTTGACAAAGTTTCTATAGAAAAACCGTAGATGAGAAATTTTCTATAGAAAAATTTCGTTGTCACTGATCATGCTGAAAAAAACGATTCTACGATTATGTTGAAGGCAAGTCTTTAAATCAAAAGTATTTATTTTAAGCTTATTAATATTTATATTTTATTATAAAATTGTCCTTTTTATTAAAAAAAAATATTAAAAATAAATCTAATTAAAATTTATAATTTTGAGCATTTTGTATGGAAGGGGATTTATAAAATTATTAAAATCAACCTAAAAAAAATACGTTATTTTACCAATCAAACTGTACCATTTATTTAGATATAGTGGCTAAATAAACAAAATTAAATTTGAAATAATGCTTAGATGCATTTTGTAAGTTAACCTAAGTTGTTTAGGCTAATAAGCAAAGAAACTTTTCAAGTTGGATTTCTGCGAAAAAACTTAGGTAAATTATACCCTAAAATTATATGATTCCACAATGGTTTTTTTTTAATGTACACAGAAAAAATACGGTGTGGTTGAAAAGGTTTAATTGAAAGGTTATTTCATATGATTTTTTTTGCAAATTATGTTAGCTGGCACCCGTACGAATAGTTTAAGCCCAGATTAAAACAAGTAGAAAAATTAAGTTCGACTTGGTCGAATCTATGAATACCCTCCACAATGTCATCTGATAGTAATTTTCTAAAAAAATTTCAAAAAATTGCATCACAAATTTTTAATTAGAAATATATTATTTTGAGTAAAACTTTTTTTTAATCAATCAAATTTTTTTGAGTGTAAAATTTTTTTGACTGTCAGCATTTTTTTGAGTGTGACATTTTATTAAAAAAAAAAAATTATGTATACATTTTTTTTGAGTGTAAAATTTTTTTTTTGTGTAAATATTTTTTTTAGTGTACAATTTCTTTGAGTAACAAAATTACTTTGTAAAATATTTTTGTTGTTTTATACCTATATGCAATACAAAAAAAAATATTTCACATATTTCCCACTTTTTATTTTACTTCATTTGATTTTCTTTCCAAAAATTCTTACTATACACCGTTACATACAGTTACAAAAACAATAACAAAACAATAACAAATATTTACTTGTCTAACAACTAAACTGCACCCCACGACAAGAAAGCAAACAACAACAAGTTTTAAAAAACTGGTATTTCACCATGCTTTTAAAACTTGTTTAACGAGTTTTCAATAGTTTAAGGTGAAACAAATCTGAAATTCAGTGCTTTGCTTATAACTTTTGAACCACTGAACCGATTTTGCTGAAAAACCAGACAGCCTTGGGGAACGACAAATATATATGCTAAGCTTCAGTCCCCTCAGAATTGTCTTTCGAAAGTTATAGTGGTTTTAATCTTGTAAATTCGAAAAATACCCTTGCCGAAATTTACTCTTTTGCTCATAACTTTTGAACCACTTGACCGATTTCGCTGGATTGCAATACCAACCTGACCCGGTAAATGGAGAACATATATGTCAAACTTCAGGAGCCTCCGTAAAGTCTTTCAAAAGTCGTGGGGTTTTTGATCTTATTGGATGCTACAGAAAAATGGCATAGCTTGTGTTAAAGTGTATCATATGGTTAATAGTGTTTGATGTCCTGAATCTAAGTCCTTTACCAAAAGTTTCTATGACGTCTCAATTTTGAGAAAATCGCGTTTAAAAAAAACAAGATTTGGTAGTTTTTAACACCCTGTAAAATAGGACACCGACTAGCAGAGACTTTATTATACGCTTAAATTAAAGCTTGTAGTTTTATCTTCCAACTAGGATTGTAATAAATTTTAAACCTGTTTTCTTTTTAATTGTGTCAAGTAAAAATTTACTCAAAATTTATCAATTTAAAAAGTTTAAAAAAATTTAAATTTTTTTCATAAAAAAATGTTTTTTCAAACTTTACCTAGAAACGAAAAATTATTGTGCGTTACGTCTTACGCGACGTAATTTGATTCAGGTTGGACGCTAAAGACGTAGGAAAATTTCATAAAGATGATTTCAAACTTTCATATACACTCAAACGAAAAATTCTGGCAAAAAAATTGTAAAACGATTTGATTTAGCAAACTTTCAGCAGATTTTTCTGCTAAAATGAATATTTTTACTAAAATCTCTGTCATTCAGTTTAACAAAATAACAGAAACTTTACTGCGGCTTAACTGATTCTGTTTGCTGAATTTCAAAATATTTTTAAACATATTTTTAGCAGATTATTTTTTAATTATATAGAAATAGTTTGCTGTCATTCTTTTTTCAAAAAAAATTTCCAAGATTTTTTTTCAAAGTGTTAATTTTTTTTTTTTTTGTTTTTTTATGCAATTAAAATGATATTTTTAGACATATTTTTAGCGTATTATTTCGTAGTTTTACAGAAATATTTTGCTGTCATCCTTTTTTTAATAAAACTTTCTTAAGATTTTTTTTTTAAAGTTAATTTTTCATATTCTGATTAATTTTTATTAAAAAATAAAAATTGTTTTATTCGACCTTTAAAATATTATATTTTGAGGAAAAATTATTATCTTGAAAAATTATCTTGAAAACTATGCTATGATAATATCATGGTTTTATATATGGTTTTGAATTGAGAAAAGTGTGAAAGAAAAATTTAAGACATCCTGGTTTGTTTCTTACTAGTTTCATATTATCCAGTTAAAATAATCTTCAGAAAAACTTTTAATGTCAAATTTATTTAGTTAATAGTCAATAAAACTCTATATGTGAAAATTATTTACAGATCGCAGCCGACAAGGATTGAACTCATCATCATCTGTAATACTTTGCTATTAACTGCTTGTAACGTACAATCACTCTAGACCGATACGCCAAGTAGGCTGTTAAACAAGTATCAACTAAATCTGATTTTTTTCAATTCGAGTGCGGTTGTTGCTGTTGTTTTTTCTAACAGAAGACTTTGTTATTGTAATTATGTGTAAACAAACTTTAGTAAAGAGATAAGAGAAAATAATGACCTCGAGCCAGAATAAACATCCTCAAAATATAATATTCAAAATGTCGAATAAAACAACTTTTATTTTTTAATAAAAATTAATCAGAATTTGAACATAATGGTTGGCACGCCATGTGATGAATAACCCTAATATGGAGTAATTCTCACAACAACAACACAAATAACATATTGTTGTAGTCCAATGGACTATCGTATGTAAAATTGTTTTAAATATTTTTGTTGGTTATTGATAGCGTTGCCAGTTTTTGTTGTAATTTGTCCCCAAAAATTTACTACTTTGTAGTAAATCGTTTCTATTTTTGCTAAATAATCTTGACAATGCACAGTGGTTTCCCTTATATGGACAAGCGGTCAAAAATCAATATCTCCAAAACTAAAAAAACTAGGGTCTTCACCTCATAGTATGCCCGAAGAACTTAAAGTTTGCAAATTTTTAGGAAAAAATATTAACAACTGTAGCCATAGTAGCCATTTTGTCTTTGAAGGGTTAATTGGCTTATAGATCTATTTAAAGAATGTTTAAAATAAATTATTTTAATAAGAAAATTAGTTTGTTTTAATTTCCAAATTGATATTTTCGAAACTTTTAAATCTATTGCGAAAACAATTTAAAAGTTTTTTCTTTCTTTTGACACTTTTCAAATGCAATGAGTAAGCTACACTTAACTCATTAACGACAACAGGCAAGTACACTTGCCGAAGCGTTTTTGGCGATTATTTTCGTTCAAGTAAAAGATTTGGTAAATGTATTAAAAGATGAATTAAAGAGTATGATTTCCGCAACAAAAGTCTACTTTACAGCAAGTCTCTAATTTGATTCACTTAGTCACTGTAAGCCCTAAAAATTTGTAAAATTGTTTTCTATATTTTAGGGACAAAAGGATCTTTACTTGTTGAGCAAAATCGGGAGCAATATTGGGGTAGAGTTCCAAATTCTTGTAGGGTAACCGATCGAAAAAAATTTACAAGCAAAAAAAATTTTATTTACAAAAATGTCTCAGAACAGGTTTTTGCTCAAAATAAATCATTATAGACAAAATTTTTATACATGTCGTTTGCTTATTTTTGGTATGACCCAAAGACCATTTACTTTGTTTTGAGAAAAACGAAAAAGAAACTTCTCATCAACTTTATTAAAAATCTACTCGATAGATTTGTTTTTTACTTTTGGTATCGATTGCTTAAAATGTTTAAAGAAAAAATATGAATTTTTATACGTTTTTGCACAAGATATAAAAAGTTATTATGATTTTAACAAAAAAAGACTTGGTCGCGTTTTGCTCCATATCCCGTTTAAATGAATATTTTCTTAAAAAAATTCAATTTTCTTTCACGTGGGTCAAATTCAACCTAAGTTTACCTTATTAAATTATCTTTAATTTTGGCTATAATTAGCAAAGTTGGGGCTGGATATCTTTTAATTCTTACGAAAAATTGATTCCGGATGAAAATAAAGTGCATAACAATCATAAACAATTGATTCCTAATTCCATTTGGCAAATGGTTTATGGGTCACACCAATAACCAAGCGTCAATTTTTAGTTTGTTTTGATATGCACCCTTTCAACGTTATATGCATCAAAACAAAAGTAGAGAAAAATATTTTAACTTTTAGCTGTAAAATTTGCTGCATGTGCAGAAAATTGGCGTATGCAGCAAACCAATGTTAAAACAATTGGGGTTTTCACAATAACTATTAAATTTGCCTTTTTTAGTTGGGTATTTGGCAAATTTGCCATTTTACTAAACGTCAAGTATTTGCCACCATTTTTTCTTTACATATCGTGAGCGCACTTTTCGTTAATAATTTGCACAAAATAACTTTAATTATCTTTTTACATTCACAATTTTAAAATAAAATAAACACAAAAAATGTGTTTCTTTTTGTATAAATGTTTTTGTTGCCGGGTTCGAAATTTCAGCATAAACAATCACAGCTGTTGTCATTTTTATGTTTTTTTTTTATTTGCACACTGGCATTTTGTTTTTATACAAGGTTTGAGTTGTGCATTTTAAGAAAAATATGCCACATTCAAATTGGCATTTTTTTGACGTTTGGCACATTTGCCAAATACCAAACTAAAAATGGCAAATTTAATCGTTACTGTGAAAACCCTAAATGTTAATATTGGGGATATGAAGCAAAGTTAGGGCTGGATATCTTCTAATTTGTACGATATATAAAAAAATAGATTACGGATTTGGAAAGAGGACATATTAATCATATACAATTGATTCCTAACTCCATTTTCCCAAAAATGGTCTTTGGGTCATACCAAAAATAAACAAACGATGTGTGTATTCCGCCAAGTCGAGTTTTACTTTTTTTCTTGTTTTTACTACAAAAATATTTGTTTTTTTTGAATATTGAATATTCGGCTTCGGCCAAAAAAAAGGTGTATTCGGTCGGCCACTAGTAACTATTATTGAGTTGCAGATCTTAAAAATCACAGCCAGAAGCAAAAAACTTTGTCCAGAACTGGGGAATCGTCAAAGGGCAAACTTTTTACCAAGAAAAATAAGCGGGAAGGAGAGAGGTTAGGGGTCCAATTTTTTGTTTCTAAACTATTATTATATCACAAATCACGACCATTAGAAGAAACTCAAAATATGGTCGTCAAACGGTTAAACCGAAAGTCAAATACCTTAAAATTGCAATATAAAGTTTAAAAGAAAAATACCGTAAAATACCTTAAAATTGCAATATATAGTTTAAAATAACAACAATTAAAAACAAAATATTTCTCTTTGCTCATATTCTTAAAAAGATATAGTACAAAACAAACTGCAATTTTTCACCATTTTTCGTTTGATGACTATGTAAATCACATCGATATGCGAAAATATGCAAAAACCCGCCGCCACAATATTTTTTAATTTAAAGAGGGGTAAAAAATCTTTAATTTGATGTATAAAAAGTTGTGGGCAGATGAGAGCCAAATAACTAAAAGTCTATGTGAAAAAGTATTTTTTAAAAAAAACGTGAGTTTTGAAAAGGTCAAAAAAGTATTCTTCAGGGATTTTTTATGGGCTTATATTTTTGCAGCTTTTATTATTTAATTTGGTAGAAAATAGGTTAAAATTAAATGTTTGTAGGGTTTTTTGAAACTTCTGCCACAATATCGCGTGAAACTTTTTAGATAAACTTAAGTATTATTTTATGACTATCCAACCACAATATATGGAATATAAACATTCCCCCACTTTCAACGAACACAAACATAAAATCTCGTAAGTAAAACAAGAAAATTGGTTAGATTCAGAAAATTTAGAGTGTTATCAATAAATTTAGTGCAATAAAGCTTAGAAAAAAAAACATAAATTTTTTGGATTTTTGGCCAATGGGGGAAACCACTGTGCAATGGAATCTTGACAAATTCCGAAACACGTGTCGATTAAGTCTTGCAAAAATGACCAACATAAATAAATTTAAAACAAAAAAATAATTTTCTTGAAAATTACACAGTAAAAAGTTTTGGGTTAATTTTAATTCCTAGCTGGTGTGTATATATATCAAAGACAAAAAGAATTAAATTTATTCCTTTAAAAGTGTACTTTTAAAGAGATAAAAAGAGAGTGAGAGAGTGGCTTTTTAATCTATTTTTTGGTGTTAAAATAAATCCCAAATAGTTTTATTAATGTAAATAATTTTATACCTAAACGGGTGTTAATTTTAATCTAGGCAGGACTAAAAATAGTACCCCTTTCATAAAATTTACCCAAAAATAAATAAAACAAAAGGTAATGTATTTTTTTAATATTTTTGTGTATTGAATAAATAAGAAGACTTAAAATACAGATCAAATACCTGAATAAAGTTAAAATGAAGAGGAATGTTGATGCATTTTTCAGTAAAACTACATGGAAAAAGTGATATTTCTTCTGTATTACAAAATTATTCCTGGGGGTCTTCCAAATCAATTTCGGCACGGTTTGTTAATGTCGTTCCATCAAAAAGAAACAAAAGCAGCTGCTGGATCAGTATTGTGTAATTAATTATTTATGGATGGTTTTCAAAGTTAATGCATGCACTGCCCGATCAAAAATTCCAGTCTCTGCCTTCTGCTTTAAGATTTAGCTGGTCTGAAAGTAAGGTTAAACAAAAATTAATTAATAACGATTGTAAAACGTTTGTAGTCAATACTTACTTGATATTAATTTTCCGGTCGGAGTCAAGACTTCACATTCTGGATCACAAATTTTGATAACATAAAATTGTCCATAAATTTTTTTATTTTTGCGTACAATGCAAACATTTTGCCACACTTCATTGAATAAATAAGTTTTTTTTTTTGCTCACTCAATACAACAGCTGTTTTCAATTCCTTGTTAAGTGTTTATTTTAAACTTGATGAAATACAAATGTTGATGACGTTTGACGTTTATTTTTTATTAGTTTTTTAAGAGAGAAATTTAATTATTTTTTGGCATTAAAATAAAACTAAAAGAAATGACATAAAGAAAAACAAATTTGTAATTCCTATGTGGTTTAACATTTAAACCATTTCGGATTTAACTTTCAATTTAATTCCAAGGTGGTTTAAAATGTGTTCCGCTAGGTTTTAAATTTAACCCAAAACTTTTTACTGTGTATGCTATGAGAATATCATGGTTTTAATAAGTAAAGAAAATAATGACCTCGAGCCAGAATAAACATCCTCAAAAGTTAATTTTTCATTTTTTATAAAAAAAAAACTGTAGATTTTATTGCTAATTTTACAGAAACATTTATTTTTCATTTTTTTAAGTTAAAATTAAAAAAATTAAAACATATTTTCTAGAAAAATCTTAGCAGATTTCTCTGCTGTTTTGACAGATTTCTCTGCTGATTTCACCTAGATAATCTTGACAGAGTTTCAGCAAACCATGTCTGCCAAAATCAGCAGATTTCTCATATGACTCAAAACAGGTATATTTTCAGCAGATTTTTCTACTGATTGGACAGAGAATTTATTTTGAGTGTACATATACAAAAAACTATAAACTAAATGAGAATTCAAAACAAAGAATAAAAAAATTAAATATACTAAATTTGTATTTAATTATTTTCTATTTTTTTTTTGTTTATAAACAAAATTCGAAGTGCTTAAAATGAAGACTCCTTAATGAATCTAAATAATAAATATTTTTGGAACCCTCATTTTTCGGAGTCAAAAAAAAATTCAAAAATAAAACATTTTATTTGAGTTTTCAACTTTTTTTTTTAAAAACGCTCAATTTTTGGATTCAATATAAAACCATCTGTTTTGAGTCCAAAAGGAACCTAAAACATGGAGGAAATTGTTTCATAAAAAAAAAAATAATTTGATTCCTAAAAGGTTTAAAATTGTAATATTTTTTGAGAAATCCAAAAAGACTCAAAAAAATGTTGCTTTTGGAGCATAGAAAAAAATAGAATTGAAACAGAGTCGTATTTCGCTTGATTAAGTATTAGTGACAGCACATTATGTAACTTTTGACGTTTAATAAAAATAATGCAACATAAAGGAGAACAACAACAAAGCAAACAACAAAAGAGAGAAAAAAGTTATTAAACTATCAATTGTGCGTATTATCTTTAAAAAAACGTTTAATAAAGCAAAATAATTAATTAATTTAATTAAATAAAAGTCAAATACCATTTTTTTAAAATGAAGAATTGAATTTAATATTAAATACGTGTGAGATGAGGAAGAACAAGCATTTTGCCACCATATTGGAAAATACATCAAATACAACACTGCGTACCTTCTAATCTTTTCTATGTTTTGGAGTCAACAAATATTTTTTTCTATCAAAATAAATAAAATCAGGTGATTACTTAAATTGTTTTTCTCAATATTATTTTCTGTGTATTAGATAACACTGTGCAACAAAAAGAAATGAAAGTATATCAATATAAGACCAAAACTAAAGGGGTTTGAAAACTTAGTTCGCGTTACTTTTTTATGACCCACTGAAGTTTTGAACTTTTTTCAAAGGTGTTTGGTCCATAAAAGTACAAAATCTAGTTCTGAAGCAAACGTATTTAGCGAGTTATCTCGACTTGAAGTTTTTTGCTTATATCTTCGTTATTTATTGTTCGATTTCAAAAATATTGGTATCATTCGAAAGGTAATTGAAATATCTATCATTTTGGTAAAAAAGAAATAAAAATGTCGGCCTGTTTGTTTTTTTTCTGTTTTCTTTCGATAATTTTTTTGTGCATATTATTTGCGTTATTGTGCCAGTTACTTGGTTATTTTACATAAAAAAAATTATGTTACTTTAAAATCGACAAGCATAATTTTGTCAAAAATTTGGTAAAAAATTTTTTTGGTATGAAAAAATTTTTACCAAGTAGGATTGCTCAATCTGACCATAGAAAAGATTAGAAGGTACGCAGTGTTGTATTTGATGTATTTTCCAATATGGTGGCAAAATGCTTGTTCTTCCTCATCTCACACGTATTTAATATCAAATTAGATTCTTTGTTTATAAAAAATGGAATTTGTCTTTCATTTAATTAAATTTATTATTTATTTTGCTTTATTCAACGTTTTTTTTAAAGATAATACGCACTATTGATAGTTTAAAATTTTTTTTTTCTCTTTTGGTCTTTGCTTTGTTGTTGTTCTCCTTTGTGTTGCATTGTTTTTATTAAACGTCAAAAGTTCACTGTTGCCAAGTTGGAGGTTTTCCCGCTAAATCTAGCGCTTTTTGTTTGGATTTAGCGGGGGAAAATTGGTTTTAGCGGGAACTGTGGTTTAGCGGGAAAATCTAGCGCGTTTTGTTTGGATTTAGTGGGAACAATTTAGAGGTTTTTTTTCCAATTTTTCTTTTTTTTTTTCAATCGAAAACGCCAAGTTTGTCGAGTTTTAGCGCTTTTTTTTTGTAACTTAGCGGGAGATTTTTAAATTTTCCCGCTAAATTTTTTTCGGCGGTTTCTTGCGCGTTTTTAGTGAAAAGTAAATTTTCGTAGAAAAAATAATTTGGAGGTTTTTTTTTTAATTTTTCTTTTTTGTCAATCAAAAATGCCAAGTTTTTCGGTTTTTAGCGCTTTTTTTCGTAATTTAGCGGGAGAATTTTAAATTTTCCCCGCTAAATTTATTTTTGGCGGTTTCTAGCGCTTTTTTAGTGAAACTTAGAGGTTTTTGGTTAAAAATAGTTGGCAACAGTGCAAAAGTTACATAATGTGCTGTCACTAATACACTCAACCAAAAATCATTGTATTCCCAAAGAAAATCGCTATAAATTCAACAGAAATCATTGTTGATTTTGACCCTACAAATATTTATGTTGATTTCAATAAAAATTATTGTCAGTTTTTGTAAAAGTTGATCAACTCGTTTTTTTTGTAAATCAACTCTTATTTTTTGTAAATTCAACTCATATTTTTGTTGATATAAGAAATTTTATTAATAAAAAAAAGCTTGTTGTTATTTGTTAATATTCTTTTATTAAGCATAAATCACAATATTTTTGTATTATCGTCGGCTTTTTAAGCTGCAATATTTGAAGATTTTCACAAAGATTTTCACACACACTTCGTTTATTCATGTTATGCACTCATAAGCCATTCTCCAGTTTTCTGATGATACCAAACAAAATCCTTAAAAAAACAAAAAAGTTTTAATATGAATAATAGTATGAATACATAAAGTAATCAATGTATTTTTTTACTTACCAAATATTTACAAATCAGATCCTATTTTTATTTATTTTTATAATCCCTATTAATATTATAAATCTGATTGTTGGTTTGTCTGTCTGTCTGTCTGTCTTTCTGTCTGTCTGTCTGTCTGTTCCGCAATAAGTAAAGAACGGCTTAACCGATTTTCATGAAATTTTCACCACAGATAGTACTAACCGAGGCGGGAACTAAAGGCCGTAAGAGACCGCGATCGGACAAAGGGGCGTAAAATGCCACGCCCCTTTGTACCATGCTGAAGCTATATCTGCCTGTCCGGCAATAACAGAAAAATGGCTTAACCGATTATCATGAAATTTTCACCTCAGATGGTATTAACCGAGGCGGGAACTGTAGGCCATAAGCGACCGCGATCTGACAAAGGGGCGTAAAATGCCACGCCCCTTTGTACCATGCTGAAGCTATATCTGCCTGTTCCGCAATAAGTAAAGAACGGCTTAACCCCTTTTCATGAAATTTTCACCACAGATAGTACTAACCGAGGCGGGAACTATAGGCCGTAACCGACAGCGATCGGATAAAGGGGCTTAAAATGCCACGCCCCTTTGTACCATGCTGAAGCTATATCTGCCTGTCCGGCAATAACAGAAAAACGGCTTAACCGATTTTCATGAAATTTTCACCACAGATAGTATTAACCGAGGCGAGAACTATAGGCCATAAGCGACCGCCATCGGACAAAGGGGCGTAAAATGCCACGCCCCTTTGTACCATGCTGAAGACTGTTCTGCCTGTTCCGCAATAAGTAAAGAACGGCTTAACCCATTTTCATGAAATTTTCACCACAGATAGTACTAACCGAGGCGGGAACTATAGGCAGTAAGCGACAGCGATCGGACAAAGGGGCGTAAAATGCCACGCCCCTTTGTACCATGCTGAATCTGTATCTGCCTGTTCCGCAATAAGTAAAGAACGGCTTCACCCATTTTCATGAAATTTTCACCACAGATAGTACTAACCGAGGCGGGAACTATAGGCAGTAAGCGACAGCGATCGGACAAAGGGGCGCGAAATGCCACGCCCCTTTGTTCCATGCTGAAGCTATATCTGCCTGTTCCGCAATAAGTAAAGAACGGCTTAACCCATTTTCATGAAATTTTCACCACAGATAGTACTAACCGAGGCGGGAGCTATAGGCCATAAGCAACCGTGATCGGACAAAGGGGCGTAAAATGCCACGCCCCTTTGTACCATGTTAAAGATATAACTGCCTGTCCGGCAACAACGGAAAAACGGCTGAATCGATTTTCATGAAATTTTCACCAGAGATAGAAAAATCCGCGATCGGTAAAAATGGGGGTAAAATGCCACGCCCCTTTGTACCATGCTGAAGCTATATCTGCCTGTTCCGCAATAAGTAAAGAACGGCTTAACCCATTTTCATGAAATTTTCACCACAGATATTACTAACCGAGGCTGGAACTATAGGCCATAAGCGACCGCGATCGGACAAAGAGGCGTAAAATGCCACGCCCCTTTGTACCATGTTAAAGCTATATCTGCCTGTCCGACAACAACAGAAAAACGGCTGAATCGATTTTCATGAAATTTTCGCCAGAGATAGAAAAAATCCGCGATCGGAAAAAATGGGGGTAAAATGCCACGCCCCTTTGTACTATACAGAAACTATATCTGCCTGTTCCGCAATCACTGAAAAGCGATTTTACCGATTTCACTGAAATTTTTACCACAGATAGTACTAACCGAGACGGAAATTATGAGCCACAATAGAGGGCGATGGAAACAAGGGGCGTAAAATGTCACGCCCCTTTTTATTACACTGCAAGTTATTTCTTGCTTTCCGAAATTACGCTTAAACGGCTGAGCTGTTTTTCATGAAATTTTCACCACAGATAGTATTAACCGAAGCGAAAACTATGAGCCACAATAGAGGGCGATCAAAAATAAGGCGCAAAATGCACGCCCCTTTGTATTACATTGAACGTTATTTCTTCCTGTTCCGTAATCACGCATAAACGGCTGAACCGATTTTAGTGAAATTTTTACCAATGATAGTACTAACCGAAGAGAAAACTATAGATTATAAATAGAGCGCATTTGCACAAAGAGGCGGAAAATGTCACGCCTCTTTGGCACGCCCCTTTGTACTATACTGAACGTTTTTGGAATGTTCCGCAATCATGCTTAAACGACTATACCGATTTAAATAAAAAATAATATAGCACGCCCCTTTTTATTTTATTAGATTAGGTCTGTTCCTTAATAACGCTTAAACTACTAAGCCGATTTTAACAAAACATTTTCCAAAGACAGTACTAACAGAGGCGGGAAGTTTAGTCTGTATCAACTGCAACGTCTTTTGCAATGTACTGAAAGTTTATTCTGCCTTTACGTAATCACGCTTAAACGGCGAACCCGATGTTATTATAATTTTTACCACACCTATTTAGTACTTATTGAGGCGGAAACTATAGACAATTAATTTTTGTCGGATCCGTATTCACGCGTTAATGGTGAAACAAATTTAAAAACAATTTTCACCATAGATGGTATTTACCGTGTCGATCGGGCCAAGGGGCTTAAAATGCAGCACCCCTTTGTATTAAATTAAAAAATATTTTTTTCTGTATAATGGCACGCCACTTTGTAGGCAATATTAAACAGCGACTGATAAAAAGGCATATAATGGCACGCCCCTTTGTACTTTAGTGAGAGTTATGTCTGCCTGTTCCGCGAACGTGGAAACACTGCTGAGCAAATTTAATTGCAATTTTTTTCACCAGCTAACCAATAGGGGAACTATAGGTCACATGAGACCAAAATTTAACTAAATGCGTAAAATGCCACTCCCACTTGAACTTCAGTGAAAGTTATGTCTTTATTGAAGTTTTCACCACATATAGTGCTAACCGAGGAGGGAACTGTAGGTTCCTTTTAAAAGCCATTAAAGAAATACATTAATAAATATTAAAGAAATACATTAATATTAGGATTGTTCCCATGACGGAGGAACACACACATACCATGTTCCCCACGCTGAGAAAAATCGAAAAAATCGACCAAACCTCAAGTCACGAAGCAGTAATTAAACTGACTAATAAATAACTCATTGATTATATATGTTTTTCAACCCGGGCAACGCCGGGTGCAAAACAGCTAGTATTAAATATTTTTATAAAAAACAAACACATAAATAAATTTTATAAGAGATAAACACGATTCACATTGCTACCAACTCACTCGTCACTCGTTAAGGTGCATACAGACGACGCAATATTATGTACAATATTCAATTATATTGATGGTGTGTGGGTAAGATTGACCATTGTACAATCGTCAATATTACCCACACACCTTCAATATAATTGAATATTGTACATAATATTGCGTCGTATGTAGGTACCTTTAATAATCAAAAAAAAAAATTAACGAACAGGGTTGTTTTTTTCTATTTTGATTTATCTATTGAATTCTGTATAAAGGCCTATTCACACCTGAGGTGAAATCTCGTTCGAACGAGATTTCGATCATATCATCTGTATCATTTTATACACAACCATATGATCGAAATCTCGTTCGAACAAGATTTCACCCCAGGTGTGAATTGGGTATAAGCGTTGTAAAAAGTTGATTCAACTTTACTGATTATTCAACGACATCAACATTAATTTTTGTTGAATACGCCATTATTCTGTAAAACTTGATCTACAATGGGTTTACTAATTTTTCTACTAAGATATTTCTATGAGTGTACTTATTCAAGCGAAATACGACTCTGTAGGGGGGCATACACGGTACTGCATGCTGTACAATTTGCTGGATGAAAATGCGATTTTGATCGTGTATGGGCTTGTTGGACGACCATTACAAAAACAAAATCCACATGTCCATCCAGCAAATTGTACAGCATGCAGTACCGTGTATGCCCCCCTTGTTACACTTCTATTTTTTTCTATGAATCTGACCATAGAAAAGATTAGAAGGTACGCAGTGTTGTATTCGATGTATTTCCAATATGGTGGCAAAATGCTTGTTCTTCCTCATCTCACACGTATTTATTATCAAATTAGATTTTTTGTTAATAAAAAATGGAATTTGTCTTTCATTTAATTAAATTTATTATTTATTTTGCTTTATTCAACGTTTTTTTTTTAAGATAATACGCACAATTGAGTGTTTAATAACTTTTTTTTTTTCTCTTTTGTTGTTTGCTTTGTTGTTGTTTTCCTTTATGTTGTATTGTTTTTATTAAACGTCATAAGTTACATAATGTGCTGTCACTAATACTTATTCAAGCGAAATACGACTCTGTTACACTTCTATTTTTTTCTATAGGTGCCCATACACTTGCAGTCTCGTTGTACAGCTTGCTGGATAGACAACTGCATTTTGTTTTTGTAATGGTCGTCCAACCAGCCCATACACGATCAAAATCACGTTTTCATCCAGCCAATTGTACAACATGCAGTATCGTGTATGGGCCCCTTATGAATCTGACACAGTTTTTTTTTTTTGCCTGTAGTTCACATGCTAAATTTTACATTAAGTTTTTTTTGTGTGTACACAAAAACCTCTCGATTTCCCGTTGAAACATATTTTTATTATCCAAAACCGTCGAATTGGCAACAGTGTTTACGTAAGCAAATGTCATTCATTTGCACTGTTGCCAACTATTTTTAACCAAAAACCTCTAAATTTGACGAAAAAAGCGCTAGAAACCGCCAAAAATTAATTTAGCGGGGAATATTTAAAATTTTCCCGCTAAATTACAAAAAAAAGCGCTGAAACCCGAAAAACTTGGCATTTTTGATTGACAAAAAAGAAAAATTTAAAAAAAAAAACTCCAAATTATTTTTTCTACGAAAATTTACTTTTCATTAAAAACGCGCAAGAAACGGTCGAAAAAATTTTAGCGGGAAAATACAAAATTCTCCCGCTAAATTACAAAAAAAAGCGCTAAAATTCGACAAACTTGGCGTTTTCGATTGAAAAAAAAAAGAAAAATTGGGAAAAACCTCAAAATTTGTCCCACTAAATCCAAATAAAAAGCGCTAGATTTTCCCGCTAAAGCACCGTTCCCGCTAAAACCAATTTTCCCCCGCTAAATCCAAACAAAAAGCGCTAGATTTAGCGGGAAAACCTCCAACTTGGCAACAGTGTTCATTTGTTCATATAACAAGAGAAAAAATTCTACAGGCTGATTTTACGATTTTAATTTTAGTTTTGTGAGAAATTAAAGTATTATTCACACAAAATGATTTCATTTTCCCGTGGATTAGGAAATATACTAACACGTATTGCCTTCAATCATACAGGAGGATCAAGTGTTGGTTTAGCCCGCTCACTGCAAACAGCACGTGCAGTGAATTGTGCAAATTCGGAAAAACAACAAGGTGAGGAAACGAATGACAGTAGTGTTACTCAAGAGGAGAGTGGAGAAGTGCAAGAAAAACGTGAATTAACCGAACAAGATATAAAGTTAATGCAAAAAGATAGATCACAAAAAATACCCGTAGAAACTTCGATTCGTTACTTGCAAAGTGCCGCCTATCAACAAACATACGGAGAACAATTCGTATGGGAACAATATAGACGTAATCATAAGGGTATGTTCCCACCACGAAAAACACGCAAGACTTGCATAAGAAAGAACACTATAACTACGGGTAATCCTTGTCCAATTTGCAGAGACGAATATTTGGTATTGGATCATCATAACATTGAACTGTTAAAGCAATTTATTTCACCACAGTCTGGAAAAGTTCTAAGTTATTCAAAAACCGGTTTGTGCCAGAAGAAACACTTGGAATTATTGGTGGCTGTTGAAAGGGCCAAGGACTATGGTTTGTTAACATTCGATGTGCCCTATCGTGAATATGATTATAGTGAATTTTACGAAAAGAACAACAAAGCCCAAGCCAAAAATTAAAAAAGTATCGATTTGTTTTTAGTTTTGTAAGTAATTTAAATAAAAAATAAAAATGCAGCAAGAAGACACAACAATGGGAGGAGGAGGCGTAGAAGATGTAGCACAAACATTTACTTTTGTCATAGTGGGAGGGGGAATTGCTGGTGTTACTTGTGCGGAAACATTGGCCATATGTTGTCCCGACGAATCTATAATGTTAATGACTGAATCTAACATCATTAAAACCGTGGCCAATTTGGAACCAGTTGCCCGGTACTTGCATAAATTTGATGTAAAAGAAAGAACTTTAGCTGGTAACACCCAAGGAGGAGGGAATACGTTTTTAGCTCCTGCTATATTAACAATGGTAGATCAACTAAAGCATATTGAAGTCAAGGATAAGTTCATCCTGACCAAAGGAAATCGTAAGATATTTTATAAATATTTATGTTTATGTACGGGAGGAAGACCACGTCTTATAGAAGATCATAATTCTCTTATACTGGGTATACGAGATACTGATTCCGTATTGGAACTACAAAAGAGACTAAAAATGGCTTCAAAAATTGTTCTAGTTGGAAATGGTGGAATTGCAAGTGAACTGGCTCATGAACTCAGAGGTGTGGAAGTTCATTGGATAGTCAAAGACAATCATATAGCTTCAAAATTTGTAGATCCAGGAGCAGCATTATTTTTCCAAAAAAAAATTGACCATCAGCAAGAAGGCGAGAGCAGTCTTTCGCCAGCAAAGCCATTTATAAAACGTTTACGTTATGATGAAATAACACCCATGGAATCAAATAACAAAAAGGGAGCTGCCTTGGGACCCGACTGGCATAAACAATTTGATTTAAGTGGTTCCGATAAGAACAAAACTAAACCCATTATACACTTTAAATCTTTTATACAAAAAATGGAAAAAATTGAAGATGGTAATAAAGCCTCTTTGAATGTATACTTAAGTACAGGAGAAATAATAAATTGCGACTTTATTGTCTCCGCTACTGGAGTTACACCACGTTTGGACTTTTCTTGCAGTACTGAATTGCAAATATCTGATGAAGATAACGGCATTAAAATCAATGAAATGATGAAAACTTCAAATGATTTTATCTATGCAGCCGGAGATGTATGTACAGCAGATTGGCCCAAAGCAGACCACTGGTTTCAAATGCGTTTGTGGACACAAGCCAGACAAATGGGAAGTATGGCTGGAAGAAGTATGTCTGCAGCTTTCGAACAAGAAACAGTATACCAAGATTTTTGTTTTGAACTATTTGGTCATGTAACACAACTATTTGGATTGTCTGTCATCTTATTAGGACGTTATAATGGCCAAGGTTTGGGAACGGACTATGAACTTTTAATACGCACTACCCCTAATCAGGAATACATTAAATTCGTTTTGCAAAATGGCAAATTAAGAGGAGCCATATTGATTGGTAACACGGAATTGGCTGAAACTTGTGAAAATCTTATACTTAATGGCATTGATTTGACACCATTTGGCGATGATATACTTAATCCTGATATTGACATAGAAGATTATTTTGATTAATTTAATGAAACTTTGCTGTATAATCTATATTTTTGTTTTAATTGAAAAAAAAAAAATACATGAGAAATATTATTTACTAACGCCATTTTTCGCCAATGACTATTTTGATTTTTGTCATTTAATTTTAGCCTCGCTGCCTGTAAGAAAAAGAAAAGTATTTTGTTATTAAAGCAATTAATTGTAGTACTCAATAAATTAATGGATATTTAAATATTTGATTTGTCATCTCGTAATGATGAAAAATGCATGTGAATTTTGTACTCTTGCCTAAAATATTAAATCACAATGTTTTGCTGAATATATGAGCGTTTTCCGCCAAACCAATTAAAAAAAAATAATGTATTCATTTGTCATTCCATTCAAAACGTATTGAAATATCGTTTGAGGACCCCATTAAGCTTATAAATTATTGACCCATGATGGTTTCTAAAACGTTCTAGTGATTTCCATCCGTCTGTGGAAAACAAGATGCAGTCCAAAATATAAGAGCTGTTAATTTTGTAAATTATCAAATTTGGATCCGTCTGTATGTGAAAGGTAATGGGCAGATCAAACCAAAAGAGCTGTACATTTGGTAAATGAGCAAAATCGACAAATTGTAGCGATGTTTGTTTGTGAAAAGTACACTGCAGTCCAAACCAAAGGACTGGATTCCGAAGTTTGCCACGAATTTGTCTTGTGTTTATAGACTGACAAAGTTCTTAAGAGGACGAATTCGGACCAGGTGGAAGAAACTTCTTATTGAAGAAATAATCCAACCTCTGAAGAAGTCCAATTTGGACTTAGAGGACTTAAAAATTTAACTTTTGTAGTCATCTCTTTTTGTGGGCTTGGATATAAAAAAATGTAAAATTGTATTACAGTCATACTCGGTAATAACGAATTCTCAGTTATTACAAACTAAGTAGCGACGTTTTGCAAACAATTTTCATACAAAATAATTCGTTATAACCGGGTTTTACTGTACTTTTATAAGTGAAAAATATTTTATGCACTTATGTAGGGTATAAAATTCGGAACAAACCCATTACAACCACTTGTTTTTATACATTTGTTAAAAAAATTAGCATTTTTCTATCAAAAGTTCAGACTTGGTGGAAAAACATGGAACAAAAAGTTTTTTATGAAAAAAATAAAATTATGATGAAAAAAATTTAATAAAAAAAACTTATGAAAGATGCAGTAAAAAGTAGAGATGCGCGCGTGACACGAATTTTTCGTGATTCACGCGTGATCGTGAGTGAAATTTATTTTTACTCACGTGATCGTGAGTGCGCGTGATTATAAAAAATAGTTTCGTGCGTGAGCGTGCGTAATTTTTGTTTCGTGAGTTTGCGTGATTGTTTTGTGCTGTTTGAAACAGAAAACGAGTAAAGAAAATCGTCATTATATTGAATTTAGGGGGTAATTAATACAAAATTGTGATTTAAACAATGTTTATTGTTGTTTTAAGGAAATTAAATACTTTTTGTGCAAGAATTCGAAAAAAGTAAAAAAAAAAATTGTAAATTAAATTTCGTGAGCGTGATTATTTCGTGAGCGTGAGAAAAATTTTAGTTACTCACGTGAGCGTGCGTGAACGTGAGCAGAAATTATAATTTCGTGCGTGAGCAATATTTTTATTTCGTGAGCGTGAGCATGCGTGAGTCAAAATTTACTCACGCGCCCATCTCTAGTAAAAAGTGAAGTAAAATTAACGAAAACAATAGTGTTAAATACTTTATACCCTCCAATATGCAAAAAAATTAAAAAAAAAATGGATTTTCGTTTTTTTTTTAGAGAGGGGGACGATGAGTTAGGGGACTCCCGTCGCGGTATATGCTTACAAGTTCATTTAATTCTGCTTTGTACACTAAAGTATTGTAGTTTTGTTATTATTTAAATTTTTTTTCCATAAAAAAGCGACATTTTTTAATCCCTTGGGTCCAAGCGCAGGACTTTGAACTTCTGCGAACATAAAAATGTTTCATTTGTTTAACCAAAATACAAAAAATATAATTTTTTAGACGTTGCTTTAGTTTTTCAAGGGAAAACTTTTTTCTGCCTGGTCCGATTACATTCAAAATTACATTTTTTTAAAATTTGCTCCATCTGTTGTTTGTATGGGAGCCTGCTTAGGGAGTGGAGATAGGGCGTACGTATGTTTTAAAAAAATGGTGTAGGGTAAAAATAAATGGGGGTCGGTCTCACTAATGACCCCTCTCGGACGCACCATTGGACCGGTAGAAGCTGATTAAATAAAACAAATTTACAAAAAATAAAAAAAAAAATTGTTTGGGGACCGCCTTAAAAATTAGAGATAGAGGGTAGGTGTGTTCAGAGAAAATGGTTGGAATAAAAAAATATTGTGGGTCGGTCATACATTTTGTTGATCTAAGGGCACTATTAGGGCAGTTAGAGCGGTTGGAGCAAATTTTAAAAAATGTCGTTTTGTGTGGGAGCCCCCTTAGAAATTGGAGATAGGGTATTAGTTTGTTCCAAAGAAATGTTAAGACGTAAAAATTAATGGGGGTCTGTCTTATAAATGACCCCTGTATGACGCACCATTAGAGCAGTAGAAATGATTTTAAGATTGGAAATTTACAATATAATTCTTTCAAAAAATTTTAAAAAATAGTAACAATCGTTATCCGACGATCCTCACAAAAAATTTGCAGAATCGATAGAAGTTTTACACAAAAAAATTTCAAAAAAACATTTTCAAAAATGAGATTTAAATTTTAAAACTTAAAAATCGCATACTAGAGCGCTTTTAAGAATTTGTTGGGTTTTTTATTTTAAAGTACGTAAAAAAACAAAAATTTTGAAAAAAAAAAATTAAATTTGGACCATTATTGAAGAAGTTATGAGTAAAAGAAGTTTGAGTAAAGGAACAAACTACCAATTTTTAAAAATTCGATATCTTTTGAACGGGTCATCAAAAAAATCTGAAAATTTACAACGAAGGAGTTTTCGAAGGGTACTAAAAACTGTAAACAAATTGGGAAAATCTAAAAAAAAAAAAAAAATCAAAGTGTCCGATTTGACATGGAATGCCCCATATATACTTTATGGGGCCATGACCGATATTTCGATGCGTTACACACGGAATGACAAAGTGAGTATGCAGTTGGAAGGTATAAAAATTGTTGATGAAAAAAAGGTTTTTGTAAAAAAACAAAAAAAAAAATGGCGTTCTTCTGACGTTAATTAATTTTTCAAAGGGGAACATTTTTTCCCCCGCTCAGATCTTGCTCATTTCCAAAATTAAGCATCCTATGACCATTAGATATATTTGTGCCAAACTTCAGATGTATAGCTCTTTTATTTTGAACTGAATCGTGTCCTCTACAGACAGATTGACATCGTTAATTTTTTTAGATACGATAATATACATACTTTATAGGATCCTAGACTGATATTTCGATGAGTTACACACGGAATGGCAATGTCCGTATGCCCCCCATACTGTGGTTGGAGAGTGTAAAAATACTCAAATCAATTCCACTTACCAACATATTTGATTTCATCGAAAGCTTTACGGGCCTTTTTCAATTCTTCGTTCATGGTTAACAAATCTTTGACACGAGCATATTTTCTGGCATCCTTGCGTACCAAAAATATAATATCCTCAACTTGCACCCGTCCAGTACGGCCAATTTCCATTGCTTTGTGCGTCATTTCGGTAACAAATTCAATTACCAAATCTTCCAACAAATCCACACTTTCAGTATAAGGATTTTTATCATCTCCAAATCCATACATCATACACCTTAACTCTTTGCTAAAAAGTCGCTTCCGACCAGCATTTGTTGTTACAAATTGTTCTTCTCCCTCCTCTTCATCGAACTGGTGGAAAACGTAATAAACATTCGATTGTTTTATGTTATAACAAAGTATTTACTTACGTCGGGATTTTCAAACGGTTCCTCAGTATTTGCTGCCATTACTTTTCAACAAATTCGAAAAAAATATGGCAGAAACTCTTTGTTTATTGTAAATAAAAAATTTATATTTTTTGTTTTCCACCTCCGTGAAGTTAGCGATATCGCTAACTTTTTTTTTTTTTTCTCTGGTTAACAGGGTGACACAGAGATGACAAATTTTGCAAAAACTACTACTTTTATCAACCCTTCTCAATTTGAATTGCTCAATTTTGCAACAAACCAATGAATTTCAAGAGGTGTGACCAGTAATCCTCCTCTAAAGAGGCACTTGGTCGTTCGGTGTAGCCTTTTAAAACTGAATAAATTAGAGGACATTACAATGATGAATTTGGTGTACCACACTTATGTAGAATCAGCTCCTAAATGACAATTTTCTTTCAAAAAGAATCTGGCCACCAGTGGTCAGTTGGTAAAACCCTTGTGGAAGCTCCTGAATGTCGTTCGGTGTAGCTTTTTACACCTAAATATCATAGTAGATATTACTACGAAGAATTTGGTGTATAACACTTGTATGGAATCAGCTCGCATCTGTTCCATTTGTCCATTTCCATTAAAAAACTATCTGGCCAAAAGTGGTCAGTGGGTAAAACCCTTGTGGAAAGCACCTTAGTGTCGTTCGGTGTAGTTTTTTATAATTGAATATCGTAGAAGATATTACTACGAAGAATTTTGTGTATCACACTTGTATGGAATCAGCTCGCATCTGTTCCATTTGTCCATTTCCATTAAAAAACTTTCTGGCCAAAAGTGGTCAGTGGGTAAAATCCTTGTGGAAAGCACCTTAGTGTCGTTCGGTGTAGCTTTTTATAATTGAATATCGTAGAGGACATTACTACGAAGAATTTTGTGTATCACACTTGTATGGAATCAGCTCGCATCTGTTCCATTTGTCCATTTCCATTAAAAAACTATCTGGCCAAAAGTGGTCAGTGGGTAAAACCCTTGTGGAAAGCATCTTAATGTCGTTCGGTGTAGCATTTTATAATTGAATATCGTAGAGGACATTACTACGAAGATTTTGGTGTATCACACATGTATGGAATCAGCTCGCATCTGTTCCATTTGTCCATTTCCATTAAAAAAACTATCTGGCCAAAGGTGGTCAGTGGGTAAAACCCTTGAGGAAAGCACCTTAGTGTCGTTCGGTGTAGCTTTTTATAATTGAATATCGTAGAGGACATTACTACGAAGAATTTTGTGTATCACACTTGTATGGAATCAGCTCGCATCTGTTCCATTTGTCCATTTCCATTAAAAAACTATCTGGCCAAAAGTGGTCAGTGGGTAAAACCCTTGTGGAAAGCATCTTAATGTCGTTCGGTGTAGCATTTTATAATTGAATATCGTAGAGGACATTACTACGAAGATTTTGGTGTATCACACATGTATGGAATCAGCTCGCATCTGTTCCATTTGTCCATTTCCATTAAAAAAACTATCTGGCCAAAGGTGGTCAGTGGGTATAACCCTTGAGGAAAGCACCTTAGTGTCGTTCGGTGTAGCTTTTTATAATTGAATATCGTAGAGGACATTACTACGAAGAATTTTGTGTATCACACTTGTATGGAATCAGCTCGCATCTGTTCCATTTGTCCATTTCCATTAAAAAACTATCTGGCCAAAAGTGGTCAGTGGGTAAAACCCTTGTGGAAAGCATCTTAATGTCGTTCGGTGTAGCATTTTATAATTGAATATCGTAGAGGACATTACTACGAAGATTTTGGTGTATCACACATGTATGGAATCAGATCGCATCTGTTCCATTTGTCCATTTCCATTAAAAAACTATCTGGCCAAAAGTGGTCAGTGGGTAAAACCTGTGTGGAAAGCACCTTAATGTCATTCGGTGTAGCTTTTTATAATTGAATATCGTAGATGACATTACTATGAAGAATTTGGTGTACCACACTTGTATGGAATCAGCTCGCATCTGTTCCATTTGTCCATTTCCATTAAAAAACTATCTGGCCAAAGGTGGTCAGTGGGTAAAACCCTTGTGGAAAGCACCTAAATGTCGTTCGGTGTAGCTTTTTATAATTGAATATCGTAGAGGACATTACTACGAAGAATTTTGTGTATCACACTTCTAGGGAATCAGCTCGCATCTGTTCCATTTGTCCATTTCCATTAAAAAACTATCTGGCCAAAAGTGGTCAGTGGGTAAAACCCTTGTGGAAAGCACCTTAGTGTCGTTCGGTGTAGCTTTTTATAATTGAATATCGTAGAAGATATTACTACGAAGAATTTTGTGTATCACACTTGTATGGAATCAGCTCGCATCTGTTCCATTTGTCCATTTCCATTAAAAAACTTTCTGGCCAAAAGTGGTCAGTGGGTAAAATCCTTGTGGAAAGCACCTTAGTGTCGTTCGGTGTAGCTTTTTATAATTGAATATCGTAGAGGACATTACTACGAAGATTTTGGTGTATCACACATGTATGGAATCAGATCGCATCTGTTCCATTTGTCCATTTCCATTAAAAAACTATCTGGCCAAAAGTGGTCAGTGGGTAAAACCTGTGTGGAAAGCACCTTAATGTCATTCGGTGTAGCTTTTTATAATTGAATATCGTAGATGACATTACTATGAAGAATTTGGTGTACCACACTTGTATGGAATCAGCTCGCATCTGTTCCATTTCTGAATTTTTAAATTTCCATTAAAAAACTTTCTGGCCAAAAGTGTTCAGTGGGTAAAACCCTTGTGGAAAGCACCTTAGTGTCGTTCGGTGTAGCTTTTTAAAATTGAATATCGTAGAGGACATTACTATGAAGAATTTGGTGTACCACACTTGTATGGAATCAGCTCGCATCTGTTCCATTTCTGAATTTTTAAATTTCCATTAAAAAATTATCTGGCCAAAAGTGGTCAGTGGGTAAAACCCTTGTGGAAAGCACCTTAGTGTCGTTCGGTGTAGCTTTTTATAGTTGAATATCGTAGAGGATATTACTACGAAGAATTTTGTGTATCACACTTGTATGGAATCAGCTCGCATCTGTTCCATTTGTCCATTTCCATTAAAAAACTATCTGGCCAAAAGTGGTCAGTGGGTAAAACCCTTGTGGAAAGCACCTAAATGTCGTTCGGTGTAGCTTTTTATAATTGAATATCGTAGAGGACATTACTACGAAGAATTTTGTGTATCACACTTCTAGGGAATCAGCTCGCATCTGTTCCATTTGTCCATTTCCATTAAAAAACTATCTGGCCAAAAGTGGTCAGTGGGTAAAACCCTTGTGGAAAGCACCTTAGTGTCGTTCGGTGTAGCTTTTTATAATTGAATATCGTAGAAGATATTACTACGAAGAATTTTGTGTATCACACATGTATGGAATCAGCTCGCATCTGTTCCATTTGTCCATTTCCATTAAAAAACTTTCTGGCCAAAAGTGGTCAGTGGGTAAAATCCTTGTGGAAAGCACCTTAGTGTCGTTCGGTGTAGCTTTTTATAATTGAATATCGTAGAGGACATTACTACGAAGAATTTTGTGTATCACACTTGTATGGAATCAGCTCGCATCTGTTCCATTTGTCCATTTCCATTAAAAAACTATCTGGCCAAAAGTGGTCAGTGGGTAAAACCCTTGTGGAAAGCTTCTTAATGTCGTTCGGTGTAGCATTTTATAATTGAATATCGTAGAGGACATTACTACGAAGATTTTGGTGTATCACACATGTATGGAATCAGCTCGCATCTGTTCCATTTGTCCATTTCCATTAAAAAAACTATCTGGCCAAAGGTGGTCAGTGGGTAAAACCCTTGAGGAAAGCACCTTAGTGTCGTTCGGTGTAGCTTTTTATAATTGAATATCGTAGAGGACATTACTACGAAGATTTTGGTGTATCACACATGTATGGAATCAGCTCGCATCTGTTCCATTTGTCCATTTCCATTAAAAAAACTATCTGGCCAAAGGTGGTCAGTGGGTAAAACCCTTGAGGAAAGCACCTTAGTGTCGTTCGGTGTAGCTTTTTATAATTGAATATCATAGAGGACATTACTACGAAGAATTTTGTGTATCACACTTGTATGGAATCAGCTCGCATCTGTTCCATTTGTCCATTTCCATTAAAAAACTATCTGGCCAAAAGTGGTCAGTGGGTAAAACCCTTGTGGAAAGCATCTTAATGTCGTTCGGTGTAGCATTTTATAATTGAATATCGTAGAGGACATTACTACGAAGATTTTGGTGTATCACACATGTATGGAATCAGATCGCATCTGTTCCATTTGTCCATTTCCATTAAAAAACTATCTGGCCAAAAGTGGTCAGTGGGTAAAACCTGTGTGGAAAGCACCTTAATGTCATTCCGTGTAGCTTTTTATAATTGAATATCATAGATGACATTACTATGACGAATTTGGTGTACCACACTTGTATGGAATCAGCTCGCATCTGTTCCATTTCTGAATTTTTAAATTTCCATTAAAAAACTTTCTGGCCAAAAGTGTTCAGTGGGTAAAACCCTTGTGGAAAGCACCTTAGTGTCGTTCGGTGTAGCTTTTTAAAATTGAATATCGTAGAGGACATTACTATGAAGAATTTGGTGTACCACACTTGTTTGGAATCAGCTCGCATCTGTTCCATTTCTGAATTTTTAAATTTCCATTAAAAAATTATCTGGCCAAAAGTGGTCAGTGGGTAAAACCCTTGTGGAAAGCACCTTAGTGTCGTTCGGTGTAGCTTTTTATAGTTGAATATCGTAGAGGATATTACTACGAAGAATTTTGTGTATCACACTTGTATGGAATCAGCTCGCATCTGTTCCATTTGTCCATTTCCATTAAAAAACTATCTGGCCAAAAGTGGTCAGTGGGTAAAACCCTTGTGGAAAGAACCTTCGTGTCGTTCGGTGTAGCTTTTTATAATTGAATATCGTAGAGGACATTACTACGAAGATTTTGGTGTATCACACATGTATGGAATCAGCTCGCATCTGTTCCATTTGTCCATTTCCATTAAAAAACTATCTGGCCAAAAGTGGTCAGTGGGTAAAACCCTTGTGGAAAGCACCTTAATGTCGTTCGGTGTAGCTTTTTATAATTAAATATCGTAGAGGACATTACTACGAAGAAATGTGTGTATCACACTTGTATGGAATCAGCTCGCATCTGTTCCATTTGTCCATTTCCATTAAAAAACCATCTGGCCAAAAGTGGTCAGTGGGTAAAACCCTTGTGGAAAGCACCTTAGTATCGTTCGGTGTAGCTTTTTATAATTGAATATCGTAGAGAACATTACTACGAACATTTTGGTGTATCACACTTCTATGGAATCAGCTCGCATCTGTTCCATTTGTGAATTTTTACATTTCCATTAAAAAATTATCTGGTCAAAAGTGGTCAGTGGGTAAAACCCTTGTGGAAAGCACCTTAGTGTCGTTCGGTGTAGCTTTTTATAATTGAATATCGTAGAGGATATTACTACGAAGAATTTTGTGTATCACACTTGTATGGAATCAGCTCGCATCTGTTCCATTTGTCCATTTCCATTAAAAAACTAGCTGGCCAAAAGTGGTCAGTGGGTAAAACCCTTGTGGAAAGAACCTTAGTGTCGTTCGGTGTAGCTTTTTATAATTGAATATCGTAGAGGACATTACTACGAAGAGTTTGGTGTATCACACTTGTATGGAATCAGCTCGCATCTGTTCCATTTGTCCATTTCCATTAAAAAACTATCTGGCCAAAAGTGGTCAGTGGGTAGGTTAGGTTAGGTTAGGTTAGGTTAGGTTGTAAGTGGCTGCTGACGTTTTACGTCAACACACGTAGACTCTGAGGTCCATTGTGATACCACGGGACCGTAATAGGTTTCCCTACTAGTCCCTGTCGTTAAACCATTTTGAGCTTCTTATGAAACTCCTTAGATGTTGAATTTTGACATCCGACAAATCAGAAAGATCGTACAGCTCACTAGATCCCAGTGAAGCAAGTCGCTGACCAGAAAGTGCCGGGCAATGGCAAATAAAGTGTTCGATAGTTTCCAACTCCTCTTCATCCATGCAACTTCGGCAAAAGTCATTCGACGGCACATTTAACCGCTCTGCGTGCTTCCCTATAAGACAGTGTCCGGTAATTATAGAAACCACCGTTGAAATCTCTCCTCTTGGAAGCGATATCAGCTCACTTGTGCGCCCCTGATTAAGAGAAGGCCAAATCAGTCGTGTTGTCTCACACGTCCATCCATTTGCCCATCTTTGATTAGTCTCCGTCGCAGAACAAAGCCGTAGGTTTTGCTTGCAAGTTTCTAGAGGCGTACCAACACATTCCAATTCTGTTGGAACCTGTAAGGTAGTTCCTAGTCTTGCAAGCTCATCGGCTTTGCAATTCCCTGGAATGTCTCTGTGCCCTGGGACCCATATGAGTCGTATGTTAAACTGCTTGGCCATCTCATTTAAAGACGTGCGGCAGTTAAGGGCAGATCTTGTTTTCAGAAACATTGAATCCAGGGACTTGACCGCGGCTTGACTGTCAGTATAGATGTTGACTGCGGTTGTAGACAAGACATTGCAGCTCAACCAGTCAGCCACTTCTTTTATTGCCAGCATCTCTGCCTGGTAAACACTGCAATGATCTGGCAATCTACGAGCCAGGCTCAACCCAAGCTCTTCCGAATAGACTCCAAAGCCCACTTGTTCGTGCAGCCTCGATCCATCTGTGTAAAAATTTATGGTAGCTCCACTACCCGGAGTATCCCCCATCCAAGACTCCCTGGATGGTATCATAGTGGTAAAGTGGCGCTCAAAGAGGCTCAAAGAGGGAGCACAGTCCACATTTTGTGGTATTGTTATCTTTTTCAAGATTGCGCTATGGCCACAATCACTGCTCCTCCATTGCAGCGTGCTATTAAGTCGAATTGCCGACGCAGCCGCATACTGCCTACCCAATATGTCCAAGGGTATCAGGTGAAGGAGGATTTCTAATGCAGCCGTAGGTGTAGTACGAAGAGCACCAGTGATGCACATTGACGCCATTCTCTGTACCTTCGTGATAAAGACAAAGTTCGCTTTTGTTTCCAAAGCAGGCCACCAGACAATGATTCCATACAGCAAAATTGGACGCACCACTGCTGTATAGATCCAATGAACGACTTGAGGGCTAAAACCCCATCGTTTTCCAATGGCCCTTTTACAGGAATACAAAGCAATCGTTGCTTTTCTCACCCGTTCCTCAATATTACGCCTGAAATTCAGCTTCCTATCTAGAAATACTCCAAGATACTTGGCTCCATCTGAGAAGGTGATTTCAGTACCGTCCAGAGAAATAGGATCAAAAGCAGGAATCTTATTTTTCCTTGTAAACAAAACAAGCTCTGTTTTACTAGGATTAACTCCTAGGCCACAGTCTCTTGCCCATTTAGACAGATCTTTCAGAGAACCCTGAAGAATGTCCCGCAATGTTGGCAGATGCTTCCCCTTTACCGCTATCGCGACATCGTCAGCATATGCGATAACATGACAACCACGTGCTTCTAGAGATAGTAGCATTGAATTCAGTGCCAGGTTCCAAAGAAGCGGCGAAAGAACACCTCCTTGTGGTGTGCCCCTATTGACAAATCGAGATATGA
The DNA here is from genome assembly GCA_963921195.1 of Pegoplata infirma. Lineage (NCBI taxonomy): Eukaryota > Metazoa > Arthropoda > Insecta > Diptera > Anthomyiidae > Pegoplata > Pegoplata infirma. Next base: position 161,510,106 of record OY992537.1, on the reverse strand, counting down.
CGGACGCTCCCAATTCAGACGTTATACGTCTATTGGCAAGTAGGTTTTCCACCATTAAAACGATTTCACGCTTTACTCCCAGACCAGACAATGCCAATATTATCGATTCTGGAATGACATTATTAAAAGCCCCCTCAATATCAAGAAAGGCCACCATAGTGTACTCCTTTACCGAAAGCGATCTCTCGATGGTACCAACGAGCTCATGAAGAGCTGTTTCCGTTGATCGTCCCTTGCTGTATGCATGTTGCTTTGTCGAAAGCAACCTCGGGTCAATCACTCTACGCAAATATGAGTCTATCATTCGTTCCATTGTCTTTAACAAAAAAGAAGACAGACTAATTGGTCTGAAATCCTTCGGAGCTGTGTGGGAACTTTTCCCAGCCTTCGGGATAAATACGACTCTGGTATCCCTCCATTTTAAAGGAATATACGACCAGTTGATGCATGCTGTGTATAGATTATACAGCAACGGGGCTATATAGTCCAACACTTGCTGCAACTCAGCCGGGATTATACCATCAGGTCCCGGGGATTTATAGGGCCTAAAGCTTTTTATCGCCCAGATTAATGTTGGCATATTTATTATTTCCGAAGCAATTTCAGATGCTTGGGCGTCAGAACGTTCCAAAGCTTGAAACGGCGTCATGGAATTGCCCGGAAAATGCGTGTTTAAAAGGAGATCCAGCGACTCTCCACTGGAGGAAGACCACACCCCATTAGGATCTTTCAGGTATCCTAGGGTGCAAGGAGAAGAAGCCAGAACCTTGCGCAGCCTGGATGCCTCAGAAACGTCTTCTATGTTTCCACAGAAGTTTTTCCAAGAATCACATTTTGCATTTCTGATCATCTTTTTATAACTCTTAAGTTGCAGCCTGTATGCAGACCAGTCCTCGTCCGCTCTTGAAAATTTAGCCTTATTAAAGAGCTTTCTGCAGGAATCTCTGCTCGTCTGCAACTCATTTGACCACCAAGGTGGCTTTTTTTTCCCTCTAGGCTTTGCAGAAGGGCAAGACGCATCCAGGCACCTATTACAAACATTTGTTATATGGTCAACCAGACAGTCAATTTCCGCCAAACTATGCGGTTCAGATAGGGGTACTTCATCCAAAAGCAAAGAAAAAGTCTCCCTATATTTCACCCAGTTTGTTCTTCTCAGATTTCTAGAGACTGTCTCAACCGGGGCACGCTCCCTGAGTAAAAACTCAATGTAGCGATGATCTGAGAAAGAATGCTCTTTCAAAACTCTCCAGTCATCAATTCTATCAGACAATGTATCTGATACAAGTGTTACGTCAAGAACCTCTTGCCGCGTACTTGTAACGAAAGTTGGTTCACTACCCTTGTTACAAATATACAGGTTAGTGCTTAACAAAAACTCCAAAAGTGATTCGCCTCTATCATTTGTGTCTGTACTACCCCATATCGAATGATGTGCATTAGCATCACAGCACACTAGTAACTGGTGTCCCCTAGATTCAGACTCCCGAATCAGACCGCCAACCTTCTCCGGGGGTATTGGCCCCGGATTAGGAAAATACGCAGAGGCGAGCCAAATAGATTTCCCACGAAGCTCTAAGCTAGCCGCTGTAACATCCATATCACTAAAAGTTGATAAAAAGAATATATTTAAGCCATTTTTCGCCAAGATGCAGGCTCTTGGTGAGCCCTCACCTTTGGCAACCATCAACTTAAACCTAGGGGTCTTCAATCCGCAAACCCTGCCACCCCGCACCCAGGGCTCTTGGATAAAAACCAAGTCAACTGCTCCTGTCGTCAGGCGCAGCAATAGTGCAGCTGAGGCTGCCTTACAGTGATGGAGGTTTATTTGTAGGAACCGCAACATCTTGCTTTTTTTCCACCATCCTTTCCACCACCGTGTTATTGGCTTCATCCTCCGTGTTATCATAGAGGTCGCATTCGTCCCCAGATTCGGTTTCGAATAAGCCAGATATGTGTCCCATCTGTTCTGAATCGGAGGCAACAGAACTCTCCGAATTCCTCACTGCATGGGCCTCGTCCTGAATGTCACCCATAGTGGCATCAGCTTTATCCTCCGTGCCATCACAGAGGTCGCATTCGTTACCAGATTCGGTTTCGAAAATGCCAGATGCATCTCCCATCAGCCTAGAATCGGTCAGCTGAATATCAACCTTTTCCAGATTCTCCTCCCCAGCCGACTCTGCCACTGGCTTGTCTGCTTCCAAAATAGGCTTCTGGTCGCCCTTGTAGACATTGACTCTTATATGAAAAAAGCCAAATCTAATAATGCCGTCAGTCCTGGCTAAAAGCGGAAGCGATTCCTCATTAACCAAGACCACTGCTTGACGACGAGCGCCCTCCATCTCACCCAATCTGGCAATTTGCCAATTCTGAGTTGGAAGGTCAGGATTGCAGACTTTTATCATCTTTAGAATCACCGCAGTGTCACTTGTAGCCATTGGGATCCATGCATGAGCTCTGGGTTGCGAGGGGATATCATGTTTTTCCACAACGTCCAGTCTGGCTCCAGGCCATAACTCTCCCACTTGGCTAATGGCAACCTTAAACACGGCTGCGGATCTTTCGTTTCCAAAAGCAACGAGTTTTACTCGCCCCTGATACCAACCTGCGTTGACAGTAGTAGGGAGAAAATCAGGCATACTCTCAAGAAGCCTATAGTAGATTTCATTTAGTTTAGTTTCAACTAAACTCCACTTGTCCCTTGGAATACTACAATCCCCATTTTGCCTGTTTATCACAGCCCTAACGAAGTTACCTTTCACCACTTCACTAAAAGACTGAGTCCAGACGTTGCCGGTCACCTTAGATCTTTTAGGTAAAGGTTTCTCGTCGGGCGAGCGCAACCTTTTACCAGACTTCGATGACGAGGCCGAAACAGCGCTCTGTTCGTCAGATGCGCGCATTGCCGAAAGTTTGTCCTGTTCTTCAATGACTCCTTTCGCCCATGATAGCGACGCCCTCTCACGTTCGGAGAGCTTCGTTCCATCGAGTTGGCTTAGTCTGTTAATTATTTTCAAACAAAGCCTTCTCTGGTTGTGCCTGACCTTTGATGGCTTAAGTTTCTTTTTCTTTTTACCACCAATATTAGGCTGAGCACCCCTACCAGAATCAAGGCCGGACTTCAAGGTCGCAACCCTAAGACCAGTGCTAGGACCAGCACCAGTCGGTGAGGCAGAGCCTCGAACTAAATCGGTATCATTTGTGTCCATATTTTCATTTTCCTTGATGTGGTAATGAAAATATCACAAAAATACCTATTACGAACAAACCTATTACGAACAATTTTAGTAATTCAATTTATAGCACGGAGTTAAAATAAAACACGTCCACACTCGTCAACAGTTGAACGATTTTGATCAGTTGAACAGTTGAACGATCAGTGGGTAAAACCCTTGTGGAAAGCACCTTAGTGTCGTTCGGTGTAGCTTTTTATAATTGAATATCGTAGAGGACATTACTACGAAGAATTTTGTGTATCACACTTGTATGGAATCAGCTCGCATCTGTTCCATTTGTCCATTTCCATTAAAAAACTATCTGGTCAAAAGTGGTCAGTGGGTAAAACCCTTGTGAAAAGCACCTTAATGTCATTCGGTGTAGCTTTTTATAATTGAATATCGTAGATGACATTACAACGAAGAATTTGGTGTATCACACTTCTATGGAATCAGCTCGCATCTGTTCCATTTGTCCATTTCCATTAAAAAATTATCTGCCCAAAAGTGGTCAGTGTGTAAAACTATTGTGGGAAGCACCTTAATGTCGTTCGGTGTAGCATTTTATAATTGAATATCGTAGAGGACATTACTACGAAGAATTTTGTGTATCACACTTGTATGGAATCAGCTCGCATCTGTTCCATTTGTCCATTTCCATTAAAAAACTATCTGGTCAAAAGTGGTCAGTGGGTAAAACCCTTGTGGAAAGCACCTTAATGTCGTTCGGTGTAGCTTTTTATAATTAAATATCGTAGAGGACATTACTACGAAGAAATGTGTGTATCACACTTGTATGGAATCAGCTCGCATCTGTTCCATTTGTCCATTTCCATTAAAAAACTATCTGGCCAAAAGTGGTCAGTGGGTAAAACCCTTGTGGAAAGCACCTTAATGTCGTTCGGTGTAGCTTTTTATAATTAAATATCGTAGAGGGCATTACTGCGAAGATTTTGGTGTATCACACTTGTATGGAATCAGCTCGCATCTGTTCCATTTGTCCATTTCCATTAAAAAACTATCTGGCCAAAAGTGGTCAGTGTGTAAAACCTGTGTGGAAAGCACCTTAATGTCATTCGGTGTAGCTTTTTATAATTGAATATCGTAGATGACATTACAACGAAGAATTTGGTGTATCACACTTCTATGGAATCAGCTCGCATCTGTTCCATTTGTCCATTTCCATTAAAAAATTATCTGGCCAAAAGTGGTCAGTGGGTAAAACCCTTGTGGAAAGCACCTTAGTGTCGTTCGGTGTAGCTTTTTATAATTGAATATCGTAGAGGATATTACTACGAAGAATTTTGTGTATCACACTTGTATGGAATCAGCTCGCATCTGTTCCATTTGTCCATTTCCATTAAAAAAACTATCTGGCCAAAGGTGGTCAGTGGGTAAAACCCTTGAGGAAAGCACCTTAGTGTCGTTCGGTGTAGCTTTTTATAATTGAATATCGTAGAAGACATTACTACGAAGATTTTGGTGTATCACACTTGTATGGAATCAGCTCGCATCTGTTCCATTTGTCCATTTCCATTAAAAAACTATCTGGCCAAAAGTGGTCAGTGTGTAAAACCTGTGTGGAAAGCACCTTAATGTCATTCGGTGTAGCATTTTATAATTGAATATCGTAGATGACATTACAACGAAGAATTTGGTGTATCACACTTCTATGGAATCAGCTCGCATCTGTTCCATTTGTGAATTTTTACATTTCCATTAAAAAATTATCTGGCCAAAAGTGGTCAGTGGGTAAAACCCTTGTGGAAAGCACCTTAATGTCGTTCGGTTTAGCTTTTTATAATTGAATATCGTAGAGGACATTACTACGAAGATTTTGGTGTATCACACTTGTATGGAATCAGCTCGCATCTGTTCCATTTGTCCATTTCCATTAAAAAACTATCTGGCCAAAAGTGGTCAGTGTGTAAAACCTGTGTGGAAAGCACCTTAATGTCATTCGGTGTAGCATTTTATAATTGAATATCGTAGATGACATTACAACGAAGAATTTGGTGTATCACACTTCTATGGAATCAGCTCGCATCTGTTCCATTTGTCCATTTCCATTAAAAAACTATCTGGCCAAAAGTGGTCAGTGGGTAAAACCCTTGTGGAAAGCACCTTAATGTCGTTCGGTGTAGCTTTTTATAATTAAATATCGTAGAGGGCATTACTGCGAAGATTTTGGTGTATCACACTTGTATGGAATCAGCTCGCATCTGTTCCATTTGTCCATTTCCATTAAAAAACTATCTGGCCAAAAGTGGTCAGTGTGTAAAACCTGTGTGGAAAGCACCTTAATGTCATTCGGTGTAGCTTTTTATAATTGAATATCTTAGAGAACATTACAACGAAGTATTTGGTGTATCACACTTCTATGGAATCAGCTCGCATCTGTTCCATTTGCCCATTTCCATTAAAAAATTATCTGTCCAAAAGTGGTCAGTGTGTAAAACTATTGTGGGAAGCACCTTAATGTCGTTCGGTGTAGCTTTTTATACTTAAATATCATAGAGGACATAATTACGAAGAATTTGGTGTACCACACTTGTATGGAATCAGCTCGCATCTGTTCTAAAATCGGACCAGGGGGAAAAAAGTTCCCCCTTGAAGAACTAAAACGACCACCGTCCAAAAATTTAAAATTCGACTACTTCAGGATATACTTCATCGATAGGACTATATGCTAGGAAATTTTCAGCTTCCTAAGTCATAAGAGGACTATAAAAAAAGCAAAAATGTCAATTTTCATCTTCATATGTCATTGGGGGTCTTAAAATTAATTAAAATATTAAAAAACACAATTTTGCCACGCCCCATTTTTCTCTTAATTCTCCTTCCACAGTCTAAAAAATTTAAATCCGATTACTTCAGGATATGTTTCATTGTTAGAACTAAATGCTATGAAATTTTCCGCTTCCTAAGTCATTTTGGGGCTTCAAAAAAAGTAAAAGTGTTAAAAAATCCCAATTTTGTCACGCCACTTTTCCCCTCAATTCTCCGCCCACATTGCGAAAATTTTAAATCTGACTACTTGGGGATATGCGCCATCGTTAGGGCTATATTCTAAGAAATTTTCAGCTTCCTAAGTCATTTGGGGGCTTTAAATTAAGCAAAAATGTAAAAAAAATTGAATTTTTCCACGCCCACTTTTCCGCTTACTTCTCCGCCCACAGGCAAAAAATCGAAAATCCGGCTACGTTAGGATCTGCCCCAGGTGTTTTACTATATGCATGCCAATTTTCAGCTTTGTAGCTCATCAGTGGGCTTCAAAAAGCTCTGGATAGACAAAAAAAGAGGAACACACAAATAGGGAAATTATATATGAAGGGCTTAATGCAAGAACTTGATAAGCAACATTTTATTTTTTTCTGTTTTTCGCCTTCTGCTGATGTTCCATTGACAGATTTTTTGCAGAAGTCTTGCTTTAACCCTTCGTACAAGTATATTGAGAATACAAGTTCTGCAAAAGTTATATTTTCTACATTATTTTAAAAGTTTTAAGGCAAAAACCACCATAAAATGAAATGTTGCTTATCGAGTTTTTACAATAAGCCCTTCATATATAGATGATATTTACGCATAATTAATAAATTGTTATCGTTATTTTTAATTAATTTCTATAACCACGCCCCCAAAGGGGGGCGGCCTGAAAAAAATCGAATTTCGTAACCCCCTTGGTCCAAGCGCAGGGGTATGAACATAATATGGCGTACAAATGTTACATTTGTTGAGCAAAAATTAAAAAAAAAAACTCGTAAAAATATGGTATTTTTCAGGGGTTGTTTTAGTTCTTCAAGGGGGAACTTTTTTCCCCCTGGTCCGATTTTGGAACAGATGCGAGCTGATTCCACACAAGTGTGGTACACCAAATTCTTCGTAATTATGTCCTCTATGATATTTAAGTATAAAAAGCTACACCGAACGACATTAAGGTGCTTCCCACAATAGTTTTACACACCGACCACTTTTGGACAGATAATTTTTTAATGGAAATGGACAAATGGAACAGATGCGAGCTGATTCCATAGAAGTGTGATACACAAAATTCTTCGTTGTAATGTTCTCTAAGATATTCAATTATAAGATGCTACACCGAACGACATTAAGGTGCTTTCCACAAGGGTTTTACCCACTGACCACTTTTGGCCAGATAATTTTTTAATGGAAATGGACAAATGGAACAGATGCGAGCTGATTCCTTACAAGTGTGGTACACCAAATTCTTCGTAATTATGTCCTCTGTGGTATTTAGGTATAAAAAGCTACACCGAACGACATTAAGGTGCTTTCCACAAGGGTTTTACCCACTGACCACTGTTGGCCAGATAATTTTTTAATGGAAATGTAAAAATTCACAAATGGAACAGATGCGAGCTGATTCCATAGAAGTGTGATACACCAAATTCTTCGTTGTAATGTCATCTACGATATTCAATTATAAAAAGCTACACAGAATGACATTAAGGTGCTTTCCACACAGGTTTTACACACTGACCACTTTTGGCCAGATAGTTTTTTAATGGAAATGGACAAATGGAACAGATGCGAGCTGATTCCATACAAGTGTGATACACCAAAATCTTCGTAGTAATGTCCTCTACGATATTCAATTATAAAAAGCTACACCGAACGACATTAAGGTGCTTTCCACAAGGGTTTTACCCACTGACCACTTTTGGCCAGATAATTTTTTAATGGAAATGTAAAAATTCACAAATGGAACAGATGCGAGCTGATTCCATACAAGTGCGATACACAAAATTCTTCGTAGTAATGTCTTCTACGATATTCAATTATAAAAAGCTACACCGAACGACACTAAGGTGCTTTCCACAAGGGTTTTACCCACTGACCACTTTTGGCCAGAAAGTTTTTTAATGTAAATGGACAAATGGAACAGATGCGAGCTGATTCCATACAAGTGTGATACACAAAATTCTTCGTAGTAATATCTTCTACGATATTCAATTATAAAAAGCTACACTGAACGACATTAAGATGCTTTCCACAAGGGTTTTACCCACTGACCACTTTTGGCCAGATAGTTTTTTAATGGAAATGGACAAATGGAACAGATGCGAGCTGATTCCATACAAGTGTGATACACAAAATTCTTCGTAGTAATGTCCTCTATGATATTCAATTATAAAAAGCTACACCGAACGACACTAAGGTGCTTTCCTCAAGGGTTTTACCCACTGACCACCTTTGGCCAGATAGTTTTTTTAATGGAAATGGACAAATGGAACAGATGCGAGCTGATTCCATACATGTGTGATACACCAAAATCTTCGTAGTAATGTCCTCTACGATATTCAATTATAAAATGCTACACCGAACGACATTAAGATGCTTTCCACAAGGGTTTTACCCACTGACCACTTTTGGCCAGATAGTTTTTTAATGGAAATGGACAAATGGAACAGATGCGAGCTGATTCCATACAAGTGTGATACACAAAATTCTTCGTAGTAATGTCCTCTACGATATTCAATTATAAAAAGCTACACCGAACGACACTAAGGTGCTTTCCTCAAGGGTTTTACCCACTGACCACCTTTGGCCAGATAGTTTTTTTAATGGAAATGGACAAATGGAACAGATGCGAGCTGATTCCATACATGTGTGATACACCAAAATCTTCGTAGTAATGTCCTCTACGATATTCAATTATAAAATGCTACACCGAACGACATTAAGATGCTTTCCACAAGGGTTTTACCCACTGACCACTTTTGGCCAGAAAGTTTTTTAATGGAAATGGACAAATGGAACAGATGCGAGCTGATTCCATACAAGTGTGATACACAAAATTCTTCGTAGTAATATCTTCTACGATATTCAATTATAAAAAGCTACACCGAACGACACTAAGGTGCTTTCCACAAGGGTTTTACCCACTGACCACTTTTGGCCAGATAGTTTTTTAATGGAAATGGACAAATGGAACAGATGCGAGCTGATTCCCTAGAAGTGTGATACACAAAATTCTTCGTAGTAATGTCCTCTACGATATTCAATTATAAAAAGCTACACCGAACGACATTTAGGTGCTTTCCACAAGGGTTTTACCCACTGACCACCTTTGGCCAGATAGTTTTTTAATGGAAATGGACAAATGGAACAGATGCGAGCTGATTCCATACAAGTGTTATACACCAAATTCTTCGTAGTAATATCTACTATGATATTTAGGTGTAAAAAGCTACACCGAACGACATTCAGGAGCTTCCCACAAGGGTTTTACCAACTGACCACTGGTGGCCAGATTCTTTTTGAAAGAAAATTGTCATTTAGGAGCTGATTCTACATAAGTGTGGTACACCAAATTCATCATTGTAATGTCCTCTAATTTATTCAGTTTTAAAAGGCTACACCGAACGACCAAGTGCCTCTTTAGAGGAGGATTACTGGTCACACCTCTTGAAATTCATTGGTTTGTTGCAAAATTGAGCAATTCAAATTGAGAAGGGTTGATAAAAGTAGTAGTTTTTGCAAAATTTGTCATCTCTGTGTCACCCTGTTAACCAGAGAAAAAAAAAAAAAAAAAAAGTTAGCGATATCGCTAACTTCACGGAGGTCGTGAAGTTAGCGATATCGCTAACTTTTTTTTTTTTTTTTCTCTGATTAACAGGGTGACACAGAGATGACAAATTTTGCAAAAACTACTACTTTTATCAACCCTTCTCAATTTGAATTGCTCAATTTTGCAACAAACCAATGAATTTCAAGAGGTGTGACCAGTAATCCTCCTCTAAAGAGGCACTTGGTCGTTCGGTGTAACCTTTTAAAACTGAATAAATTAGAGGACATTACAATGATGAATTTGGTGTACCACACTTATGTAGAATCAGCTCCTAAATGACAATTTTCTTTCGAAAAGAATCTGGCCAACAGTGGTCAGTTGGTAAAACCCTTGTGGGAAGCTCCTTAATGTCGTTCGGTGTAGCTTTTTACACCTAAATATCATAGTAGATATTACTACGAAGAATTTGGTGTATCACACTTGTATGGAATCAGCTCGCATCTGTTCCATTTGTCCATTTCCATTAAAAAACTATCTGGCCAAAGGTGGTCAGTGGGTAAAACCCTTGTGGAAAGCACCTTAGTGTCGTTCGGTGTAGCTTTTTATAATTGAATATCGTAGAGGACATTACTACGAAGAATTTTGTGTATCACACTTGTATGGAATCAGCTCGCATCTGTTCCATTTGTCCATTTCCATTAAAAAACTATCTGGCCAAAAGTGGTCAGTGGGTAAAACCCTTGTGGAAAGCACCTAAATGTCGTTCGGTGTAGCCTTTTATAATTGAATATCGTAGAGGACATTACTACGAAGAATTTTGTGTATCACACTTCTATGGAATCAGCTTGCATCTGTTCCATTTGTCCATTTCCATTAAAAAACTATCTGGCCAAAAGTGGTCAGTGGGTAAAACCCTTGTGGAAAGCACCTTAGTGTCGTTCGGTGTAGCATTTTATAATTGAATATCGTAGAGGATATTACTACAAAGAATTTTGTGTATCACACTTGTATGGAATCAGCTCGCATCTGTTCCATTTGTCCATTTCCATTAAAAAACTTTCTGGCCAAAAGTGGTCAGTGGGTAAAACCCTTGTGGAAAGCACCTTAGTGTCGTTCGGTGTAGCTTTTTATAATTGAATATCGTAGAGGACATTACTACGAAGAATTTTGTGTATCACACTTGTATGGAATCAGCTCGCATCTGTCCCATATGTCCATTTCCATTAAAAAACTATCTGGCCAAAAGTGGTCAGTGGGTAAAACCCTTGTCGAAAGCATCTTAGTGTCGTTCGGTGTAGCTTTTTATAATTGAATATCGTAGAGGACATTACTATGAAGAGTTTGGTGTATCACACTTGTATGGAATCAGCTCGCATCTGTTCCATATGTCCATTTCCATTAAAAAACTATCTGGCCAAAAGTGGTCAGTGGGTAAAACCCTTGTGGAAAGCATCTTAATGTCGTTCGGTGTAGCATTTTATAATTGAATATCGTAGAGGACATTACTACGAAGATTTTGGTGTATCACACATGTATGGAATCAGCTCGCATCTGTTCCATTTGTCCATTTCCATTAAAAAACTATCTGGCCAAAAGTGGTCAGTGGGTAAAACCCTTGTGGAAAGCATCTTAATGTCATTCGGTGTAGCATTTTATAATTGAATATCGTAGAGGGCATTACTGCGAAGATTTTGGTGTATCACACATGTATTGAATCAGCTCGCATCGGTTCCATTTGTCCATTTCCATTAAAAAACTATCTGGCCAAAAGTGGTCAGTGGGTAAAACCTGTGTGGAAAGCACCTTAATGCCATTCGGTGTAGCTTTTTATAATTGAATATCGTAGATGACATTATTATTAAGAATTTGGTGTACCACACTTGTATGGAATCAGCTCGCATCTGTTCCATTTGTGAATTTTTACATTTCCATTAAAAAATTATCTGGCCAAAAGTGGTCAGTGGGTAAAAGCCTTGTGGAAAGCACCTTAGTGTCGTTCGGTGTAGCTTTTTATAATTGAATATCGTAGAGGACATTACTACGAAGAATTTTGTGTATCAAACTTGTATGGAATCAGCTCGCATCAGTTCCATATGTGAATTTTTACATTTCCATTAAAAAATTTATCTGGCCAAAAGTGATCAGTCGGTATAACCCTTGTGGAAAGCACCTTAATGTCGTTCGGTGTAGCTTTTTATAATTGACTATCGTATAGCATATTACTACGAAGAGTTGGGTGTATCACACTTGTATGGAATCAGCTCGCATCTGTTCCATTTGTCCATTTCCATTAAAAAACTATCTGGCCAAAAGTGGTCAGTGGGTAAAACCCTTGTGGAAAGCACCTTAGTGTCGTTCGGTGTAGCTTTTTATAATTGAATATCGTAGAGGACATTACTACGAAGAATTTTGTGTATCACACTTCTAGGGAATCAGCTCGCATCTGTTCCATTTGTCCATTTCCATTAAAAACTATCTGGCCAAAAGTGGTCAGTGGGTAAAACCCTTGTGTAAAGCACCTTAATGTCGTTCGGTGTAGCTTTTTATAATTGAATATCGTAGAGCACATTACTACGAAAAGTTTGGTGTATCACACTTGTATGGAATCAGCTCGCATCTGTTCCATTTGTCCATTTCCATTAAAAAACTATCTGGCCAAAAGTGGTCAGTGGGTAAAACCTGTGTGGAAAGCACCTTAATGCCATTCGGTGTAGCTTTTTATAATTGAATATCGTAGATGACATTATTGTTAAGAATTTGGTGTACCACACTTGTATGGAATCAGCTCGCATCTGTTCCATTTGTCCATTTCCATTAAAAAATTATCTGTCCAAAAGTGGTCAGTGGGTAAAACTATTGTGGGAAGCACCTTAATGTCGTTCGGTGTAGCTTTTTAAAATTGAATATCGTAGAGGATATTACTATGAAGAATTTGGTGTACCATACTTGTATGGAATCAGCTCGCATCTGTTCCATTTGTGAATTTTTACATGTCCATTAAAAAATTATCTGGCCAAAAGTGGTCAGTGGGTAAAACCCTTGTGGAAAGCACATTAGTGTCGTTCGGTGTAGCTTTTTAAAATTGAATATCGTAGAGGACATTACTACGAAGAATTTTGTGTATCACACTTGTATGGAATAAGCTCGCATCTGTTCCATTTGTCCATTTCCATTAAAAAACTATCTTGCCAAAAGTGGTCAGTGGGTAAAACCCTTGTGGAAAGCATCTTAATGTCGTTCGGTGTAGCATTTTATAATTGAATATCGTAGAGGACATTACTACGAAGATTTTGATGTATCACACATGTATGGAATCAGCTCGCATCTGTTCCATTTGTCCATTTCCATTAAAAAACTATCTGGCCAAAAGTGGTCAGTGGGTAAAACCCTTGTGGAAAGCATCTTAATGTCGTTCGGTGTATCATTTTATAACTGAATATCGTAGAGGACATTACTACGAAGATTTTGGTGTATCACACATGTATGGAATCAGCTCGCATCGGTTCCATTTGTCCATTTCCATTAAAAAACTATCTGGCCAAAAGTGGTCAGTAGGTAAAACCTGTGTGGAAAGCACCTTAATGCCATTCGGTGTAGCTTTTTATATTTGAATATCGTAGAGGACATTACTACGAAGAATTTTGTGTATCACACTTCTAGGGAATCAGCTCGCATCTGTTCCATTTGTCCATTTCCATTAAAAACTATCTGGCCAAAAGTGGTCAGTGGGTAAAACCCTTGTGGAAAGCACCTTAATGTCGTTCGGTGTAGCTTTTTATAATTGAATATCGTAGCGCACATTACTACGAAGAGTTTGGTGTATCACACTTGTATGGAATCAGCTCGCATCTGTTCCATTTGTTCATTTCCATTAAAAAACTATCTGGTCTAAAGTGGTCAGTGGGTGAAACCCTTGTGGAAAGCACCTTAATGTCATTCTGTGTAGCTTTTTATAATTGAATATCGTAGAGGACATTACTACGAAGAGTTTGGTGTATCACACTTGTATGGAATCAGCTCGCATCTGTTCCATTTGTCCATTTCCATTAAAAAATTATCTGTCCAAAAGTGGTCAGTGGGTAAAACTATTGTGGGAAGCACCTTAATGTCATTCGGTGTAGCTTTTGATAATTGAATATCGTAGAGGACATTACTACGAAGAATTTTGTGTATCTCACTTGTATGGAATCAGCTCGCATCTGTTCCATTTGTCCATTTCCATTAAAAAATTATCTGTCCAAAAGTGGTCAGTGGGTAAAACTATTGTGGGAAACACCTTAATGTCATTCGGTGTAGCATTTTATAATTGAATATCGTAGAAAACATTACTACGAAGATTTTGGTGTATCACACATGTATGGAATCAGCTCCCATCTGTTCCATTTGTCCATTTCCATTAAAAAACTATCTGGCCAAAAGTGGTCAGTGGGTAAAACCATAGTGACATAGTAGTCCATCGACCGTTTTGTAGATCTGGCATCACCAAAGATAATTGGAAAATTCTGGCAATGCCAAACTAAAGTTCAAACGCAAAGCAAAGAGAGACAAAAAAAAATCTGCATTCTCACTGTAAAACTGGTATCTTTCATCTCGCTCGAATTTCGGTTAGTGATAAAATTTCGTAAACAATACCATATGGTTTTTGTTTACTACTTTTTCAAACGCCATTTGTTGGACTACTCTATGACTCTGGGTAAAACCTGTGTGGAAAGCAACTTAATGTCATTCGGTGTAGCTTTTTATAATTGAATATCGTATATGATATTACTACGAAGAATTTTGTGTATCACACTTCTAGGGAATCAGCTCGCATCTGTTCCATTTGTCAATTTCCATTAAAAAACTTTCTGGCCAAAAGTGGTCAGTGGGTAAAACCCTTGTGGAAACACCTTAATGTCGTTCGGTGTAGCTTTTTATAATTGAGTATCGTAGAGGACATTACTACGAAGAATTTTGTGTATCACACTTCTAACCACCTAATTGTCGTTCGGTGTAGCTTTTTATGCTTGAATATAATAGAGGACATTATTACGAAGAATTTTGTGTACCCCACTTGTATGGAATCAGCTCGCATCTGTTTCATTTGTGAATTTTTACATTTCCATTAAAAAATTATCTGGCCAAAAGTGGTCAGTGGGTAAAACTATTGTGGAAAACACCTTAATGTCGTTCGGTGTAGCTTTTTATAATTGAATATCGTAGAGGACATTACTATGAAGAATTTGGTGTATAAAAAGCTACACCGAACGACATTATGGTGCTTTCCACAAGGGTTTTACCCACTGACCACTTTTGGACAGATAGTTTTTTAATGGAAATGGACAAATGGAACAGATGCGAGCTGATTCCATACAAGTGTGATACACAAAATTCTTCGTAGTAATGTCCTCTACGATATTCAATTTTAAAAAGCTACACCGAACGACACTAATGTGCTTTCCACAAGGGTTTTACCCACTGACCACTTTTGGCCAGATAATTTTTTAATGGACATGTAAAAATTCACAAATGGAACAGATGCGAGCTGATTCCATACAAGTATGGTACACCAAATTCTTCGTAGTAATGTCCTCTACGATATTCAATTATAAAAAGCTACACCGAACGACACTAAGGTGCTTTCCACAAGGGTTTTACCCACTGACCACTTTTGACCAGAAAGTTTTTTAATGGAAATTGACAAATGGAACAGATGCGAGCTGATTCCATACAAGTGTGATACACAAAATTCTTCGTAGTAATATCCTCTACGATATTCAATTATAAAAAGTTACACCGAACGACATTAAGGTGCTTTCCACAAGGGTTTTACCCACTGACCACTTTTGGACAGATAATTTTTTAATGGAAATGGACAAATGGAACAGATGCGAGCTGATTCGATACAAGTGTGATACACAAAATTCTTCGTAGTAATGTCCTCTTCGATATTCAATTATAAAAAGCTACACCGAACGACACTAAGGTGCTTTCCACAAGGGTTTTACCCACTGACCACTTTTGACCAGAAAATTTTTTAATGGAAATTGACAAATGGAACAGATGCGGGCTGATTCCATACAAGTGTGATACACAAAATTCTTCGTAGTAATATCCTCTACGATATTCAATTATAAAAAGTTACACCGAACGACATTAAGGTGCTTTCCACAAGGGTTTTACCCACTGACCACTTTTGGCCAGATAATTTTTTAATGGAAATGTAAAAATTCAGAAATGGAACAGATGCGAGCTGATTCCATACAAGTGTGATACACAAAATTCTTCGTAGTAATGTTCTCTACGATATTCAATTATAAAAAGCTACACCGAACGACACTAAGGTGCTTTCCACAAGGGTTTTACCCACTGACCACTTTTGGCAAGATAGTTTTTTAATGGAAATGGACAAATGGAACAGATGCGAGCTGATTCCATACAAGTGTGATACACAAAATTCTTCGTAGTAATGTTCTCTACGATATTCAATTATAAAAAGCTACACCGAACGACACTAATGGGCTTTCCACAAGGGTTTTACCCACTGACCACTTTTGGCCAGAAAGTTTTTTAATGGAAATGGACAAATGGAACAGATGCGAGCTGATTCCATACAAGTGTGATACACAAAATTCTTCGTAGTAATGTCCTCTACGATATTCAATTATAAAAAGCTACACCGAACGATACTAAGGTGCTTTCCTCAAGGGTTTTACCCACTGACCACTTTTGACCAGAAAGTTTTTTAATGGAAATTGACAAATGGAACAGATGCGAGCTGATTCCATACAAGTGTGGTACACAAAATTCTTCGTAGTAATATCCTCTACGATATTCAATTATAAAAAGTTACACCGAACGACATTAAGGTGCTTTCCACAAGGGTTTTACCCACTGACCACTTTTGGACAGATAATTTTTTAATGGAAATGGACAAATGGAACAGATGCGAGCTGATTCGATACAAGTGTGATACACAAAATTCTTCGTAGTAATGTCCTCTACGATATTCAATTATAAAAAGCTACACCGAACGACATTTAGGTGTTTTCCACAAGGGTTTTACCCACTGACCACTTTTGGCAAGATAGTTTTTTAATGGAAATGGACAAATGGAACAGATGCGAGCTGATTCCCTAGAAGTGTGATACACAAAATTCTTCGTAGTAATGTCCTCTACGATATTCAAATATAAAAAGCTACACCGAATGGCATTAAGGTGCTTTCCACACAGGTTTTAACTACTGACCACTTTTGGCCAGATAGTTTTTTAATGGAAATGGACAAATGGAACCGATGCGAGCTGATTCCATACATGTGTGATACACCAAAATCTTCGTAGTAATGTCCTCTACGATATTCAATTATAAAAAGCTACACCGAACGATACTAAGGTGCTTTCCACAAGGGTTTTACCCACTGACCACTTTTGGCCAGAAAGTTTTTAATGGAAATGGACAAATGGAACAGATGCGAGCTGATTCCATACAAGTGTGATACACAAAATTCTTCGTAGTAATATCCTCTACGATATTCAATTATAAAAAGTTACACCGAACGACATTAAGGTGCTTTCCACAAGGGTTTTACCCACTGACCACTTTTGGACAGATAATTTTTTAATGGAAATGGACAAATGGAACAGATGCGAGCTGATTCGATACAAGTGTGATACACAAAATTCTTCGTAGTAATGTCCTCTACGATATTCAATTATAAAAAGCTACACCGAACGACACTAAGGTGCTTTCCACAAGGGTTTTACCCACTGACCACTTTTGGCCAGATAGTTTTTTAATGGAAATGGACAAATGGAACAGATGCGAGCTGATTCCCTAAAAGTGTGATACACAAAATTCTTCGTAGTAATGTCCTCTACGATATTCAATTATAAAAAGCTACACCGAACGACATTTAGGTGTTTTCCACAAGGGTTTTACCCACTGACCACTTTTGGCCAGATAATTTTTTAATGGACATGTAAAAATTCACAAATGGAACAGATGCGAGCTGATTCCATACAAGTATGGTACACCAAATTCTTCATTTCTTCATAGTAATGTCCTCTACGATATTCAATTTTAAAAAGCTACACCGAACGACATTAAGGTGCTTCCCACAATAGTTTTACCCACTGACCACTTTTGGACAGATAATTTTTTAATGGAAATGGACAAATGGAACAGATGCGAGCTGATTCCATAGAAGTGTGATACACAAAATTCTTCGTAGTAATGTCCTCTACGATATTCAATTATCAAAAGCTACACCGAATGACATTAAGGTGCTTCCCACAATAGTTTTACCCACTGACCACTTTTGGAAAGATAATTTTTTAATGGAAATGGACAAATGGAACAGATGCGAGCTGATTCCATACAAGTGTGGTATACCAAATTCTTCATAGTAATGTCCTCTACGATATTCAATTATAAAAAGCTACACCGAACGACATTAAGGTGCTTTCCACAAAGGTTTTACCCACTGACCACTTTTGGCCAGATAATTTTTTAATGGAAATTTAAAAATTCAGAAATGGAACAGATGCGAGCTGATTCCATACAAGTGTGGTACACCAAATTCTTCATAGTAATGTCATCTACGATATTCAATTATAAAAAGCTACACCGAACGACATTAAGGTGCTTTCCACAAGGGTTATACCGACTGACCACTTTTGGCCAGATAATTTTTTTAATTTAAATGTAAAAATTCACATATGGAACTGATGCTAGCTGATTCCATACAAGTGTGATACACAAAAATCTTTGTAGTAATGTCCTCTATGATATTCAATTATAAAGTGCTACACCGAACGACATTAAGATGCTTTCCACAAGGGTTTTACCCACTTACCACTTTTGGCCAGATAGTTTTTTAATGAAAATGGACAAATGGAACAGATGCGAGCTGATTCCATACAAGTGTGATACACCAAACTCTTCGTAGTAATGTCCTCTACGATATTCAATTATAAAAAGCTACACCGAATGATATTAAGGTGCTTTCCACAAGGGTTTTACCCACTGACCACTTTTGGCCAGATAGTTTTTTAATGGAAATGGACAAATGAAACAGATGCGAGCTGATTCCATACAAGTGTGATACACCAAACTCTTCGTAGTAATGTGCTCTACGATATTCAATTATAAAAAGCTACACCGAACGACATTAAGGTGCTTTCCACAAGGGTTTTACCCACTGACCACTTTTGGCCAGATAGTTTTTAATGGAAATGGACAAATGGAACAGATGCGAGCTGATTCCCTAGAAGTGTGATACACAAAATTCTTCGTAGTAATGTCCTCTACGATATTCAATTATAAAAAGCTACACCGAACGACATTAAGGTGCTTTCCACAAGGGTTTTACCCACTGACCACTATTGGCCAGATAGTTTTTTAATGGAAATGGACAAATGGAACAGATGCGAGCTGATTCCATACAAGTGTGATACACCAAACTCTTCGTAGTAATATGTTCTACGATATTCAATTATAAAAAGCTACACCGAACGACATTAAGGTGCTTTCCACAAGGGTTATACCGACTGACCACTTTTGGCCAGATAATTTTTTTAATGGAAATGTAAAAATTCACATATGGAACTGATGCGAGCTGATTCCATACAAGTATGGTACACCAAATTCTTCATTTCTTCATAGTAATGTCCTCTACGATATTCAATTTTAAAAAGCTACACCGAACGACATTAAGGTGCTTCCCACAATAGTTTTACCCACTGACCACTTTTGGACAGATAATTTTTTAATGGAAATGGACAAATGGAACAGATGCGAGCTGATTCGATACAAGTGTGATACACAAAATTCTTCGTAGTAATGTCCTCTACGATATTCAATTATAAAAAGCTACACCGAACGACATTAAGGTGCTTTCCACAAGGGTTTTACCCACTGACCTCTATTGGCCAGATAGTTTTTTAATGGAAATGGACAAATGGAACAGATGCGAGCTGATTCCATACAAGTGTGATACACCAAACTCTTCGTAGTAATATGTTCTACGATATTCAATTATAAAAAGCTACACCGAACGACATTAAGGTGCTTTCCACAAGGGTTATACCGACTGACCACTTTTGGCCAGATAATTTTTTTAATGGAAATGTAAAAATTCACATATGGAACTGATGCGAGCTGATTCCATACTAGTATGGTACACCAAATTCTTCATTTCTTCATAGTAATGTCCTCTACGATATTCAATTTTAAAAAGCTACACCGAACGACATTAAGGTGCTTCCCACAATAGTTTTACCCACTGACCACTTTTGGACAGATAATTTTTTAATGGAAATGGACAAATGGAACAGATGCGAGCTGATTCCATACAAGTATGGTACACCAAATTCTTCATTTCTTCATAGTAATGTCCTCTACGATATTCAATTTTAAAAAGCTACACCGAACGACATTAAGGTGCTTCCCACAATAGTTTTACCCACTGACCACTTTTGGACAGATAATTTTTTAATGGAAATGGACAAATGGAACAGATGCGAGCTGATTCCATAGAAGTGTGATACACAAAATTCTTCGTAGTAATGTCCTCTACGATATTCAATTATCAAAAGCTACACCGAATGACATTAAGGTGCTTCCCACAATAGTTTTACCCACTGACCACTTTTGGAAAGATAATTTTTTAATGGAAATGGACAAATGGAACAGATGCGAGCTGATTCCATACAAGTGTGGTATACCAAATTCTTCATAGTAATGTCCTCTACGATATTCAATTATAAAAAGCTACACCGAACGACATTAAGGTGCTTTCCACAAAGGTTTTACCCACTGACCACTTTTGGCCAGATAATTTTTTAATGGAAATTTAAAAATTCAGAAATGGAACAGATGCGAGCTGATTCCATACAAGTGTGGTACACCAAATTCTTCATAGTAATGTCATCTACGATATTCAATTATAAAAAGCTACACCGAACGACATTAAGGTGCTTTCCACAAGGGTTATACCGACTGACCACTTTTGGCCAGATAATTTTTTTAATTTAAATGTAAAAATTCACATATGGAACTGATGCTAGCTGATTCCATACAAGTGTGATACACAAAAATCTTTGTAGTAATGTCCTCTATGATATTCAATTATAAAGTGCTACACCGAACGACATTAAGATGCTTTCCACAAGGGTTTTACCCACTTACCACTTTTGGCCAGATAGTTTTTTAATGAAAATGGACAAATGGAACAGATGCGAGCTGATTCCATACAAGTGTGATACACCAAACTCTTCGTAGTAATGTCCTCTACGATATTCAATTATAAAAAGCTACACCGAATGATATTAAGGTGCTTTCCACAAGGGTTTTACCCACTGACCACTTTTGGCCAGATAGTTTTTTAATGGAAATGGACAAATGAAACAGATGCGAGCTGATTCCATACAAGTGTGATACACCAAACTCTTCGTAGTAATGTGCTCTACGATATTCAATTATAAAAAGCTACACCGAACGACATTAAGGTGCTTTCCACAAGGGTTTTACCCACTGACCACTTTTGGCCAGATAGTTTTTTAATGGAAATGGACAAATGGAACAGATGCGAGCTGATTCCATACAAGTGTGATACACCAAACTCTTTGTAGTAATGTCCTCTACGATATTCAATTATAAAAAGCTACACCGAACGACACTAAGGTGCTTTCCACAAGGGTTTTACCCACTGACCACTTTAGGCCATATAATTTTTTAATGGAAATGTAAAAATTCAAAAATGGAACAGATGCGAGCTGATTCCATACAAGTGTGGTACACCAAATTCTTCGTAATTATGTCCTCTATGATATTTAAGCAAAAAAAGCTACACCGAACGACATTAAGGTGCTTTCCACAAGGGTTTTACCCACTGACCACTTTAGGACATATAATTTTTTAATGGAAATGTAAAAATTCAAAAATGGAACAGATGCGAGCTGATTCCATACAAGTGTGGTACACCAAATTCTTCGTAATTATGTCCTTTATGATATTTAAGCATAAAAAGCTACACCGAACGACACTAAGGTGCTTTTCACAAGGGTTTTACCCACTGACCACTTTTGGCCAGATAATTTTTTAATGGAAATGTAAAAATTCACAAATGGAACAGATGCGAGCTGATTCCATACAAGTGTGGTACACCAAATTCTTCGTAATTATGTCCTTTATGATATTTAAGCATAAAAAGCTACACCGAACGACACTAAGGTGCTTTTCACAAGGGTTTTACCCACTGACCACTTTTGGCCAGATAATTTTTTAATGGAAATGTAAAAATTCACAAATGGAACAGATGCGAGCTGATTCCATACAAGTGTGGTACACCAAATTCTTCGTAATTATGTCCTCTATGATATTTAAGCATAAAAAGCTACACCGAACGACATTAAAGTGCTTTCCACAAGGGACCCACTGACCACTTTAGGCCATATAATTTTTTAATGGAAATGTAAAAATTCACAAATGGAACAGATGCGAGCTGATTCCATACAAGTGTGATACACAAAATTCTTCGTAGTAATGTCCTCTACGATATTTAATTATAAAAAGCTACACCGAACAACATTAAGGTGCTTTTCACAAGGGTTTTACCCACTGACCACTTTTGGCCAGATAATTTTTTAATGGAAATGTAAAAATTCACAAATGGAACAGATGCGAGCTGATTCCATAGAAGTGTGATACACAAAATTCTTCGTAGTAATGTCCTCTACGATATTTAATTATAAAAAGCTACACCGAACGACACTAAGGT
The DNA here is from genome assembly GCA_963921195.1 of Pegoplata infirma. NCBI lineage: Eukaryota > Metazoa > Arthropoda > Insecta > Diptera > Anthomyiidae > Pegoplata > Pegoplata infirma. The sequence goes on along the minus strand of OY992537.1, from coordinate 161,487,597 downwards.
GCTTTTCACAAGGGTTTTACCCACTGACCACTTTTGGCCAGATAATTTTTTAATGGAAATGTAAAAATTTACAAATGGAACAGATGCGAGCTGATTCCATAGAAGTGTGATACACAAAATTCTTCGTAGTAATGTCGTCTACGATATTTAATTATAAAAAGCTACACCGAACAACATTAAGGTGCTTTTCACAAGGGTTTTACCCACTGACCACTTTTGGCCAGATAATTTTTTAATGGAAATGTAAAAATTCAGAAATGGAACAGATGCGAGCTGATTCCATACAAGTGTGATACACAAAATTCTTCGTAGTAATGTTCTCTACGATATTCAATTATAAAAAGCTACACCGAACGACACTAAGGTGCTTTCCACAAGGGTTTTACCCACTGACCACTTTTGGCCAGAAAGTTTTTTAATGGAAATGGACAAATGGAACAGATGCGAGCTGATTCCATACAAGTGTGATACACACATTTATTCGTAGTAATGTCCTCTACGATATTCAATTATAAAAACCTACACCGAACGATATTAAGGTGCTTTCCACACAGGTTTTACCCACTGACCACTTTTGGCCAGATAGTTTTTTAATGGAAATGGACAAATGGAACAGATGCGAGCTGATTCCATACATGTGTGATACACCAAAATCTTCGTAGTAATGTCCTCTATGATATTCAATTATAAAAAGCTACACCGAACGACATTAAGGTGCTTTCCACAAGGGTTTTACCCACTGACCACTTTTGGCAAGATAGTTTTTTAATGGAAATGGACAAATGGAACAGATGCGAGCTGATTCCATACAAGTGTGATACACACAATTCTTCGTAGTAATGTCCTCTACGATATTCAATTATAAAAAGCTACACCGAACGACACTAAGGGGCTTTCCACAAGGGTTTTACCCACTGACCACTTTTGGCCAGAAAGTTTTTTAATGGAAATGAACAAATGGAACAGATGCGAGCTGACTCCATACAAGTGTGATACACAAAATTCTTCGTAGTAATGTCCTCTACGATATTCAATTATAAAAAGCTACACCGAACGACACTAAGGTGCTTTCCACAAGGGTTTTACCCACTGACCACTTTTGGCCAGATAGTTTTTTAATGGAAATGGACAAATGGAACAGATGCGAGCTGATTCCATACAAGTGTGATACACAAAATTCTTCGTAGTAATGTCCTCTACGATATTCAATTATAAAAAGCTACACCGAACGACACTAAGGTGCTTTCCACAAGGGTTTTACCCTGACCACTTTTGGCCAGAAAGTTTTTTAATGGAAATGGACAAATGGAACAGATGCGAGCTGATTCCATACAAGTGTGATACACACATTTCTTCGTAGTAATGTCCTCTACGATATTTAATTATAAAAACCTACACCGAACGACATTAAGGTGCTTTCCACAAGGGTTTTACCCACTGACCACTTTTGGCCAGATAGTTGTTTAATGGAAATGGACAAATGGAACAGATGCGAGCTGATTCCATACAAGTGTGATACACAAAATTCTTCGTAGTAATGTCCTCTACGATATGCAATTATAAAAAGCTACACCGAACGACACTAAGGTGCTTTCCACAAGGGTTTTACCCACTGACCACTTTTGGCCAGAAAGTTTTTTAATGGAAATGGACAAATGGAACAGATGCGAGCTGATTCCATACAAGTGTGATACACAAAATTCTTCGTAGTAATGTCGTCTACGATATTCAATTATTAAAAGCTACACCGAACGACACTAAGGTGCTTTCCACAAGGGTTTTACCCACTGACCACTTTTGGCCAGAAAGTTTTTTAATGGAAATGGACAAATGGAACAGATGCGAGCTGATTCCATACAAGTGTGGTACACCAAATTCTTCATAGTAATGTCATCTATGATATTCAATTATAAAAAGCTACACCGAATGACATTAAGGTGCTTTCCACACAGGTTTTACCCACTGACCACTTTTGGCCAGATAGTTTTTTAATGGAAATGGACAAATGGAACAGATGCGAGCTGATTCCATACAAGTGTGATACACCAAATTCTTCGTAGTAATATCTACTATGATATTTAGGTGTAAAAAGATACACCGAACGACATTAAGGAGCTTCCCACATGGGTTTTACCAACTGACCACTGGTGGCCAGATTCTTTTTGAAAGAAAATTGTCATTTAGGAGCTGATTCTACATAAGTGTGGTACACCAAATTCATCATTGTAATGTCCTCTAATTTATTCAGTTTCAAAAGGCTACACCGAACGACCAAGTGCCTCTTTAGAGGAGGATTACTGGTCACACCTCTTGAAATTCATTGGTTTGTTGCAAAATTGACCAATTCAAATTGAGAAGGGTTGATAAAAGTAGTAGTTGTTGCAAAATTTGTCATCTCTGTGTCACCCTGTTAACCAGAGAAAAAAAAAAAAAGTTAGCGATATCGCTAACTTCACGGAGGTTTGTTTTCCAAAGTTTTTACAACAGGGTGTCAATATTTTTGACATTGAATTTTATAGATGTTATCGAATTTTTTTGATAACAATATACACGCTAAGAAATCATTCAAATATTTATATTGATTTCATAAATGGTTGTCAGTTTTTATACACGCAAAAAAAATAGGTCAGATTGAGCAATCCTACTTGGTAAAAATTTTTGATATGGAGCATACACTCAACCAAAAATCATTGTATTCCCAAAGAAAATCGTTGTAAATTCAACAGAAATCATTGTTGATTTTGACCCTACAAATATTTATGTTGATTTCAATAAAAATTATTGTCAGTTTTTCTAAAAGTTGATCAACTCGTTTTTTTGTTAATCAACTCGTATTTTATGTAAATTCAACTCACACTGAAAAAAATAGCTTCTTCGTTTTCAACCGAAGACAGGTTTCAATTGATTAATGAAACTGGTGTCATTAAAGTTCCTTTCAATGAAAACTTGCATATAAATAATGAAAATATTCGTAGAACTTGTTTGAAACGTTTTATGAAGTTTTTCATAAAATGTATGAAAATATCCATTGATTAAATGTGGAATAGTAGTTGGTAATGAGCATATGATAATTGCTTTTTACAAGTAACTAGTTGCTAACTTTATTAAGGCTTTGATATGGGAATTACGATAAATTCATGTTGGTTAAAGTTATCAAAATTTCCATAGAAAGCCCCTAATCAAGTTAGGAAAATGTTACCTAAAAACAGCACGTATCATACACCAATAAGTGAAAATTTGCATTAATAACAATTTTGGTAAGTCACATGTAACCATCACTGTAACCGTCACTGAAATTTTATTTAGGGACATGTCACAGACTCAATTCCGATCGGATTTGAAAAAAAGTTGTTACTCGTAAAAAGCAAAACAATTTTTTTTTTCGGAATGAAATCACTTTCAAAAATCAAAGTGGAATTGAATTGCTAAAAGTGGTTTCATTCCGAAAAAAGTATTTGCTTTGCGTTTTACGAGTGAACCACTTATTCCACTTCCCAACGGAATTGAGTCTGTGACATGACCCTTAATTGCACACTTTTTATGGTTTTCACCTAGTTTTTACAAACAACAAAATTTTACTCCAAACTTAAATTGGTCTGAATTGCCATATAAGGTAAACTATAAAAGAAAAAAACGCGATGACTTTAAAAACACGTGCTGCCAAAACGTAGCAACAACGTAGCAATGGAACAACACAAATTACCCTACATTTCATCACAAAATTTTAATGACTTAAAAAACTATTTTTCTGTTGCAAATTATATTATAATTTATAAGAAACATTCAAAAGAAACACTTATACGAACACGCAAAAAAAAAATCTGTGTAAGATTGAGCAATCCTACTTGGTAAAACTTTTTTCATACCAAAAAAAATTTTTTACCAAATTTTTGCTAATATTATGCTTGTCGATGTTAAAGTAACATAATTCATTTTTTATGTAAAATAACCAAGTAGCTTGCTCAATAACGCAAATTACCTGCACAAAAATTTATCGAAAGAAAACAACAAAAAAACAAAACAAATACAGACCGCCATTTTCATTTTGTATTTTTGTGTGCGTGCGTTGTTCGTTTATTTTTTGTGTTATAAAAACGTAAAAAGGAAATTGATATATAACATAAAAATAAATTAATACATAAATAAAAATAAATAATTAGTTTTCTAAAAGATAAATAAATGTAAGATAAAAGAATGTTAAAGTTGATTTTGCTCTCATCACTTAAAACACCATTCAATAAGAAAAACCAATGGAGTCCCAGACGTATGTTTCGATGAATAACAAATGGAATGATAAAGTGAGTATACCCGCATTCTGAAGACACCAATAAGGTTTAATAGATTTTTAGTTAAAAATTAGTGTTTGGTAATAATTTTATATTTTTACAGGGTACTGCTAAATAAATTTTTGAAGCTATGGCGAATCCTTCACTACAATAAAGAGCGTGGACACCAATCCTGCCTTTAGTTATAAAATTAAAACCTAAAAACCCAAAGCCAAGGGAGTCCATACCTGTTTTGATGAGTTACAAATGGGATGACAAAGTAAGTGTTCCTCCTTACCAAGAGACCAATGGGGTTAACCAATTTTTTAAATTAAAAATTTATGTTTTGTAATAATTTTCTATTTTTACAGGATGCTTTTAAATAAATTCGTGAAGCTATAGCGGATCCTTTACTTCAAGAAGAAGCGTAGGCAGCAGTCACTCGAGAAAATTGTACAAAAAGGGTCAGTTGGTCGGTGGTAAATTAAATCCTACACAACATTTATTATATTAATATGGATTTATTCTGTGAAAATTTTAAATTTAACAAATATACAAATTTTTACAAAAATTTATTGAAAATTTATTTTAGCATAAATGTGGTAATTTTTAGCATTATTTTTAGTTAGCTTTTCAAATAATTTTGGTATATTTCACCATATTTCTTTTGGTATATTTTACCAAGTTTTTGCTTAAATAGCATTAGCATTTTCTTCAAAATTTTTTACATAAGTGTTTTGGCTAAATTACGAAAACTACTTCGTCGGTTGTAGTTTTAGCATATTTTTGGTAAAAGTTTTTTTTTGCGTGAAACTTTTCACTTGTAATTTCAATTAGATATAACCAGCATAACACACACACACAAGTTTCAACAACAAAGCAAAAAAATATAAAATTATTTTATTTTATTAGAAAAAAGTTAACACACATGTGAAAATTACAATTAGACTAAACACGCGTGGTGTAATAAAACGTCGTATGTTTTTGTTCTGTTTTCTTTCTCTTATTCGCAACGCAGAGTTGTATTTAGTTCTAAAAAATCGTATGATATTTTTTAATGAAATTATGAAATCTAATGAAACAAGTTTTATAAAATTTGTTCATAACATGCATGAAATTTCAATCAGCTTATGAATTCCTTCATTTAATTAATGAAAACAAAATAATGAATCCGTTTCATTAATATCAGGAAGGTTATTTTTTTCAGTGTCATATTTTTGTTAATACACGCAAAAAAAATCTGTGTCAGAATGAGCAAGTCTACTTGGTAAAACTTTTTTCACACCAAAAAAAAATTTTTACCAAATTTTTGCTAAAATTATGCTTGTCGATGTTAAAGTAACATAATTAATTTTTTATGTAAAATAACCAAGTAACTTGCACAATAACACATATTGCTTGCACAAAAAAATTATCGAAAGAAAACAGAAAAAAACAAATACACACCGCCATTTACATTTTGTATTTTAGTGTGAACCACGCATGATAAATTTTTGGTGCTATAAAAACGTAAAAAGGAAATTAATAAATAAAATTAAAATAAATTAATAAATAAATATAAATAATTAGTTTTTTAAAAGATAAATAAATGTAAGATAAAAAAATGCTAAAGTTAATTTTACTGTCATAACTTAAAACATCATTAATTTAGCAAAACCAATGGAGTCCCAGGCGTATGTTTCGATGAATTACAAATAGAATAATTAAGTGAGTATACCCCCATTCCGAAGACACCAATAAGGTTTAAAAGATTTTTAGTTAAAAATTAGTGTTTGGTAATAATTTTCTACACTCAGAAAATTATTGCAGTTACTACATGACGGTCGTTTGTGTAGTAAGTAGTAGCTGTTGTTTTTAACTACAATTTCGGTCGTTTTTGTATGAAAAAATCTCAAACAACTTTTTTTGTAGTAGTTTCAAAAAATAACTACAAAAAATATACTACACTGTAGCAATAGTTGATTTATGTAGTTGTTTTTAGTTTTTTTTATAAAACTCGTTTTTTTCTAGAAATTTTTATTGCAAACGAATGTGTCGAGCGAGTTGGTCGTGCGGGATGCGGAAGGAATTATTTTTATACCAAATAAATAATATCTAAATAAATTAAATTACAATTTATTAAATTTAATTATAACAAAAAATATGTTTTTGGAAAAACATTCTTGAGCGAAAGAAAATAAGTGGATAAATGAGATAACAAGTGTGTATAATATAGCGCTCACATAAGCGTGCGTAAAAACCAATCGGAAAAAAACAAAATAAAATGTGTGCAGTGTTTTGTTTTCTTATGAGCGCGCCATCTTTCTTTTCTTTGTATACACAACAGAGCAGGTACATACTTTTTTGAAACATTTCAAATTAATTCTTTTTTTTTATAAATCAATTTTGCCAAATCATTTCGTTTTTTTTTATTCCAGACAAATTTTGATCAGTAGCGGTGAAAATTTGAAATGAACTATTAAACAAGTAAAAAAGTTAAATTCGGCCTTGCCGAATGTAGTGATACCCTCCACAATTTCAAAAAGATTATTGCAAAAAACTTTATTTAAAAGAAAATTACTTTTGAAAAAAATTTTTTTTTGAAAAAAAAAATTTCCGCGAAAAAAAATTTTGGTAAAAAAAATCCGCGATTTTTTTCTTTTTTTGTCAAAAAATATGTTCATACTTGTTTAAATACCATTTGGTGTTCAATTATGTTCAAAAATGTCAACCAGAAGCCGAATTGAAGCATTTTGTATTGAAATTTTTGAGGTGTGCATACATTTTCGTTCATAACTTTTGAACCGCTGAACCGATATCGCTCAAATGCAATACCAAACTTCTCTGGAGAACTTCCAATAAATATGTTAAGTTTCAGTCATCTCTGTGCAATATTTTGTTCGCGACAGCATTTTCCACAGACAGACGGACAGACGGACATCGCTAGAATGTCTTAAAATCGATCGGGCATCATGAATATATATACTTTATGGGGTCCCAGATCGATATTTCGATGAGTTACAAACAGAATGACAAACTTATATATACCCTCTATCACTAAGTGGAGGGTATAAAAAACAAAGGTAAATACAATCAATTTATTTTGTTTAACATTTTATTAATATAATTTTTTTCTTCTATAATTCCAGATAAATACATCAAAAAATTGTCATCATGTCGAAATTCTATACAACCAACTGAAATGTATTGCTTTTTAAATAAATAAATATCAATCATTTAAACGTTTAAGAAATTTTTTAAATAAAATTTCAGGCAATTGTAGAAAAAACAACTGTATTAAACAGTTTTGTAGTAGTTTTTACTACATTTTGTAGTTGAAAATCAATAGTTAAAAACAACAACATGTTCAGTTGTTTTTACCGTTTATGTAGTGGACGCCTTTTCAACGACAAAATGTAGTCAAAACAACTGTCTTGTAGTAGATTTTACCGACATACTTTTTTGAGTGTGTGCCACACAGAGACGGATTTTTGTTTATTGCGATTTTTTGTTAAATTACTGAAGTTTAAAATACTTATTCTTCATTTTTTAGTTATATATATTATAGTAAGATTGAAAATAAATATAAAATATGACCCGCAATATAATTTTAATTAATTTACAATTCATGTTATTTTATATGTTTTGTTGTTTTTTTTGTGTTTTGCTAGTTTTATTACCATATTCGCATTCATTTTTTTAAACATGTTTAACCACTTAAACATGTTTAAATTTAAACTTGTTAAGGTACATAAACATGTTTAAGTACTTAAACATGTTTAAAAAAATGAATGCGAATTTGGTATTAGTCATCTTTTCAAATCATACCATATTTCTTTTGGTATATTTTACCAAGTTTTTGCTTATATAGCATTAGCATTTTCTTCAAATTTTTTTACGTAAGCGTTTTGGCTAAATTACGAAAACTACTTCGTCGGTTGTAGTTTTAGCATATTTTTGGTTAATTTATGCCAGATTTTTGCACACTTCGACGCAGATTTTTTTTGCGTGTAGTTTATTTTTATGAGTGCACTTCTGGCCTTTTTTGCCGTGTACATCACTTTGTCATCGAATAATCAAAACCATTATCTGTTATCGAAATATCATATCTCCCATCACTAAGCTACTTACCAAAAACTTAAATATATAAAGACTATGCAAGAGTCAATTCTTTTTGACGTTTAAAGGTGGTGTAAGTGTACAATTACAATTCTGGCGTTGGCCTTGAATTTTGCTCGTTCCCATACATTTTGTATGTAGAACAAAATTCAAAGCCAACGCTAGCGTTTCAAAGCCAGAATAGAATCAATTCTATTTTCTTGGCTTTGCTCTCTCGTGAGTATTTTTTTCTTGCTTTGGCGTTGCCAGTCTTTTACAAAAAAAGGGTTGATTTTGTGATGTGTTTCATATCTTGTTTATGAAACACATCTGTGTATTGGAAAATTAGAAGAAAAGTACATATAAAAGAAAGTGAAAATATAATTTACCGCCAATTATTATAAAAAAAAACAAGTATCAAAAAAATATCAAAAACAAAACCAAAGGAGTTTTATGTTTCACCGAAAAAAAATAATTTTCAGGAAAAATTTATTTTTCTTCCACCAAATAATTATATTTCTGTTCTTCTTTGTGTGTGTGTATACAAACTTAGTTTTACAAATGGTATCTGGGAAAGCTGGAAATTTTGTTTACCTTTTATTTTTCGTTTAATTTTGCTGGTTGTTTTGATTTAATTATATTCATTTTTTTTTTATTATGTATTTTTTTTATTTTCAAGTGACACAACAATAATTTTCATTCATAATTTTAAAATTTTTTAATGTTTATTTTTCGTTATTCCCAAATTGTTCACAAATACTTTCCAAAAAAAGATTGCCATCTGTAGATAACGACTTCGTTATTACTGACACAACTATTCATGATTTACCCCTGCTACTTACTAGAGCAGAGATGCAAATTTATGTACTAAATTGTGTACTTAATTTAGTACCATTTGATATCAACGAAAATTAAAAACTATTTAAAATAAAAAATGTAAAATTCAATAAATATTTTATACGGATTTTCAAATTAAATTGATTTAAATTTATGCCATTTCAATAATTACAACAATTAATATACACAATTTCATCGCAACAACAAAGTACAATTGATAACAAATTTATATTCAAAAACAATACAAAATTTGCCAAACGTACCCGTCCGTACCAACACTGTTACTAACTAAAGTTTTGCTGGTCGCTGTTTGGCTTTGATTTTGATTCAGTGTTCGTCGTTTTTATAGTGGAAAGATAAAAGTTACGGACATTTGGTCATTGTTTTTTTTTTATATAAAAGTGCATTTTTTTCCACAATTGAAAAAAGCTTGTCTAGCCAATAGGAAAATAAAGTATTGCAAAATATACATAAATTAAATATAAAAAACACAGAATAACAGATCTAATGGCTTCCGTTAAAGGTGAATTAACAATTTTTTCAACATTGAACAAATAGAGAAAAAAAAAACGGCAATCAACATACACACAAAGACATAAAAACAAGTGAAATTTCTTTTTATTGATTTTTTACAAAAAACATTTCATCAGATGTGTGAAAATTCGATAGTAGAAAAAGAAGGAATACAATAAAACAAGAAACAACAAAAGAAAAAAACAGAAAAGTGACGGTCACAATGGAATAAAAAAATTGCAACATAGTAAAATTAATAATAAAAATTAGAAAAAACAACAACTTTGATTAGAATATTTTATAAACAAAAATAAAAATGAAGTGTTTAAAATAACAAAAACAACAAAAGAAATCATTAATCGAAAATAATTTTATTTTTTTGTTCTGTGATTTAATTATCCCAATAACATACGTCACAATAGCTCTTCTCTGTTTATTTTTGCATAGAGCTCTCTAATATTTTATTTCTTGTGTATTTTAACGGTTTTCTCCTATTTGCGCCGTTATTACAAAAATATCTCGCATTGCATTTTATTTCAAACGGTTTTATTTTAAATTTGTGTACATTTTTTTTTGTTAAAAATATATATTTTTTGAATACGTCGCAAATTATTAAAAATTTTGCCAACATACCAATATCTCCAGATTACTAAATCTCGTTATTACCAATAATACAAATCAATTAACCAATAAAACGCCACCAAAACGTCTTATTTTTTGTTCGTTTTGGGGCGAATTTCGGGGTTGTTAAAAGAAAGAAAAACAAAAAAAGTAAAGAAAAGTTTATCATTTTGCATTGGGGTGGGTCTTTTTTTTATCCACCTTCTCATCATACATACATTCTGCTCATTTAAAAAGAGTGTGTAATTGTTGAGTACGTGTATTAACTGTGTGACATTTAAAGTGCAACGGAATTTTTCATTTAAATTTAAAAAAAAACTACAATCATTTGTTTAACAGTAATTCTCTTCACAGTAGTAACCTTATGAACTGTTGCTGCTCTACTCCCCTATTGTAATAAATTTCTCCAGCTGTTTACTAAAAACAAAAAAAAAAAAAAACACCCTAAAGGGAGAAAGTAAAAATAACATTGGCCTTCACAAGGGCACTATAATATCCATCATACAACAAATTGTGTATAAATCATTCCATTCTCTCATCCCCAACTACCACTATTACTGTTACCACTAATACTATTGCAACCAGTTCAGGGTTTTATATTATAATAATCAAAATATAATAATGGTGATGATGATGGCGGAACCAGTTTCAAGGCCGTTAAAAAAATATCGTCGCAACTTCTGCACAACTTCCTCGTTATCCTTCTCATCCTCTTCATTACAAACATCGCCTTCAGCAACAAAATCGTTGTTACATCTATTATGCTTTACTGTGATATTTTTTAATTTTATTGCTCCCAGTATTCAGGTAAGTGTATCCAATTTGTTGTTTTTTATTATTTCCATTTTCTATTAATAAGTTTATTTCCATATTACATTAACAAACACAACATTTAACTTGATTTGTTAACAAAAACTTGCATTGAAATATTTTTTACTATAAAATTGTGATTCATACAAGTCCATAAAAATTGGTAACACATTACATGTAAAATAGAGTTTGCCGCATTTTTTTTTAGCGTACACTATAACTATTTAATTATACTTATTACACTATGCAACAAATAGCGACGTTTTGAAAAACACAAAAAGAATTTGATTATTTAGGTTCGATTCTACATAAAAGGTAGTAAACCCTTTATAGCCCAGGAAAATAAGGAGTTATCTGCGGAAAATCGGATAGGTTCTCTGAAAATTTGCACAGATCTTAGTTTTGACAATATAAATAAGAAAAAAAAAGTCCCAAGAAATCACCCGTGTCCTTGCTGAGATATTGAGGTCAAAGGTCACAAAAACCGGGTTTTTTACAGTTTTATGTTAATATCTCGCTTGATATGCGTCGTACGCTTTAAGAGTCTATTACAAAACTTGAAGAATATAAAATTATCTACAATATGTTTCTTAATACTTTTTTCGTATCTCTCACCGTTTTTGAGATATTTAGGCCAAAACTCACAATAACCTGATTTTTCACAGTTTTTTGCTTATATCTCGGTTAATTTGAGTCTTACGCTTTAAAAGTGTATGAAAGAACTTATAAAATATAAAATTATGAACAAATTTCTCTCTGTAATTTTTTTCGTATCCCTCACCGTTTTTGAGATATGGGCGAATTTATCTTTAATTTATGAATACAATAGGGTCACGAAATAATGACACCAAACATGAAAACTGAAAAGGGCATATCTTCTAAACGAAATCGTGTATTACTAAAAAAATAAAAAGTGCTAAGTAGATAATTAATCTAACTTTTATTTGAGTCTGATCTAGAGCAGATTGTGTAATTAATGAATACACTCAGGAAAAAAAATCTTGTCAAAAAATCTGTAAACAACTTTCAGCTTTAAACTTTAAGCAGATTTTTCTGCTGAAATGGATCTTTTTACTAAGTTTTCAGTCATTTATTAGAGAAAATAACAGAAATCAGAAGATTATTCTTCTAATTTTACAGAAATATTTAGCAACTATCTTTAAAAAAAGTTTTTTTTTCAACCAATCATTAGATTGGTTGCTGAAATCAACAGATTTTTTCTGCTAAAATGAGCTGATTTTTCTGCTAAAATCAGGAAATTTTTCAGGTGAAATCAGAAAATTTTCAGCTGAAATCAGCAGATTTGTCTGCTGCCTCGACAGTTTTTCTCATTTAGCTCAAAATGGGCAGATTTTTTTGCAGCTTTGACATAGGTTTTATTTTAAATGTGTGCTACGAGAGTCGAGCTAGAAAAAAAAAATTATATTAAAATATTTTTTGATACAGGTTTTCTAATATGTTTCCCAAAAAAACTCAATTTTTTCTAAGTTCAATTTTTTTTATTTTTAGTAATAATCTTTTTGTTTATCTTCAGGTAACATATAACTTGCCGATCAACAAAAAGTTTCAGACCAGGATTGTTTTGTAAGAGACACCCGTTTCTCAGGCCATTTAATTTATGACCTCCAACTTTTTTTATAACACAAGAAATATTTTTTGTTGCTTTTTTTAATTACTCTACACTAAGTTGTAAGAGACACCCGATTCTCATTTAATTACTCGTAACTAAAAAAATATTTTAAAATAACTTAATTTTACAATTGGACCTTCGCAGCATTTTCATTAATTACACAATCTGCTCTAGATCAGACTCAAATAAAAGCTAGATTAATTATCTACGTAGCAGTTTTTATTTTTTAGTAATACACGATTTCGTTTTAAAGATATGCCCTTTTCAGTTTTCATGTTTGGTGTCATTATTTTGTGTCCCCCTATTATATTCATAAATTAAAGATAAATTCGCCCATATCTCAAAAACGGTAAGGGATACGAAAAAAATTATAAAGAGAAATTTGTACATAATTTTATATTCTATAAGTTTTTTAATAGAGTTTTAAAGCGTATCATTCATATCAAGCGAGCTATTAGCAAAAAACTGTAAAAAATCTGGTTTTTGTGAATTTTGGCCTTAGTATCTCAGAAACGGTGAGAGATACGAAAAAAGTATTAAGAAACATATTGTAGGCAATTTTATACTCTACAAGTTTTGACTCTTAAAGCCTACGACGCATATCAAGCGAGATATTAGCAAAAAACTGTAAAAAACCCGGTTTTTATGACCTTTGACCTCAATATCTCACCAAGGACACGGGTGATTGCTGGGGACTTTTTTTTCTTATTTAGATTGTCAAAACTAAGGTCTGTGCAAATTTTCAGAGAACCTATCCGATTTTCCGCAGATTGCCCTTTTATTCTCCTTATTTTCCTGGGCTATTTAAACGAATTATTTGGCGATCAATTTCTATTTATAGACCTCCAAAGATTCCGACAAGCAGTGGGACAACAAAATATAGTGTCATTATTTTTTGTCTAGCAGCTTAATTAGACTTTGTGCTACTGCCTAATTATGGGGCCTGTCACAGAGTCATTTCCGTTCGGAAGTGGTTTCAAAGTTTTCCACTAAAAACTATTCAGATAGAACATATCATTCAGAGAACAGATCATTGAGAACATATCATTCAGAGATTCAGTTATAAAAAAAGGAAGAGAATCAGGATTTCAGATTTGTGAACAAAAAAATATTTCAGAACTAACTTAAATATTATTTTATAGGAAAAATGTCCCATACTCTAAAACTTTTTCTATCGGAAAAACGTGCCAGAATCTGAGACTTCTTCTATAGGAAAAATATCTTAGTATCTGAGACTTTTTATACCCTACATAGAGTTTTTCACGGGAATTCCCGGGACGGGATTTTCGGGAATTCCCGTGAATTTTCGATCCCGAAATCCCGGGAAATAGAGCGTTCCTTTGAAATTGTTGATTTTTCGACTTTAATTGATTATTTTATATGTGATTTTTTAGAGATTTTATTAAAATTCTTGATAATTGATGGCAGAAACGTACGCAGGGACCAGGAGGACCCAAAAGTATTCCAAGAGAGACCTTCTAACTAAAAAATTTTATAAAATCTGAGACTTACGAAATTAAAAAAGTCTCACAATATCTAAATCTTCGATAGGATATAATTATCAGAACCTGATACTTTTTTTCAGAAGCTGAGAAATATTCTTTCTGAGATCTGCATTAGAAAAAGTTCAGTATGATTATTTGTTTCTATAAAAAATATTTATGTCTCTGGACATGATTCTTTTTAAATCGATAAATTGATATAAAATCTGTTTAAAGAATGACTTTGACATTAACGGAGTTTTCTTTTAGAAACCAGAATTTTAAAATTTTTTTAATAACTTTTTTGTGGTAAATTTTCTGATAATTTAATTTCTCTGAAATAGCTACATTCAGTTTCAGATACATAATTGAGAAATTCCTCTGAATCAGTTTCATTAAGGGTATTCATTTCAGAGAATGTAAAAGTGGAAAAATGAAAAATGTAAGATTCCACTCTCAATGATGTGAACGGGTACATAAAAAAATTGTGATAAAAAGTTTCCAAAAATAATTAAATTATTCAACGAATGAACCAATTAACTTATAAATTACACTTTTTACTCATTTTGACAATTTTTTCTTGTTGTTTAATTCTTAATTTCTATTATTATAACCAAAATTATTTGTATAAATATTTTCTTCTAAGAAAAATTTCAAACACATGTTCAATAAGGGCTGCCGAGGTAGAAAAAACTTAAATAACAGTAGCATATTTTGGTACTTTTTCTTTAATTAGTAATGAATGGCAACGCTTTAATAATTGGAAAAATGTAACTTTTTACTCTGATAATTTTACACTTGGATATAGGTTGTTTAAATTGCAACTTTTAAGTGGAAAATTTTTTCATGTGTTTGTTGTAATAAAAAGTTACATTTTTCCAATTTTTCATTTTTACAACCAAAAAAAAGCTGAAATGAATACCCTTATTGTGTTTTAGAGGCAAAGCGTTAAGAACCAATTGTAAAAATGAACTGAGATTAATTAGAATAAATAATGAATTTTTATTATTAAAACAGATAAAGCGATGTGAAATAACATATTCCGTTAAAAAAAACTTTTAAAAGAGTTATTTGGCCGTTTTTTTATAAAAACTGTGTAACAAAAATTGTTCTTTTTTTCTCGAACCTTAATGGCCTAATTTTGTAAAACGCAACGCGCCGCGTTCTCAAAATTTCAATACAATTTGTTGTTGTAACAAAAACAAATTACACAGAAAATTTGACAACGCGGGTCGTTGCGTTTTACAAAATTAGGGGGTAAATTTTTTTTTGTTTTAAAGGTACTAAAGAAGATTTTTATGGTGTTAATAAACATTATAAATAGTGTAATCGCATTCATAAGGTTTTTATATATTTTTTTTACAAAAAATTTGGGTTTTTAGTTTTTGCGAGAATTCCCGGGATCCCAGGAAATTTAAAAATGAATCCCGCTTTCACGGGAAATGAAAAAGTCCGGGAAAAGAAAACTCTAACCCTACACCACTCTGTGGTACAGGGTATAATGAGTTTGTGCTGATGTTTTTAACTACCCGAAATATTGGTCCTAGACCTACCTTCAAGTATACCGATCGACTCAGAATTACTTTTTGAGTCGATTTATCTAACTATCGGTTTAAGCACGATACAGGTCGCAATTTTCCATCAAATTACTTGAAATTTGAAACTTAAGCATCTTTTGGCCCAAGGACAAAGCCTATTGAAATTGGAGAAAATCGGTCCTGTTAAGACCTAGCCCCCATACAAACGCCCCTTTGGATTCGGCTTAAATGACTCTAATAAACGTATTAAAATAGATATCGCTTTTAAATTCAGCAGGTAATCAAATTTTGTATACACAAATCACCATTCCAAATTTCATAGGAATCGGGTCAGTCCTTCTGGTAGTCCCCATACAAACCACCTTCCCGATATTCACATAATTCCCTCAAAATTCATAAAAATGGAAATATTTGATAAAAATGGTATTTTTATGTGTTAAACGTGTATTTCAGTAATATAATCAAATCGGAATATAATTGGACCATTTTTGGACTTAGTCCCCCATATAAAAATTTCGACCGATATTTAGTTAAATTTAGGGATGTGCGATTAATCGATTAATTAATCACTCTGATTAATCGAAATTTTGATTAATCGATTAATTGATTAATCTTGAATTTTGATTAATCAAAATCATGATTAATCGAATAATATAAATTTTGAATAATCAAAATTCATGATTAATTGATTAATCAGGAAATTGAATACTCAAAAATTTAAATAATTGAACAATTTCTCTTTTCTTTTTTGTTTTTTCTTTGTTTAATTTTATGAATACATACAATATGCAGTATCGTAAAAGTAAATATCCCGTCTTTAATTGCTTTAACATTCGACCATCATCCCATTTCAGCGTCGATTTTAAACCAATAAATCAACCTTCAAGCTTTTGTGATGAAAGACATGAGCTTTCCGAAAGTTTTGTATTGAACCATTTGTACAACTTAGGGTGTTCTTCAGAGTTCCAAAGTGTACCACCAACATGAAGAACATCCTGCGAGTGGCGTTTATTTAGCCTTCAGGTTCAAATCGAACTAATATATTTGTAATACAAATTTTGTATGTTAAATGGACTGTTTGCTGTTTTAATGAGTTTATGTATTTACAACCGAAAAAATGAGAATACGTTTATTTGGGATAATTTTATTAACTTTTATTAACATCTGAAATTGATGGTACATATGAGAAGCATATTCCATTAAATGGTCTTGAGGTCTCCTGATTCCTTAACATAGTAAAACATGCCCCTTTTAATACATATGTATATGTTTCGAAATATTTTATAGACTGAATTTTTTTCTTGACTTTTTCATGGACAGTTAAAACAGATGTCTGCAAATATGTGCCTATGCCTTGATTGGTGTTCAACTTAATTACGGTTGCTCCTTCTTTCCTCGCCGAAATCCATTTGCCACAATTTTGTTTAATTTTTTTTATGTAAATAAATGCTTTCAAATTATTATTTTTTTGTTTGTTTGATTTCGATTAATCGGATTGATTAATTAATCGATTAATCGCACATCCCTAGTTAAATTTAACTTAAATTGGTTTATTGACAAAAAAAATAAACTAATTCCACTAAAATTTGATCTGTGTGTGTTTTCTGCACTAAATAAAGATCTAACAAAAGACAGATACAATCGGTCCATGTTTCGACTTGGGACCCATATTCAAGAAAACACTGGTATAGGGTTTCATGTGGTCGGTCTTGACCGACTATAACTTTCTTACTTGTTCTATTTGAAAAATGTCGAGGAATCTGTGACTTTTTCTATAAGAAAAGTGTCTCAGATTTTAATATTTTTCAATAGGAAAAATGTCTCAGAATCTGAGATTTTCTCTTTAGGAAAAATGTCTCAGAACCTGAGTCTTTTTCTATAGCTAAAATGTCTCAGACTTTTTCTATAAACAAATTTTATACGTGCTTAATTTTTGCAACTCCAAAGACGTTTTGAAAAACACAAGAATTTGATTATTTAGGTTCGACTTTGTCAACTTTGTTACATCTACTTATTGTTAACAATACTTAACGTTATTATTATTGTTAAACGAGTATCCGTCCATCCGTCTGTGGAAGACACGATACAGCCAGTCCTAATTAATATAGCTAGGCAAGTAAAGTTTGGCAAGTTTTCGAAAATCAGCAAAATCGGACCAACACTAAGTAAACTTAAAGAACGAAAACAACCTCTAAGTAAGAGCTTCGAAGGATTTCATTCCTTAATTCGAATTGCCATTCTGAATAAAAATTTAGTGATTGCTGGTGTCCGACCGAACGTTCGGGTTCGGTTACGGAGTTCGGCAAAAAGTGACGTTCGGCCACTGTTCGGTATTCGGTCAACTTTTAGCCGAACTTTACCGAACACCGAACTTTTGTATGTATTGCATTTTATCGTCTTAAAATTAAGCCATATTACCAGTGCAACTACTTTACACCTAAAATTGAGCTATAGTTTAAAAGAAATATATTTTTTTTTTCAAAAAAAAATCAACTTGAGCTATATTTTTCCACTTTTTTAAGTATACAACTAATAAAAAAACACATTTTTTAGTTGTTTTTTTCATAACTATTCGCAAAAACAATTTTTTTTAATAAAAAAAAAGTTCGGGTACGGGTTCGGGTTCGGCCGAACTTTGCAAAATTTACCGAAGTTCGGGTTCGGGTACGGGTTCGGTCTGAAAAAGTGCGTTCGGTCGGACACTAGTGATTGCATTCCCCAATCACATTTAAGCGAATTGAATGAATTCGCTTTAGACTCATTCGATTAATAAATAGCGAATGCATTCGATTTTTTTTTCAAAAATCGATGCATTCGATTTTTTTTCATTCGACTTTTAAAAATCGAATGCAATCACTTGCGAATGCAATCGATTTTCTTTTTATTCAATTTGAAAAATCGAGTGGCTTATTCATTCTTTGCATAAAAGACTTAAAAAACTAACCAAGATAAAGGAAAACGCAGCTAATTTTTTGTCCATAGTATCGCCAACACTCTTCACACTTTTTGTCGTGTAGGCAGTTGATATGTGCATTTTTAAAATTTTCGGGAACACACATTTTTTTTGAATTCAAAACTAGGACCATCGTATGTAAAGAGAGTCGGCGATACTATGAACCAAAATTTGGCTCCATTTTGGTATATTTATTTAAAAAATCGATTGCATTCCCAGTGGAATGATAAAAAATTTAATGCATTCGATTTTTCTAAATCGAATGAACAAGAAATCGAATGCATTAATTATTTTCCATTCAATCGAATGAATTCCAAGGACTGCATTCATTGTTGATTTATGAAATCGAATGCATACACTGACTAAGAAAATTGAATGGATTTTTCTGAGAATTCATTCGAAATAAAATTACTGACAAAATATGTCGCCATTAGGCACGTCTCCGAAACAGAAAATGCAAATTCCTTGATATGTGTCTGCAATTCCAGATCATGTTGGTAACCCTTGCGAAATAATGTAAGAGAATAAACACAATTGGAGCGGGAAGCGTTTTTCCGCAACTGTTCACACACGTTTTATATGACAACAAAATTCCGCCGCGTTTTTCCGCCAAACTAGATTCAATTCTATTTTTATGAGGACAATTGCGTTTTTCCGCTTCCCGCTCCAATTGTGATTATTCTCTTAGAGACAAAAAAGTTGAAAATAAGTATAAAGTGAGGTTGAGATTGCTAGAAATAGAATTGTAGTGTTGGAAACTGTCAAAATTTATTCTGTAGAAACTATAAATATTCACATATATAAAAAACAGTTTTCATTAACAAGACAAACCGACATTTAAAATCCTACTGATGATGACACTAACTGGGGTGTTTGAAACCGGTATAGGAAATACCAGAAATGTCTATAATTTTTAGAAATTCAATTTTTCTTCTGCATTTTTTCAACTTGAACCCTTATAACAAATATAATTAGAGCCCGTGCTCGATCTGTACTTACAGAAAAAATCAAATAAAATTACTGACAAAATATGTCGCCATTAGGCACGTCTCCGAAACAGAAAATGCAAATTCCTTCATTTGTGTCTGCAATTCCAGATCATGTTGGTAACCCTTGCGAAATAATGTAAGATATTATAACAAATATAATTAGAGCCCGTGCTCGATCTGTACTTACAGAAAAAATCAAACAAAAAAAAAATTAAAGAAAAGGATTTCATTCTTCGAAGCTCTGCCTCTAACAAAATATTTTTTTTTAACATTTTTTGTAAATTTTTATTAAGCAAATGAAACATTTTTCTGTCAGTAGAAGCTGAAAGTCCTGCACAATGCCGCTATCTATCTAGAAATTATTAACATTTATTTTTTTATGCTAAATTCCATCCATATATTTTCCTTAAGACACATTTTAAAGAAAAATGCGATGTTTTCTTGCCTTAAAAAATAGTGTATGTTACACATTCTATTTAAATAAAATTACTAACGTATTGAAGTTTTGTACCGCAAATTGCAAATATTATTATAAATAATTGCACTTAGTTTGTAATTTTGTTTATTTATAAATACGAGAATTTACTATTTATTTATTATCTGAGGTATTGAGGTATTCTATTTCTGACAAATCTTAGCTTCATTTTTGTTTGTACAATTAATATTGAATAACAACGTTTAAATAGTTAATGGTAGTTCGATACTATAACATGACGTTATATCGTCTGAGTAATGAACATTTTTTATACCCTTCACTCTAGTAATAGAGATAAGTTTGACATTCGGTTTGTAACACCTTAAATTTATTGGACTAGGACCCCATTATATGTTCGTCCGTCTGTCTGTCTGTAGAAAACGCGCTAACTTTTGAAAGACTTTCCGAAGGCTACTGAATTTTGCCATATGTGCGTTTGTAATTTACCTCGTCAGGTTGGTATTGCATTTCAGCGAAATCGGTCCAGTGGTTCAAAAGTTATAAGCAAAAGAGTGAATTTCGGCATTTTTTTCCGCGAATTTACTAGTTAAAAAGCACGAATTTACTAGTTAAAAAGCACGAATTTACTAGTTAAAAAGCACGAATTTACTAGTTAAAAAGCACTTTTGAAAGGCATCTCTGAGGCTGATGAAGCTTGTCATATATATTTATCGTTCCCCTGGTCTAGTCTGTGTTAATCTTTAGAAAAATCGGTCCAGTGGTTCAAAAGTTATAGGCTAAACCATTGATTTCAGATTGGTTTCACATTAAATTCAAGCTTTAAAATCATTGGAAAGCCACAAAAATATTTTTAAAGAAGTTCATTTACTTCGCATGTAAACAATGTATTGCGTATTACACGAGCTATAAAAGGCAAAGGATATAGTTGGGTGGACTACACCATATACGTTTTTTAGTCTAAGGGGTCTAGTTTCCAAATTTAATAGTGGGATACCCCAAATGATTTTCAGATTCCCAAAGTATTCAATTTTAAACATAAAATTTCTGAAGAGGATTTGTGGCCACAAAAGACAAATGGAAATATTGGGGTGGACAACACCATAAACGATTTTTAGTCTAAGGGGTCCAGTTTCCAAATTTAATAGTGGGATACCCCAAATGATTTTCAGATTCCAAAAATATTCAATTTTACACATAAAATTTCTGGAGAGGATTTGTGGCCACAAAAGACAAATAGAAATAGTTGGGTGGACTACACCATTTACGTTTTTTAGTATAAGGGGTATAGTTTTCAAATTTAATAGTGGATACCCTAAATGATTTTCAGATTCCAAAAATATTCAATTTTACACATAAAATATCTGGAGTGGATTTGTGGCCACAAAAGACAAATGGAAATAGATGGGTGGACTACACCATGTAAGTTTTTTAGTCTAAGGGGTCTAGTTTCCAAATTTAATAGTGGGATACCCCAAATGATTTTCAGATTCCCAAAATATTCAATTTGTGGCCACAAAAGACAAATCGAAATAGTTGGGTGGACTACACCATATACGATTTTTAGTCTAAGGGGTCTAGTTTCCAAATTTAATAGAGGGATACCCCAAATGATTTTCAGGTACCCAAAATATTAAATTTTAACCATAAAATTTCTGGAGAGGATTTGTGGCCACAAAAGACAAATGGAAATAGTTGGGTGGACAACACCATGTACATTTTTTAGTCTTAAAGGGTCTAGTTTCCAAATTTAATAGTGGGATACCCCAAATGATTGAATACCAAAGTACACGTTTAATACCTACAAACAAAATTTTAATTGAATATTTCTCATTTTTATAAATTTTGAGGGAATTATGTGAATATAGGGAGATTAGTTTGTATGGGGACTACAAAAAGGACTGACCCGATTTGCAATTTGGAATTCGTTTTGTACATACAAAATTAGATCACCTGTTAAATTTCAACACGATATCTTTAATAATACTGTTATTAGAGTAATTTAAGTTAAACTGAAAGGGGGCGTTTGTATGGGAGCTAGATCTTAACATGACCGATTTTTTTTCAATTTCGTCCTTGGGCCAAAAGATGCTTAAGTTTTAAATTTCAAGTCAATTGGTCGAAAATTGCGACCTATATCGTGCTTAAATCGTTAGATGAACAGACGGACAGATCGACTCAAAAAGTAATTCTGAGTCGATCGGTATACTTGAAGGTAGGTCGAGGACCAATATTTCGGGTAGTTACAAATAACAGCACAAACTCATTATACCCTGTACCACAGCTTGGCGTAGGGTATAAAAAATTACTCTCGGAAAAAATGTACACTCAAAAAAAAAATGTTGTAATTTTTTTTTTTTACAAAAATGGGTAAAAAAATTAAAATTAAATATTTTTAATCAAAATTGTTAAATTTTTTTATTTTTTACGTTAGAAAATTTACTATTACATTGTGGAGGTAATTCATGTATTCGGCCAAGTCAAATTTAATTGTTCTACTTAGTTTCAATTAAAATCTACCCCACTCAATACTATCAGCCTTACCATACAAAATTAAAATATATTTAAAATCAGGTTTAATTTTATTTCCATACAAATTGTTTTTGTTTTTAAAATCGACTTTCAAAAATATGTTTTATAAAACCTGTTTTAAAATATATTTTATTTCTTAAGATTCGAATCTATACTGTGTTAAGAAAAAGTTTTTTTCTTATGATCGGGCAAATATTAAAATTTCACTTATTCAAATGGCTATATCTCAAAAAGTATATGAGATAAACGTGCTTTTTTAGGCAGTAACTAGCACATTGTAAATACGCGATTTTTATAAAAATCTGACAAGAAACAAAATGATTACTTAGGGGCCCCTGTTATTGCTTCTATTGAACATGTGGGGAAGAGCATCCACTATTAAGTTAGAAAGTACGTAACCGGTGTGAATATCATTGCAATCGTTCCAGTACTTACTATATGGCCGAATTTTTCCAACCAATTTCGAAAATAAACCACTGTGCTCTGCAATTAAAAAATGTTGCTTTAAGGGCAGTTTACACGTTAACAACCCTTGACCACCCTTATCTACTATTTCCCAGTATTGGTGATACGGTTTGCCGGGTTTAAATAATTTTGTATGAAAAAGAAGTTCAAAGTCCTGCATTTGGACCCAAAGAATTAGAAAATTTCGATTTTTTCGGTAAGCCCCCCCCCCCCTTTTATGGGCGTGGAATAGTTGTTTTTTAAAATATTGATAAACTTGTATTTCTTTAGCGCAAAAAGCATAAGAATGAAATTTTAAACACATATTCGAGAGGAAATTTGCCCTCCCCAATTACCACTCCCGACCCCCCCCCCCCCAAAAAAAAAGAAAACGGCACTGGGATTTTTTTTATTTTTTTTTTTCATGTTGGAGGGTATAAAAGATTCGGCACAGCCGAATTTAACACTCTTACTTGTTTGTTCTATTTTTAGTTTTTGTTTTTAAATAAAATGACATTAACACCGGTTTATTTCCTTTAAAATACGCGTATAGTCAACTACAAATAGCTAGACTCGTATCATAATCGTTGCGAGTTCAATTCCAGCTGCCGTCCGAAGTTTTTTTTTTTAATAATTTTTAGATTTTTTTCTTCTTTTTTTAGATTTTTTTTAAATAAAATGACATTAAAGCATGTTTATTTCCGTTAATATAATTTATTACAAACTTTTCAATTAATTTCATTGTTGATACAACAATGAATTTAATTGACAAAAACAAGTTTATATTTTTTTCAAAAGTTACAAAAGTCAATGTTGCATTAACAAAATCCAATTTGACTTACAGATTTGGAAGCAGAATACATTTGACTGTGAAGTTTTTGTTGTCGAACAGTGTTATTATTTATCCATTTTGTTAACATTTTAAAGGAAATTGAATCATTAGAACAACTTAATTAATAACAATGATTCAAAAGAAAAAAAAACATATATTTTTTCCAATTCATTGTATTGTAAATCCCATAACTGCAAACAAAACAATAAAATTTATATAAAAAAAAACTTTAAAAAAAAGATAAGGAAAATGAAGAATCACTGTAATACTAATTGATAGAATAGTTTAGGTATTTTTTAAATCAGATATCAATGTGGTACAATTATTACTCAATACAATTCATTGGAACAGGTGGTGTTTGTTCGTTCATTCACTAATCAATTTTGTCACAGGTGTTTATGATTTTGAAACCCTACTAAAATTTCTGCAGTTATTTTTTTAATATTTTTTTCTGTTGTTATTCTTATCATTTGCCATAAGTATTAATTAAACTAATTAAAATTGTCAAAAAATAACAATAGTAAATACCAAACATATGTACGAGTATTTTTGTTTTTTTTTTTTTATAGCAAAAAAATTGACTAAATAAACAAATTGCTAAATATTTTTGCTTTATTTTTTTCTTCTTTTGTTAATTATTTAATGATAAGACTTTATAAACAAAGCAAATGAATGTACTATTCGTCATTAAAAGTCAATAAAATATTCCAAAGATCTATATTAGAATTAGACTTTACTTTAAATATGATGACGATAACCTTATAATCTAGTTATTTTTTTTAATTTGTATTCAATTCATGTGACTCATCCCCACCCCATTACCTTTTTCCATTTTAGCAAACAATTCATAATTATGAAAAGAAATATAAAAACACTATTAATATTAAATATCTACTTAAAAAAAAATTAAATAACAATTGTGTTTAGAAAAATAGCAGCTCTTTAAAAAAAAGCATTCACAGAAAAAAAGCTTCGCGAAAGTACATTGATATAAGCTTAATGAAAAATTACCAACGTTTTCAACCGAAGACAGAGTTTATTTGATCAATGAAACTGGTGTCATTAAAGTTCTTTCAATTAAAACTTACATGGAAATAATAAAAAAAAATCGTAGTACTTCCTAGTCGGCAAAAAAAATGTCCACTGACATACTGCTGACTCTCCCATTATAAAATTGGTAACATCTTCAAACTTCAATTTTTCAAAATGTCGCTAATGACATGACATCATTAATCAGCGGCTGTTTAAACGAATTTTTGGTGGCCACCAATACAAGTGGTCCTTGCTGACCAGCTGCTGACATGTCATTGGTGACATTTGAAAAAATTGTATGAAGATGTCACCAATTTTATAATGCGAGAGTCAGCAGTATGTCACGAGTGATTTTTTTTGCCAACTGGGTTATTTGAAACGTTTTCTGAAGTTTTGCATGATATTAATGAAATTATTCATTGAATTAGTGTGGAGTTGCAGTAGGTACGAAAGGAAAATTGCAACCTTAAATTGAAATTAATAAAAATGTTTATTAATAACAATTTTTGATGAGTCACGTGTAACCGTCACGGAAATTTAAATTAATTTACGTGATTGTAGAATATGTGGTAGAAAAAATCAATTTCACAATTTTTTATGGGTTTCACTTAGTTTTCTCACACAAAATTTTACTCCAACCCTAAATTGTAATCAGGTAACGGTATTTTCGATTATTTCGGTAACTGTGAACCGTTACCGAAACATCAATACCGGTATTATGAATAAAATGATAACAAGTCACAAATTTCTTAAAAACGCGTAAAAAATAAAAAAATTGGTTCAAAAAAATTCAAAAAACTGCTAAATTCTGTACATTTTCTATACATAATTATATTTGTACTAGTATTAAATAATATGAATTAACTCAGCATTAAATTAAAACATTAACGCAAAATTGTAATTCAACAAATACAAACTCATGTTCTAGAGACACCTTTGTCCAATAAGCAAAAAAATCTGCATTTTGAGCCATATGAGAAATCTGCATTTTGAGCCATTTGACAAATCTGCTGATTATAGCTGACGCGGTTTGCTGCTGATTTTAATAGAGAAATCTGCTGATTTCAAATAAAGAGCCGAAAATGTTTTTTTTTAAATCAGCAGATCTCTCTGTTAAAATGATAAAAATTGTTTGTCCTGTTGTTAAAAAAAATCGGCAGGGATAAAAAACTTGGCAATAATGTTTCAGGGGAAGGCGCGCGGTATCGGAGGGACACCTTTCCTCTCGTCATAGATGTTAAGAAATTAATTGTATTTATATTTACGCCTAAGGCTGGATTACTCAATGCTCCGTTATAAAATAACTCTCCGTTAAATTTAACTTTTTCATACAAATTTTGACATAAGGCTCCGTTAAATCGGCAGTTAGCAGCTAACTTTTCATTGAGTAATCCGCCCTAAATAATACAATTTTATCAATATTTAATTTTATTTGCTATAGCCAAGCCCCCAAAAGGTTCAAACCGAAAAAAATCGCATTTTCTAATCATGGTCAATGAACTTTACACGGCATAAAAATGTTTCATTTTCTAAACAAATAGACAAAAAAAATTAAATAAAATATGTTTTTCTGGGGTTTTGTAAGTTTTTCAGGGGAAACTTTTTTTCATCTGGTCCCATTTCGGAACATAGCCTATGACCATAAGACGTATTCGATCACTGATCAATAATATAAAATCTTTATGAGGTCCAATACCGATATTCGAATTTAGTTAATTGCGAATGTGATAATTGGTTGGATCGGCAACAAACAAAAATTTGTTTTTTTTATTTTAAGTAGTATATTAAAAATATTTTAATATGTTTTTTATCCACAAAAAAATTAAAATAAGTAATATTAATGCAACCGAAGCAAAACCGATATAATACCGGTAAAAATCCGAATAAAGGTAACGGTTTTTTATCGGTATGGTATTTAAAATTTTTTATTTCGGTATTGGTAACGGTAACGGTAGCCAATATTAAAGGGTTTTTAATCGGTAACGGTATTGAAAGGGTAACGGTAGCCAACACTGATTGTAATACATTAGTAAAACCACGAAAAAATTTAAAACAGCGCAGATTTTAGTTAATATATAAAATTAAAAATTTACGTTTTATCAAAGTTGTTATTATTCGATCTTTTCAATTTTAAATAAATAAAAATTTATCAAGGTCGAAGCCAGTGTTTTCTTGTAAATAAATATTCTTTTATTCCATTCCAATACATATTTCGATTCTCTTTGAAGATCATCATCAGGGATTTAGTGAATTGCCATCTAAAATTACACTAGAGGTATTCAGAGTCTTGCTTCCAGGCAATGTAGCAAAAGAGTACTTCTTTCAAAAAATATATTTCTTTTGAAAGTCCAAATTCAGACAGGGCAATTTTAATTGCCTCAATTCTGATTTTATAGTGTATCGGAAAGAGAGGGAAGAATCTTATCTCTCTCTCTGGTACACTAAAAAATCAGAATTGCCGCAATTAAAATTGCCCAATGTAAATTCGGTCAAAGGTAATTTTGAAAAGTGCTCTTTTACCACCAGTAACAGGGCTGGCAAGTAGGACTCTGAATACCTCTACTGATTTTTGTATTTTAAAATTTTTCAAATGTATTTTAAAAATTTCCAAATTAATTTAAAAATTGTCCAGATGCTTTTTTAAAATTTTATAAAAGAGTATTTTAAAATTGTCTAAATGTATTTTAAAATTTTTCAAATGTATTTTAAAAATTTTCAAATAAATTTAAAAATTGTCCAAATATATTTTTAAATTTTCTAAATCTATTTTAAAAATGTCTAAATGTATTTTAAAATTTTACAAATCTATTTTGAAAATGTCTAAATGTATTTTAAAATTTATCAAATATATTTTAGTATTCTTCAAATGTATTTTAAAATTGTCCAAATGTATTTTAAAATCGTCCAAATATATTTTAAAATTATATTTTAAAATGAATTTTAAAGTTGTCCACATGTATACTAAAATTGGCAAAATATTTTTTTTTTTCAATTATACTGTGCTACAGTGAAAAAATACTTCTGATGTGACATAGTATAGGTTGTTGATCTTGTCGAGTAGATCACAAAAATGCCCATTAAACTTGCCAGACACCCTCGAATTTTAGAGTTATTGTGAAAAAACGTTTTTTTGGGGCTTTTCTCACTAAACCTTTTGTAATTCAGAAAATTTTCAAGCGATTTAAAATTTTTTTAACTGTTTTTGATAGAAGATGGGGCTTTCCATGTGTGTTAATTGGTCTATACATATAAGATATTTATTGATTTTTTCTATAAAATCTATTTTTTTTGTTATTTTTTTTAAATTTTTCGAGTTTATCGATTTTTTTCTGCTATAGTTCGTTTAACAACCTTTATATTTATAAACGTATTTTAAAGAAAATTTGGTTCTGAATACGATAAGCTTTATCCTGAAGAAATCGGATAACAATTGACAGTGTTGTGTCAATTTTTCTAAAAAAGAAAATTAAGATTTTGCTGGAAATCGTCGTTCAGGTAACCAGGCAAAAAAAAAAATAAATTTATCATAAATGGGCATGTACAATATTTTGAAAGGTTTTTGGCGCGCTGAATCCGAATCTGGCTTTAAATTGCTCTATCTCGTCAGGTTTTTGAGATATTTAACATAAATTGATACATCAAAAACTTAATAAGATAGCGCAATTTCAAGGTCAAATTCGAATTCAGGAGGTCAAAACCTTTTAAAATAATGATACGCGACCTCTCAGTATGTTCGTTTATTTTTTTCCTGGGTTATCCGCACGGTAATTTCATACAAAATCTTAATTTTCTTTTTTAGAAAAATTATCACAACTCTGTCAATTGTTATCCGATTTTTTTGGCATAAAGCTCATCGTATTCACAATTAAATTTTCTTTAGGCATACGTTTTTAAATATAAATGTTGTTAAACAAAATATTGCAGAAAAAAATCGATAAACTCAAAAAAATTTAAAAAAATAACAAAAAATTAGATATTGTTGAGAAAATCAATACAAATCAATACGAATTCACACACATGAAAAGCCCTATCCTTCTTCTATTTAAAACAGTTAAAAAATTTAAAATCGGTTGAAAAATGTTTTAGTTACACGTGTTTTAGTGAGAAAAGTTCCAAAAAAATGTTTTTTGACAATAACTTTAAAATTTGAGGCGTCTGGCAAGTTTGATGGGCATTTTTGTGATCTTTTCGACGAGACCTACAACCTTAACTACCTCATTTTAAAAGTATGTTCAATTTTGTGTTTTTTGTAGCACAGTGTTATTAGATTCTAACATAATAATCATTACGAATCCTTAAGACTCGTAGAATAATCATAACGAGTCCTAAAGACTCATTATTATTTATTGTTGCAAAAATTAATGAAATCATTAAATTGTTAAAAAAAATTGTGAATGATTAAAATTCTGGGGGGGGGGCTAAAATTGTTCTAGGGGGGGCTGTTCAGGGCTATCTACGCTAATGGCTCTACATGATATTCTTGTTAGTTCGGGAGTCATCTTATTTTTCTCGAAGGTCCACTTTGTTTCTTAAGGTGGCAACGAAATTTTTAAACACTGCTATGGTCGATATGCCGAGATACCCCAACCTTAAAATCGTCTCTTTTTATATTTTAAGCAAATCGGTTCATAAAGGTTTGAGTACTTCCGAAAAACGCTCCGAAAAACTTTTTTCAATTATAAAGAACTAATATTTTTTTGACCGCATCTGCGCATACGTTAGATATCAAACTTCTACACTCAAAATAAAATTACTGTTGAGTCAGCAGAAAAAATTAGAGCCCCTGATATATAGATTAGCGATAAAATTTAGTTCGTATGGTATTTGTAGGTACCGTTAACTTAATAAAGGATTAACAATATGCATGAGGTGATATAAAAAATTTATAAAGGGTGCAAAAAGCTCAGAAAATACTAAAAAAAGCTTACAATGAAAGTTTTAATATTCCTTCAAACATCGTATAAAAATAAAACAAAAAAACAATAATTTAGATATTTGTCAATTTAAATCCGCAGACGTTTTAAAATTCTGTCCGGTATTGCCATAAAAGCGAAGATATTGAAAAAAAACTTGCTGAAATAGCTCTACAATATGGAAAATTTCAAGTTATGGACTTGTGCATTTTTTGGAAACTAATCGGGGATAATTTTGGGTCACTCCTGCCAAAAATTTAAACAAAGATATCTGATATATTTTAATAATCTGAGTATTTCACTCAAATTATTAAAATATTCTTTTAAAATCGACAAAAGATATTTTTAAAATTCAACAAACATACACCCAAAAAAAACGTGGGTATTCAATACTAAAAATTTAACTAATTTTAGTCCAAAAGGACCTAGTGCAGAAATTGGTAACCAATACTAAAATTTTTAACTAATATTAGTAAAAACCAGTAAAAATTACTAATGTTAGTACTTTGAAGATACTAAGGGGCCTATTCACAAAAAAAGTCATAACTCAATCATAACTCAATTTTTTCCACGTGGTTGTTGTAAACAATCATAAAAAATTTCAAATTTTGTTTGAAAATTTCAAAAAAATAAAGACCTGCTACCCACATCGTCTCAAAATTGACAAATAATTTTAAATTTTGAGACTTTTTATGATTTTGTTTACAACAAACACAGGGAATATGAAGTTTGAAAATAATAAAATTAGTCATAACCAGTCATAACTGAGAATAGGCCTGTAAAATTAGTAACCAATTAGTAGATTTTTGTACAATATCACTTACTAAACCTTTAACTGTAGAATTATTTTGAGTGTAATTATTGAAAAAATATAGTGGTATTCAGAGTCTTGCTTGCCAGACCTAGTACTGGTGGTAAAAGAGCACCTTTTAAAATTACTTTTCAAAACACATGTATTTTTTGATAGATGTACACTTTTGCTACATTGCCAGGGCTGGCAGCAAGACTCTGAATACCTCTAATGTTTAGTTCGGTTTATAATTAAAATCTGCTAAAAAATTTAATATATGTTTTAAAGATTTTCTGACAGAGTTTTTCTTATGAGTGTATATTTTCACACTGTTTCACCATCGACGTATTTTTCAATGTGTGAATTTAACGATTTACAATTAACACATTATTTATCATTATGTTTACTTGCTGATTTAGATTCTTAAAATATTTTTATTTTTTTTAAAGGTTTTAGAAAAAAAAATGAATTTATTAATTTTTTGATGGGAGACGTCCCTGCAAACAAAACGATACGACATCGATTCGCCGGTTATATTGACGCGACGATAAATTTTATTGCGGCAATTATCGAATTCATATCGCCGCCGATACAACTTTCGAGAGAAACTGTTACCCAAAACCATTACATCGGTAAACAAAAAAAAAACATTTATCGCCGGAATATCACTAAAATGACAATCCGGCGATAATAAAGGCAAAATGTATTGTAATATTATAATTTTTCTATATGACAAAATTTGAGAATTTTTAAAAGGAAAAATTATAGAAATAATTTGCAAATTTTTCTAACGGAAAACTTTAGGATTTTTCCATAGGAGAATGTTTTTTGTAGAGATTCTGCTATGAAAAATGTCTAAAAATCTTAAAATTTTTCTTTAGGAAAAAAGTCTAGAAGTTTTCGAATTTTTCTATATGAAGAAAGATTTTTTTTATAGGAATCTCGGAATCTTTAAATTTTTCTATAGGAAAATTAACACAATTTTTTTTATAAAAAAGTGTATTAAAATCTGAGAGCTTTTCTATAGGAAAAATTACACAGAATCTGTGACTTTTTTTTATAGGAAAAATATTTTAGAATCTAAGATTTTTCTATTTAAAAAAGGTTTTTTAATAGGAAATTATGAGACCTTTTCTATTAGAAAAAAGTCTTAGAATTCTAGAAAAAAAAAAAACTCAGAACTTTTCGAAAGGAAAATGTCTCAGAATTTGTGAGTTTTTATATATCTAGACACAATTAAAAAGTTATTTAAACAAATTTTAAAATTTTAAGTAAAGTTTTAATTGTGTGAATTAAAAATTTACTTAAATATTTTAGTATGCAGTTAATAATTTTTTATTAAGAGTTTACTTAATACTATAAAATCGTTTTCTGGTGCAAAATTGAGTAATTTTTTACTCAATAGTATTAAAAATTTACTCAATTTTTTTTTTCTGTGCGTAGTTATATATTCTTTGTTATAAATTGCATTTCTTTATTGTATGCAGTCATGGAAGGATTGACCAGTATATTTGACTTTGACTGATAATAAAATGATGTGCTATAAAAACTTATCACAAAACGTTAATATAAATAAACAAGTACGATAATTATAGTCGGTAAAGACCGACCATATAATACCCTACCCTAGTGTTTCCTGGAAAATGGGCGCTTCAGGATCTGGAGCCATCCGGTCCAAACCCAATGTGGTCTTCACCCAATCGGGTCCTCAAATGTCTATGAAATAAATTAAAATAAAATTTTTCCGATTTTCAAATTCAAATTGGCATAATATTAAATAATCTGTTTTTTTCCTTATTTTTAAGATTAACATGAACTTAAAAAATCAAAACATGTCAATTGAACTAAATCATCAATTTATCAATAAATTTAGTTAATTTTCCCATTTTTAAGTTTATTTTTTGTTTAACAGAGTTTGCACTCTTTTTTATAGAAATCACTTTACATTGTTTTCTTCGTAAATATTTTCTGATAGTTTCTGCTCGCTCAGCTTTTTGAGTATATGTATTAGAGAAAAAATGCAGCTAAAAAAATTTTAAAATTTAATTGTAAGTGTTGTTTATAATAATTTTTCACTATAATGAAGGTTTTAATTAATTAACAACCAAACAAGTTTTACGTCATTGTAATGGCAAAAATATAAAATCATTTATAGACTTAACGGCGTCATTGCAATTTCTGTAGTCTGTGATAAAAAAATATTTTATTTTTGTTAAACTTTGCAAAGAAAATATTTAAAAATCGGAGAAAAAAAAAATTAATTAAAAATTTAAAAAAGTACAATTTTTTTTTTAATAATTTTTTTATTGATACATTTTTTAATTGATTTCAAAAATTTCCGTGAATTGAGAATAAATACACTTTTGCTATATTTAACTTTTACAAATTTTAGTAATTAATACTATCACTTTCGTGATTTAAGTGATTGAAACTCATTTTAATTTTTAACATCCCGACTAAAAATAAATATACAGGTCCATATATAATTTGAAATTGAGCCATATATAATTTAATATGGCCCAACACGTATTTGGATAAAATAAGATGATGATTTTGGTGGATCAAAATAGCTCAAAATTTGTTATATTAGATTAAATATAATCGTTTTTGATCCGAATATTGGGTTTATCTAATTTGATATAATTGTATATATTTTATATCATAAGATAAAATATGTAGAATTTTGCATAAAATATTTTTTTTTATCAAATATACTAATTTTATATATAATTTTACTTTTAATATTGTATAAAATTTACTTTTGTTAATATAACTTTTAAGTACCTATGTATTTATTTGTTTTGCCAACTCGCCTCTACAATGCCTATAAGGCGCTGAGGCACCATAATGTAATGAATTATTTTTGAAATAAATTGAAAAAAAAAAAAAAAAAAAAAATGAAAAAAAAACTGTGTCAGGGACTTAGAAATTTAAAAAAAAATCGAAATTTAAAAAAAAAATTCTTAAATCTTTGTTAGTAAATTTTTACTTCAAAACGCAAAAAATGTACCAAAAAAATTTTTTATCCAGGACTTAGAAAATTCTACAAAACTTTTTCAGGACCTTTAAAATTTTTCCAAATTTGGCTAAAATTTTTTTATACCCTCCACTTAGTGATAGATGGTATATATAAGTTTGTCATTCCGTTTGTAACTCATCGAAATATCGGTCTGGGACCCCATAAAATATATATATTCATGATGCCGTTCGATCTTAAAACATTCTAGCGATGTCCGTCTGTCCGTCTGTCTGTCTGTGGAAAATGCTATCACGGACAAAATATTGCACAGAGGTGACTGAAACTTAACATATTTATTAAAAGTTATCAGGAGAAGTTTGGTATTGCATTTGATATCGGTTCAGCGGTTCAAAAGTTATGAGCGAAAATGTAAGCACACCTAAAAAATTTCAGTACATTCAACATAACCTAAAAATACAAAATGCTTTAATTGGGCTTCTGGTTGACATATGTGAACATTAGGCTGGGTCGTATTCCAACAAAGTGCTCAGATCAACTATTAATAGTGAAAAAAAGTTGGTACAAGTAAATACAAGCAATTTAAAACCAAAATGAACAAAATCGGTTGATGGCTTCCGTTCTCGCATCGCGGGTCAAAATTGCGGTTTTTGAAAAAATGGACATAATTTAAAAAAAAAATTAAATATTTAAAAAAAAAATTATTAAAAAAAAAAAAAATTTTTTTGTATCGCATTAATTCAAAGATATTTAGAAAAATTTTGTTTGCTTTTTTCGGATATCGATAACCCACCCAAACGTGAGGCCAAAAAAAACTCACATTTTTAACATGGAGCTCAAAACTACTTTTTCACTATTTTAAAAATTTAGTGAAACAAAATTTTTAAATATATTAGTTTATCCACTTGATATCATTGAATACATCTCAGGGATTGTAGAAAAAAATTCTTAGTTAAATTCCTTCGTCCAGTTGGTGTGTGGAGCGATTTGAATTTAACGGATTTCCAGAACATGTGTTTTTATCGACATTTTTGACTAATTTGTAGTTGTTAGCAACATTTTACTTAAATTAACCAACTTTTTTTGTTCAAATGGTTGTTTTGGACCATAGTAACTCTGCTTTGAAATAATAGGCTATTTGGACAACGTTAACCCTTGCCGGCACGAGGTTAAAAATTCCTCCAATGAAATTTTCGAAAATTCCTCACTCTAAAATCGTGTATGTGTTTAAATAATGAACAATTACAAATTTATACAAAGTCTTCTTGAAGGACATCTTTAACCCTTGTTGAACGAAAAGCATCCGAAATTTCATTACGTCTTCGTCGTTTTTACTGTGTAAAGCTAAAAGTAAAAACACATTATTTAATTTGTCAAAAAGTCCATTTGACTGGAGCAAAAAATCAGCTGTCTGAAATTTTTTGGGCGTTCGTTCTACAAGGGTTAAAGATGTCCTTCAAGAAAACTTTGTATAAATTTGTAATTGTTCATTATTTAAACGCATACACGATTTTAGAGTGAGGAATTTTCGAAAATTTCATTGGAGGAATTTTTAACCTCGTGCTGGCAAGGGTTAGCGTTGTCCAAAAAGCCTATTATTTCAAAGCAGAGTTACTATGGTCCAATACAACCATTTGAACAAAAAAAGTTGGTTAATTTAAGTAAAATGTTGCTAACAACTAAAAATTAGTCAAAAATGTCGATAAAAACACATGTTCTGGAAATCCGCTAAATTCAAATCACTCCACACACCAACTGGACGAAGGAATTTAACTAAGAATTTTTTTCTACAATCCCTGAGATGTATTCAATGATATCAAGTGGATAAACTAATACATTTAAAAATTTTGTTTCACTAAATTTTTAAAATAGTAAAAAAGTAGTTTTGAGTTCCATGTTAAAAATGTGAGTTTTTTTGGCCTCACGTTTGGGTGGGTTATCGATATCAGAAAAAAGCAAACAAAATTTTTCTAAATATCTTTGAATTAATGCGATACAAAAAATTTTTTTTTTTTTTGAATAATTTTTTTTTAAATATTTAATTTTTTTTTTAAATTATGTCCATTTTTTCAAAAACCGTAATTTTGACCCGCGATGCGAGAACGGAAGCCATGGACCGATTTTGTTCATTTTGATTTTAAATTGCTTGTATTTACTTGTACCAACTTTTTTTCACTATTAATAGTTGATCTGAGCACTTTGTTGGAATACGACCCAGCCTAGTGAACATAATTGAACACCAAAAGGTATTTAAACAAGTACGAACATATTTTTTGACAAAAAAGAAAAAAATCGCGGAATTTTTTTTACCAACATTTTTTTTCGCGGATTTTTTTTTTTTCAAAAGTAATTTCCTTTTAAATAAAGTTTTTGGCAATAATATTTTTGAAATTGTGGAGGGTATCACTACATTCGGCAAGTCCGAATTTAACTTTTTTACTTGTTTTTGTTTAAATCATTTTTAATGAAATTCTTAACTCCAAAACGTAAACATTATTTGTGTCTGGAAATTTCAAAAAATTTTCTCGGGACTTACAAAACTTTTTCCCCCGATTCGGCACCATATATATATGTATATCTCATCTTGTATGAGGTCAGACATGGAGTTGTATATCATATATTTATATATCTAATCTTGTATGAAGTCATTCATGGAGTCATATAAAATATTGTATGCAATATCTAATTTAATAAAGCTTTATATATTGTATGTGGAGCAACACATGATTCGATATCCTTTTATATATATATATATATATATATATATATTGGTTCCTTTAGTTCCTATAAGGAGCATAGGGCCTCAATTTACATTGTTTGAGGTTTCGGTAATCATTTGTTTTAAGATGAGTAGCTGATTGGGCTTCTGCATCCGATCCTGGAACTGGGGCTGCCAGCATGGCCTCCAGGCGGGCTGTAGGTGGCAATTGGTTATTTGAAGGCGCCAATCTCTCGCCTTGACGTTCCGAGTATCATTGGCACTCAGAACTTGTTAGGAGTCCGGCGCCACCCGGAAACCAATCTGAGACTCTCCTCCCGGAACCGCTGATTGTCCGCGACTGCATTTGCAGCTGTTCCGTATATCTACGGAGCTTTCCACTATCCGCAACCTGTGGACGCGCCCGATAGCACTCAGCTGTGCTTCCATCAGAGATGGCACCATATTAAATTATGGGTGTAAAACTTAATACAAGATACATTTAAATATAATTATGTAAAGTACACAGAAAAAAATAAAAAAAATATTTGAGTAAATTTTTAATACTATTGAGTAAAAAATTACTCAATTTTGCACCAGTAAACGATTTAATAGTATTGAGTAAATTTTTAATAAAAATTTATTAAATGTTTGAAAAAAAATTTGAGTAAATTTTTAATTGACACAATTAAAAATTTACTCAAAATTTATCTATTTATTTTTTTTAAAGTTTAAAAAAGTTTTAAATTTTTTTACAAAAAAAAAAAAAAAAAACAAAAAACTTGTTTTTTCAAACTTAACCAAACATATTTATGTCTCAAAGATATAGGAAAATTGTATAAAGACGATTACAAACTTTCATATACATACACAAAAAACTATAAACTAAACGAGAATTCAAAAAACTATGAGAGTTAAAAAAAAAATTGAAAAAACTAATAAATTTTTATTAAATTATTTACTTAAATTGTTTTTAAAATTTTTAAGTAAATTTTTAATTGCGTCAATTAAAAAATTACTCAATTTTTGTTTTTAAATTTAAACAAGTGATTACTAACATTTGTTTCCTCCGTATTTTTTTCTGTGTACTGTATATGGCCATATATTAATATATTTAATAATATGTTACTATATCTAAACTTTTTTAGTCGGGATGATAATGTTTTTAGGCTGGTGTCTAATTTTAAAAAAGTTGCAGGACGCAAGTTTTAAAAAATTATAAACATATAAGTAAACGGATAGTTAACTTTGAGTCCTTGAGCTAATAATAGAAAGAGTTTACATAAGTACTTCCCAACAAAAAAAATATAATAAAATATTATGTACGTTTATGGGATAATACATCCTATAAAGTGTTATTTGATAAATTACCTAAGTTTTTACTTTAAAAAACTTAGGTAAGTTATCCAATAACACTACAATAAAAAAGTGAACTAAAAAATAGCAAAATTAACTAGATTTTGAGAAAAAATGGGAATGATTTGGCTCCTAAGACTTAAAATTTTTTTTATTCTTTCTAGTTCATATTTTTCCCAAAAATAAGGAAAACAAAGTAATTTAATTTTATTCCAATTTAAACTAGAAATTGGGAAAATTTTTATTAAACACGTTTGAGTACTAGATTGGATCTAGACCCCATTGGGTTCGGACCCTATGCGTCCAGACCCTGTTGACTCGAGAACCCGTTGGCTCCTCTAGGGGCGCCATAGATTTCGATCCAAAAATGTTGACCGTTTGTTTCTTAAGTTTGGAATAAAGGGGTTGCTTTTTTGCAATTTTCAGCGGACTGTGAACTCACTTGATTTTTAAATCGACGGATTTTACAAATACTCAGATTAACACCACTGTCTTTGAGAATTTTCAAAGCTGTGGAATTTGAGGGAATTTTTAAAATGTTTGTCGATCTTGTTCTGTTGTTGCCATTTTAGTACGCCCATTCATGTTTTTTTTCATAGTTCTCAATGTTATTTACATTATTGCATACAACAGTTTTTCCTCTCTCTATTATGACCGCGATTTCAACGGCCTTTAACACTTGAGCCTTTAACACTTCCTCTCCCTATTGTTTCCGCGATTTCAACGGCCTTTAACACTTTGGACTTCAAAGTCAATGCTTTTTCCTTTTCGAAAGAGCTAAGAGCTTTTGCGAGTCCCGTTTGTAATGAAAGTTAAAGCAAAACTATTTTGTTTTTATTGTTTGAGGAATTGCTATTCATTACAAATCGGATTCAGGTCCTACTTGGTCTGTATTCCAAAATTCTTATTCAAGTGATTCATAAAAAACTAGTGATTTTTTTTTTCACAAGTTACCAAAAAACATTTTTTCAAATGACTTTACTCTTTCCGTAATTATTTTTTTTTACATATTAGCTAAGTCGTTAAAAAGATTTATTCGATTAAAAATTGAAAAACTCGATTCCTTATTGATGTGATTCGCCGTATATTCTAGAAAAAATTCCCCATCAGATTCTATTGAAGACATCAAAACACTATTTCAAGCTCAAAAGAACATGTAAAATATTTTTTTCAAAATTTTTCAAACGCCTTTCAATAATAAATTAAAAATTCAGTGGGCTATAAAAAAATTTGAGACGTTACAGAGCAAAACCTATTGGGGGTTTTACTACTGCACACAAGTACTTTCAAACTGTCTGGTTTAGTTAAGGCTCTAAGAAATGACCCTTCAATTGTTTCACAGTGTAATTTGCACAGAAAAAAAATTTGAGTAAATTTTTAATACTATTAAGTAAAAAATTACTCAATTTTGCACCAGTAATCGATTTATTAGTATTGAGTAAACTTTTAATCAAAATTTATTAAATGTATGCCAAAAAATGAGTAAATTTTTAAATTTTATAATAAAGTTTTTAATTGTGTCATGTAAAAATTTACTCAAAATTGATTAATTTATTTTTTTTTAAAAGCTTAAAAAAGTTTTACATTTTTTTTACAAAAAAAAAACTTTTTTTCAAACTTTTGCCAAATATATTTATGTCTTAAAGACATAGAAAGATTTCATAAAGATGATTTCAAACTTTTATATACATATCCAAAAAATTATAAACTAAATGAGAATTCTTAAAACTAGGAGAATACAAAATTATGTAATTAAATTTTTTTAAAAACATTTAAGTAAATTTTTAATTGCGTCAATTAAAAAAGTACTCAATTTTTTTTTGGAAATTCGACCAAGTGATTACTTAAAAATTTTTCACCCATATTTTTTCTGAGTGGCTTTATAAAATTTTATAAATTAAATTTTTGAAAAAAATAACTAGTTTTTGGTGTCGTGGCTTTCTATTAGATAACTGTAAGTCTGTCATGAATTCTTACCGATCAAGAACATCTTTAACCCAAATTAGCTGGATGTCAACAATAACCCCCCATAAAATTTGAACTTTAGAGCTTAATTTTCGTGATATAAACAAGCATAAAATGGCTTCTGTGTTTTTACCCCAACTAAAATTTCATAGTAACATATTATCTTTAAAAAAATCATTAACCCTTCTTGGTAGGAGGTCAAAAATGACCCATTCAGTAAAAAATACATAATTTTTAATGAAAAATTAATTTGTGGCAATCTATTAGATAACTTTAATTCGGCCCTAAAATCTTACATATTTAAGATATCTTTAACCCATATTGGCTAGGGCTCAAAAATGACCCCGGCAAAAAATTTTAGGAATAGTGCTTAAATAAACGCAAAAAAAAACACTTTTTTGAACCACTCTAGTACATACATTTTTTGTATGATTTGACTTCTTAATTAAATGAAATTAAATTAAATGAAAGTTCAATTGTGCAAATAAAAAGTGTTTTTGTATTTAATGTTGAGGATGATTTCAATGGCACAGAAATATCCCAGCCATCAACACACACACACACACACGCACATACAAAATGATGAATGTGGTTCCCATAATTTGTTAAGAATTTAAATGATTGCAAATGAAAGACGTTGTCTTCGATTTATACAGTGTGACCTCGGTTGCTGAAATCTTCAATGAAGTCAAACTTTATAATTTAGTATGCAAAACCAAAATGTTGCGGTTGCTCAGTATTAATACATTTTAGGATATATTTACTTTGTATTGACGTACGTAACACCTACACACAAACAAACAAAAACTTTGTCAAATTACTAGGAAAATTCTCGTAATCCCATTTTACCAGTTTTCCTTGTTTTTTTCCTTGTTTTTTAACAAATCAAAATTTAAATTTTTTTGTAATTTTACAATTTTTTTTGTAATTTTACAAATTTCCAAGATAATTTTACAAAAAAAATCTAGTAAAATCACGAGAATTCCTTGTAAAATTACAGAAAAATCTTACGAAACCTCTTTGTAAATTTTATCGTGTCAAAAATTTGTAAATTTACAATTTTATTGGTAAACCCCTTGTAAAATTACAAAATTATTGGTGAAAAGCTTGTAAAATTACTAGGAATTTTTGTCAAATAGGAGGTATCAAACAAAAAAAAATTTACAAGTTTTTCTTGTAATTTTACAAGGTTTTTTTTTTTTTTTTGAGTGTAGAAGCATGGATCGTATACCGATCTAACGATGCTCCTCTGTATACCATCTGTTTAAAACACGAAAGAGCTCAAAAATCGCTATCAAGGAATGAAATGTTTCCTGTTGTAAAACTGATACCACAGCAGAAGAAATTTAATTTTAATATAAAAATGTACCATTTAATTAAACATAAATGAAATTTGGAAAAAATCAGTGCCTTTTTAGACTTAAAATTTGCCCCCATACAAACGTCCCCTTTAATTTGGCATAAATTAACCTAATAACCGTATTATAACACCGTCCCACACACTTTTTTACACATGTTCTAGAGCGATAAACTGTGCCTCCCAGTTTTTCTAGATCAATTCGCGTTTTCGCGAAAAACGTCAATAAAAAAAATTGTTTTTCTCCAAAAATGTGTGAAATAAGTCGAAAAATGTAATAAATCTATTTCTGAGCTAAATAATCTTTATACACGTCTGTACACATAAATAATTTGAAACTAATTTCAATCAACAAAAACGTGGATTCAATCAATTTTTTTATTAAAACTCCTCTAATCAAGAAAATTGTTATACCAATCATTAAATTGTAGGTGATTGAATATTTTTTCAATCAAACATTTTTTTTGATTTTCCAATATGTTGACAACAACAAAAAAAATAAACCCCGATTATTTTGTATATTTTTGAATTTATGTATTCAAATAAATTCAAGCGAAAAAACCTGGTATGTCGAAAACAGTTAAAGAAAATAACGAAAATTTTAATCAAAACATTGATTGACTCATTTCAATTTTGTTAATCAATAGATTTAATTGAAAATTAGTAGCCAATAATTCTGTGTGTAGTGAAATTTGAAGGTGGTTCTTACCGTGGATCATAGTAACTGACCCTCTATCTGCCATTTTAAGGGGTCATTTTGGTCCTTTTTTAAAACATTCTCGTTGAACACTACTAAAAAGTGTGTTTAAAGGGTTACAAGGGTTAAATGCAAGTTTTAATGGTTTTCTATGAGAATATTTGAAAAAAGGACAAAAGTGAAAATATGGGAGATAGAGGATAAAGATGTTCGAAGAAAAGAACCGCTATCAAATTTGACTAAATAAATGTATTAAAGTTTTTTTCTCTGAAGTACGTTTAATACATTTTTCGACGTATTTCACACTTTTGTGAAACACAATTTAACAATTTATTTATTTTTGCTGGAAGATATATTTTGTATTCATAAATAATTGCTCCTAATTCAATTGGAATCAAACCATTTTATTAAAATAAAATATATGCACATATCCCGATATTTACTAAAATCTCTCAAAATATATGAAAATGGGAGATATTTAATTAAAATCTTGTTTGTACGAGTTAAACGTGTATTTTAGTAACATAATCAAATCTGATGGATTTAATTTGTCCATGTTTGGACTTGCGATCCATTTTCCAGAAAACACCGGTGTAGGGTATAATGTGGTCGATTTTAACCGATTATGATTTTCTTACTTGATTTTTGTTTGGTTTTTTTGCAAATACGTACTGCGGTTTTTTCAAATGCCTCGATTTTGTAATAGTTGCGTTAAGTCATGTTGCACTGTATGTACGTACTTCTTTTCAATATAATTTTTTTCCAACTGCGGTTTTCCATCGTCTATCAAGTCAAATTAATCATTTATTTGCGTGATGTACTTTAAAGAAATATAAATTGATTATTAAAAAAAAAACATATTTAAAAACTGTGTATTTATTGAAATTCTCAGAGTGATAGCGGAGATGTTCAAAAAATATAACTAAAATATTCCTCAAATGCATTACGGATGCAAAATATAGATTGAAACACCTCTAATTTTGTTTTTGCGAAATCTGAAAAATTTAGGCAAAGCTTTTTGCACCAAATAACATAAAATGTCGAGGTGAGTATGCCTTAAAAAAAGTCATATGCACAACGGATGCAAAATGATGCTCGTAACAGTTCTAAACAGTGTTTTAAAAATCTAAAAAAATCAGGCAAAACTTTTTGCACCAAATAACGTAATATAAAGTACGAAAAACAAGTTTTTTTGAATCACTCTAATTTTTATATTATCAAAACGTGTCTTTGTCCTTAAAGCTCGACTTCAGTCAGACACAAAAAATCAGTTACGCCCATTTTTCCGAAATCGTCATTTCAAGATACAGACAGACAGATCACATAGATGGATTGAGTTAAAACCAATCGATGATCACGAATACATTTGTACTATATGAGGCCTGTTTTCGCATAAGCGTATATAAGTTATCGTATGAAGCTAGAAGTCTCACTGCACTGAAAAAAAAGGCATAACTAAAATTAAGGAAATAATGTCTTTGAAAATTTATCATGAATTTTCCTAAAATGTAGTTAAATTTAACTTAAAAATGAGAAATTTTCTTAACTATGAGGAAAAATTTTAGTTCATTTACTTATAATTAGTTCATAGTTTTCTTTAAATGGATTTTTTTAATATTAGGAAAAAATTCTTAATGCCTAAGAAATTTTCCACAAATCTAAGAATCGTATCTTTATTTTTAAGACATATTTCTTAAAAAACAATTTAGTTCAAGTTTAGTTAAAATTTCCAAAAAAAAACATCATCGTATTTCTCTTCTTTGAATTGAGGAAGTGTACTTCTTAGAATTTAGTTAATGACTTCTGAGAATTTAGTAAATAACTTCTTAGAATTTAGTTAAAAATTAAAAATGGCGATATCCCGAAAACTAAGCGAGATAGAGCGAAACGGATGAAGTTTTCAAAAGAAAGACTACAAAGAAAAATATGGAATAGCCTAGCTCTGCATATCTGTCGGGGTCTCAAGACCCTAATTTTAGATCTAAAATTTGAAATTCCCGAGATTTTATATATGCACATATCTCGGTAAATACTGCCAACAAGAGTAAAGGCCCAACGGCATTTTTGTAGCTCTTGACTCGTAGAACACTTCCGCAAAACTCATTTTTAAGGAGGGGGGGGGGGTTCGATTTGTATCGGGCGAATTCGACCTTTTCAGTTTTTTACGATTTACGCCTATTACTCAATATTAATGTAGGCATATTTGGTATCAGATTAAAGGTATTTAAATTACCTATCTCATAATTCTAAAACGTGTTATACCCCATAAATTATATATATTATTGATCAGTGGTATATTCTAAGACATTTTAGCGATGTCCGTCCGTCTGTCTGTAGTTAACACGATTCAGCCCAAAATAAAAGAGCTAGAATCCTCAAGTTTGTCTTATGGTCCTAGGCAGTTTAAGTTCGAAAATGGGCGAAATCGGACCAGGTGGGAAAAAGTTCCCCCTCGACGAACTAAACCAACCTCTGAAAATCTACACTTTTTTAACAAGTTTTTTTTTGTATTTTTGTTAAACAAATGAAACATTTTTGTGCAAGAAAAGTTCTGCATTTGGACCCAGGGGATTAAAAAATGTCGATTTTTTTTGGCCCGCCGCTTTT
Source organism: Pegoplata infirma (assembly GCA_963921195.1). Classification (NCBI taxonomy): domain Eukaryota; kingdom Metazoa; phylum Arthropoda; class Insecta; order Diptera; family Anthomyiidae; genus Pegoplata; species Pegoplata infirma. Next base: position 161,443,250 of record OY992537.1, on the reverse strand, counting down.
TGTGGGCGTGAATTAAAAAAATAACAAATAATGATGTAATTGTTTAATTTGAAGTAATAATCTATATATATAAAAGAGTAACGTGACTGACTGACTGACTGACTGACTGACTGACTGACTGACTGACTTATTGACTGATTCATCATCGCCCAGCCCAAACCGCTGAAGCTAGAGACTTGAAATTTGGACTGTAGGTTCACCTCCCGGAATATAGATCCACTAAGGCTGCATTTTTGCCAATGTTGATTCTAAGGGGGTAAAAAGGGTAAAAAACTGTACTTTTGGTACTTTTTATATCTCCTGAAATAATGGTCGAAGAGACTTGAAATTTGGACTGCATGTTCACCTCCCGGAATATAGAACCTCCAAGGCTGGATTTTTGCCAGTGTTGATTCTAAGGGGGTAAAAAGGGTAAAAAACTGTACTTTTGGTACTTTTTATATCTCCTGAAATAATGGTCATAGAGACTTGAAATTTGGACTGTATGTTCACCTGCCGAAGTCTAGATCCACTAGGGCTGGATTTTTGCCAGTGTTGATTCTAAGGGGGTAAAAAGGGTAAAAAACTGTACTTTTAGTACTTTTTATATCTCCTGAAATAATGGTCATAGAGACTTGAAATTTGGACTGTATGTTTACATTATGGAATTTAGATCCAGTAAGGCTGGGTTTTTGCCAATGTTGGTTCTAAGGGGGTAAAAAGGGTAAAAATCTGTACTTTTGGTACTTTTTATATCTCCTGAAATAATGGTCATAGAGACTTGAAATTTGGACTGAATGTTCACCTCCCGAAATACAGATCCACTAAGGCTGGATTTTTGCCAGTGTTGATTCTAAGGGGGTAAAAAGGGTAAAAAACTGTACTTTTGGTACTTTTTATATCTCCTGAAATAATGGTCATAGAGACTTCAAATTTGGACTGTATGTTCACCTCCCGAAATATAGATCCAATAAGGCTGGATTTTTGCCAGTGTTGATTCTGAGGGGTAAAAAACTGTACTTTTGGTACTTTTTATATATCCTGACATAATGGTACTAGAAACTGGAAATTTGCAATTTCGGTTCACTTCCGGGAAAAAAGATTCACTACGGCTGGGTTTTTGCCAATGTAGATTCTACGGGAGTAAAATGGGTAAAAAAGTGTACTTTTGGTACTTTTTTTATTTACTAAAATAATGGTCATTCAAACTTGAAATTTAGAATGTAGGATCCTTTAGTGAAATAAAAAATTCTGGAACAAGTACTTTCTGAAAATTCTGTACCGTTTATAAAAACTATTTTTTTTAAAAAGTACCTTTTATAAAAAGTACCTTTTATAAAAAGTACCTTTTATAAAAAGTACCTTTTATAAAAAGTACCTTTTATAAAAAGTACCTTTTATAAAAAGTACCTTTTATAAAAAGTACCTTTTATAAAAAGTACCTTTTATAAAAAGTACCTTTTATAAAAAGTACCTTTTATAAAAAGTACCTTTTATAAAAAGTACCTTTTATAAAAAGTACCTTTTATAAAAAGTACTTTTTTTAAAAAGTACCTTTTATAAAAAGTACCTTTTATAAAAAGTACCTTTTATAAAAAGTACCTTTTATAAAAGTACCTTTTATAAAAAGTACCTTTTATAAAAAGTACCTTTTATAAAAAGTACCTTTTATAAAAAGTACCTTTTATAAAAAGTACCTTTTATAAAAAGTACCTTTTATAAAAAGTACCTTTTATAAAAAGTACCTTTTATAAAAAGTACCTTTTATAAAAAGTACGTTTTATAAAAAGTACCTTTTATAAAAAGTACCTTTTATAAAAAGTACCTTTTATAAAAAGTACCTTTTATAAAAAGTACCTTTTATAAAAAGTACCTTTTATAAAAAGTACCTTTTATAAAAAGTACCTTTTATAAAAAGTACCTTTTTTAAAAAGTACCTTTTATAAAAAGTACATTTTTTAAAAAGTACCTTTTATAAAAAGTACCTTTTATGAAAAGTACCTTTTATAAAAAGTACCTTTTATAAAAAGTACCTTTTAAAAAAAGTACCTTTTATAAAAACTACCTTTTATTAAAAGTACCTTTTATAAAAAGTACCTTTTATAAAAAGTACCATTTATAAAAAGGACCTTTTATAAAAAGTACCCTTTATAAAAAGTACTTTTTATAAAAAGTACCTTTTACAAAAATTACCTTTTACAAAAATTATCATTAATATAAAGTACCTTTTATTAAAAGCACCGAAAGTGCTGAAACAATGATCCTAGAAAATTGAAATATAGAATGTAGGATTTTTCGATGAAGAAAAAAACTTTCTGGAAGAAATGCTTTTTGGAAATTCCGTTTCTAACGGGGGTAAGAAAGTGTACTTTTGGTACTTTTTTGTTCCTATTATAATGACCGTAGAAGCTTGAATTTTGGAATGTAGGGTACTTCGGTGAAAAAAACATTCTGCTAAAGTATTTTTTAAAATATCCGTTTCTAGAGGTATAAAGAAGGGTTTTTTGATACTTTTTATATTTCATGAAATAATGATCCTAGGCACTGACATTTTGAATGCTTTATTTTAGGAAATTCTGTTTCTAAGGGTCGCGACTGATTGTAAAGGGGATAAAGAAGTGTAAATTTGGTTATTCTTATATTTCTTGAAATAATGGTTCAGAAACTTGATATTTTAAATATAGGATCAACTAGCACAAAAAAAAGGTTTTTTGGAAAATTTAATTTTAAGAGAAGACTATTAAACTAAAAGCCCCAGAAATAACAGCCATATTTTAAAATTTAAAATTTTGGGATAAAAAGGGGTACCTGGTAAAAGTGGTGTAAAATGGTACTTTTCATATCTATAAAATAACGACAATATAAATTTTTATTTCTTTAACGCATATTATACGGAGAGGAATGAAACTTGCATGGAACAAAAGGAGATGGAATTGGAAATGAAATGGAGTAGAACGGGGATCGAAATGAAATAGAGCAGGGAACAATATGGAATGATAATTTTTACTCAAATTTATCGTATTTAACTTTTTTTATTCCATATTTTTTCTCCCTATATGTTTTTTCACTCAAACTTATTTTTGTTCCCATTTCTTTTGTCACTGAAATATTTATTCACTTTAAATCCAAAAACCTGATATAAGGGCTCAAGAATTATCAATATCTTTTTTCACCGGAACGCACATGATAACGTACCAGCGAAGTTATTCAAATTGTATTGTTTAAATTATTTATTGAAATATTATTTTATGAAAGACGTAAACGTCCACAAGTAAATAAAACAAAGACTACCTAGGGGAATTTTTTGAAATCATTGAGTAATCCTGATCCTTCTATTATTCGGTATTCAATACAACCGGTAACGAAGTACCGGGATGGTAAGCTAGTAATCTATATATATAAAAGAGTAATGTGACTGACTGACTGACTGACTGACTTATTGACTGATTCATCATCGCCCAGCCCAAACCGCTGAAGCTAGAGACTTGAAATTTGGACTGTAGGTTCACCTCCCGGAATATAGATCCACTAAGGCTGGATTTTTGTCAGTGTTGATTCTAAGGGGGTAAAAAGGGTAAAAAACTGTACTTTTGGTACTTTTTATATCTCCTGAAATAATGGTCATAGAGACTTGAAATTTGGTTTGTATGTTCACATCCTGGAATATATATCCAGTAAGGCTCGGTTTTTGCCAATGTTGATTCTAAGGGGGTAAAAAGGGTAAAAAACTGTACTTTTGGTACCTTTTATATTTCCTTAAATAATAGTACTAGAAACTTGAAATTTGCAATGTAGGTTCACCTCCCGGAAAAAAGATTCACTAAGTCTGGGTTTTCGCCAATGTTGATTCTACGGGGGTAAAATGGGTAAAAAAGTGTACTTTTGGTACTTTTTTTATATACTGAAATAATGGTCATTCAAACTTAAAATTTGAAATGTAGGATCCTTTAGTGAAATAAAACATTCTGGAGCAAGTACTTTCTGAAAATTCTGTACCGTTTATAAAAAGTACCTTTTATAAAAAGTACCTTTTATAAAAAGTACCTTTTATAAAAAGTACCTTTTATAAAAAGTACCTTTTATAAAAAGTACCTTTTATAAAAAGTACCTTTTATAAAAAGTACCTTTTATAAAAAGTACCTTTTATAAAAAGTACCTTTTATAAAAAGTACCTTTTATAAAAAGTACCTTTTATAAAAAGTACCGTTTATAAAAAGTACCTTTTATAAAAAGTACCTTTTATAAAAAGTACCTTTTATACAAAAGTACCTTTTATAAAAAGTACCTTTTATAAAAAGTACCTTTTATAAAAAGTACTTTTTATAAAAAATACCTTTTATAAAAAGTATCTTTTATAAAAAGTACCCAGCAAAACTTAGATTACCAAATAAGGTATAAAATAAGGTATAGGATCTCTTATTTTATACATTGCAGCATTGATGATTTTAACAGGCGATGAGACTCAAAGTAATGCATCCACATTATCACAAAGAATACCAGTAAGGTATAAAATAAGTCATAAATTTATAACGAAGAATACGAGTAAGGTGTAAAATATATGATATTTTATAGGTTACGAGTAAGGTATATAATATAGCATACCAGAACGCAATATATAAGGTGTTACGAGTAGTGAAAAAGTAATTTTGTATTAAGTTTACTCACGTGATTGTAAATGAGTGTAAGTAGATAAAATATGCTCGTGAGTGTGTGTCGTTAGAAATTTCCTGTCGTGAGCCCATCTCTAGTTTAAACTTATGGATTTTTTATAAAATAATTATTTTTTATGTTATTGTAATGCATTATGCCTCCAATTATAAATAATGCATTATTTCAAACTTTCAAATAATACATAATGTAACCAAATATTAGTCATCCATGATTTAATGTTTAGAAATAATAAATATGAAATACATTTTATCAAATAATCATGCATTACGTAGCAAATTATTAGTAATACATTATTTTTCACTTAAAAATAATACGTTGTGGAACAAATGTTTGGTAAGACATCCTAAAATAATGCTACAAATAAGGTATATACATTACCTGGTAATGTGTTATATAATCACTACCCATTACCAAAGTTTTGCTGGGTACTTTTTATAAAAAGTACTTTTTATAAAAAGTACCTTTTATAAAAAGTACTTTTTATAAAAAGTACCTTTTATAAAAAGTACCTTTTATAAAAAGTACATTTTATAAAAAGTACCTTTTATAAAAAGTACCTTTTATAAAAAGTACCTTTTATAAAAAGTACCTTTTATAAAAAGTACCTTTTATAAAAAGTACCTTTTATAAAAAGTACCTTTTATAAAAAGTACCTTTTATAAAAAGTACCTTTTATAAAAAGTACCTTTTATAAAAAGTACCTTTTATAAAAAGTACCTTTTATAAAAAGTACCTTTTATAAAAAGTACCTTTTATAAAAAGTACCTTTTATAAAAAGTACCTTTTATAAAAAGTACCTTTTATAAAAAGTACCTTTTATAAAAAGTACTTTTTATAAAAAGTACCTTTTATAAAAAGTACCTTTTATAAAAAGTACCTTTTATAAAATGTACCTTTTGAAAAAGTACCTTTTATAAAAAGTACCTTTTATGAAAAGTACCTTTTATAAAAATTACCTTTTATAAAAAGTACCTTTTATAAAAATTACCTTTTATAAAAAGTACCTTTTATAAAAAGTACCTTTTATAAAAAGTACCTTTTATAAAAAGTACCTTTTATAAAAAGTACCTTTTATAAAAAGTACCTTTTATAAAAAGTACCTTTTATAAAAAGTACCTTTTATAAAAAGTACCTTTTATAAAAAGTACCTTTTATAAAAAGTACCTTTTATAAAAAGTACCTTTTATAAAAAGTACCTTTTATAAAAAGTACCTTTTATAAAAAGTACCTTTTATAAAAAGTACCTTTTATAAAAAGGACCTTTTATAAAAAGTACCTCTTTGTACATTAAATATTTGCTTAAATAATGATCCTAGAAAATTGAAATATGGAAAAGAGGATCCTTCGGTGAAGAAAGAAAAAAAATATTCTGGAAGAGGTTCTTTTTGGAAATTCCGTTTATAACGGGGGTAATAAAGTGTACTTTTTGCACTTTTTTTGTTCTTATAATAATGAAAAAGTGTAAATTGATTATTCTTATATTTCTTGAAATATTAGTTCGGAAACTTGATATTTTAAATAGAGCATCACCTAGCACAAAAACTCATTTTTTGGAAAATTTAGTTTTAAGGGGAAAGGGGGCAATGGTTATTTTTACCTACCTAACTATTAAACTCAAAGCCCCAGAAATAACACCAAAGAGAAGGAAATATTTTAAAATTTAAACTTTTAGAACGGGGAGCGAAATGGAATAGAGCTGGGAACAATATGGAATGATACTTTTTACTCAAATTTTTCGTATTTTACTTTTTTAACTCCATATTTTTTCTCTCTATATGTTTTTTCATCCAAACTCATTTTTATTCCAATTTCTTTATTCACTGAAATATTTATTCACTCCAAATCCAAAATCCCGACATTAGGGCTCGAAAATTATTCAAATTTTATTGTTTAAATTTTTCATTGAAATATTATTTTATGAAAGACTTAAATGTGCACAAGTAAATAAAACAAAGACTACGTAGGGGATTTTCTTGAAATCGGAAGAGCAATTCTGATCCTTCTATTATCCGGTATTCAATGCAACCGGTAACGAAGTACCGGGATGGTAAGCTAGTATCATAATAAATGACTTTAATAACTTTTAGCGCAACGGGAAAGGTTCTCTTAACGTACCTCATCAACCCCGCACCACCCAGGTTAGGTTATGAAGGATGACGCTGGCGGAAACCAGCGTCCATAGAGGCCACGTGATGGCCCATTATGATTCCTTTAATTATTTTTCCTCTTCTCTGTTTAGTCCTAAGTTGTTCGCCTTATGCGTCCCATTTTGATGCTTTAATAAACGCCAGTAGAGTCCAAGGATTTGTGCCCCGAAGCTCTGATAAACTCTGAAAAATATAAGAACCAAAAATTTTAAATCTTCTCCCCCTCCCCCAAAAAAAATCCCCTGACAATTTTGTTTTACATTTTGGAGGGAGGCACAGCCGAATTTAACACTCTCACTTGTTTTTAAATGTTTTTGTTTTTATTTTTTGACTTGATTTATTTGAAATAAATAATGGAAACTCACAACCAATTCAAATATCTAAAAGAAATTATTTTCATTACCATTTTTTTATTTTTTTTTTTTAATTTACGATTGTTTGTTTAATACATCTATCTTTCATTCATGTTATGATTATTTATAATAAAAATATGCATTTTTAAGCAATTAAACAATCTGTTTTTCACTATAAATTGCCGGTATTCATATAAATACTTTATTTACGTATTATACGTAACGTATATGTACATTAGAGTGGCATCTTTTTGTATGGTAAACAAAATTTTCTTCCGATTTTCAAGGTCTAGTCAAATTTATATGCCGCTACGCATAAAACTTAGATTTTACGAATTTGATTTCAAGAAATAAAAAAAAAAATCAACAACATTTATTGTTCCCAAACCTTTTTAATATAGGATGAACTTAGTTTAAGCCAAATCAGATTATTTTAACTCCGGGCCCCCTGCGCTCAAAATTTGAAAATTATATTTATTTATATAGATTATTTTTGTTAATATTTCCACATGGACCACATGGATAAAAAATTTAAATCGGTCGAACATTTTTGAAGATATCGTCATTTTGAAATTTGTCTACATTTGCATTTCACGAATTTCAATATTTTCTTTTATCTTTGTTTTCAGCGTGCTAAAATCGAACTTTCCGAATCGGAATTGGATCCAATTCCGATTCGTTCTTGTATACTAAACATGCCCTATTTAAGGGGCTACTGGTGGTGTCATTATTGGACATTAAGCTCGAAATTACATTAGCTATAACCGATATGAATTTCGCTGCAGTCAGTTATTTGAAGGCAATTACAAAATTAAGCAAACGCCACTTATACAATTTTCAAGCTAATTTTATTATAATTATAATAAAAGTTCACCAACTTCAAATGCGTGTAAAAAAAATCTAGCGCTGAATTAAAAAAAAAAAAGCCAAAAGGCTTTTGTTATGGAATATGTCAACTTTTAATTGCTTTTGGTTTCATCCCATTACGATTTTAGTTGTTGCACTGTGTTGTTTATACTTTATTCTCCAAAAATCTAAAAATTTAAACGCAGATCACTGGGGGTTTTAATAATCTGATTCCTTTTAAATTTATTTCAAAAGAAAGTTCGTTTTATGCTCTGCTAAAAGGTCAAGAAGTACACGTTTTGAGATTTTTTCGAAAAACCTATTGAATGTAGGAAAAACCGCCATTTTTAGGAAATTTCTAATGCCCAGTTGGAAAATGTGTTACTGAGGAAATTTCCACAGTGATTCCTTGAGGAAATGTCTTCAGGTTCTGACAAATCATAGGCAATCCTTGATGACATGTCCTAACATTGTCAGCACTGAATGTTTACTTTAAGAGTGTGGACAATTCCTCTAAGACGTCTAAAAGGAAATTTCTTCAGAATAGCAGTACATTAAATTAGAATTTTAAATCTGGGCAACTCTTCAATTTCAAAGAAAAAGATGGCAATATTATCGATTTGTTTAAAATAAAATGAAAATCTAACAAGTAGAATAATAGAAATAAATTGACAAACAATATTTAAAATAAAATTTGGAACAAGTAGTTAGGTGTGGGACTAATAAACTGGAGGTTCCAGGTTCAAATTCAGTTGGGAATAAAAAATGCGAAAAGTTTTTTCTAAATATGAGAATGATAATTTATAAAGGAAAATGGATAAAAGTAAAAACTAAAGGAAATACGAAAATTTTTTGTATTTTCGCATGACCTATGTCAGACATTTCCCCAAAGAAGTCTTAGGTGACATGTCCCCAGAAGGTCAGCCCTGACCGCTGCTGACTTGGAGTGAGGACATTTTGAAAATTTGTATGAAACTGTCCTCAACCCAGTACATAGAGATGTCTTGTGGATGTCAGGTGTGACTCTGACATGTCATCGCTCCCTCACTGAGGATGGCTCGAGGACGTTGCCAACTGGGTGGCAATACCTCAAAAATCGTTTTTTTAGATTCGTGTTCAAACTGGAGAAAAAATGCCACTCTAATGTACATACGTGTTTTTGTTTTCGAATATTTCATGGCCAATTCAACGATATGCATGCCTGTATTTTTCCGTAATTTTTTTTAGTTATGCCAAACATGTCCATTAGGGGTACAACTTTAAAAAATTTTGTTTGCAAAAATCAATATAATCATTAGGTCGGAGCGGTTTTAGATATTTTTTAAATTTTCATAAACGGGTTGTATGGCAAAGTTGTAAATGGTTGATCAAATTATTTGGCTTTATTGGATTTAAATTCAGTTTGCGCGAAAAAAGTTTTAATATACTCTCATGAAAAAAAAAAAATTTCGACAAATCCTTTTTTCACAAAAATTGTTTTTCAACAATTTTTTTTTTCAAATAAATTTTTTTTTTCAGTAAACTTTTTTACATTATGGAAGGTATCCATACTTTAAAGGCTGGATTTAATTTTTTTTTTATTGTTTATTTTTTAAATTCGACATTTTTTTGTTTTAATAACAGTTTTAGAAAAAACAAGTAGAGAAGTTAAATTCGACTTGGCCGAATCTATGAGTCCCCTCCACAATGCCCTTTTTAAGTAATAGTAAATTTTTTTAAGTAAAAGAAATATTTTATTTTGTGTAAAACAAATTTTTTTTAGTAATTTTTGAAAAAAAAAATAATAATTTACAAATTTTTTTTTGAGTGTAAAATTTTTTTGAGTGTAAACATTTTTTCGAGTGCATTTTTTTTAGTGTAAAAATATTTTTGAGTGACAAAAATACGTTGTAAAATATTTTTGCGACTTACCAATGTTTTTAAAACATATTTAACGGGTTTTCAACGTGTGAATTTACGCGTGAAACTAATCTGAAATTCACGGTTTCATTAACAACTAGGCCAGGAGAACGACAAATATATTGGCCAAGCTTCAGCATCCTCAGAATTGTGTTTAGAAAGTTAGCGTGATTTTTATCTCATAAATTCACGAAAAACCCTTGCCGAAATTCAGTCTTTTGCTCATAACTTTTGAACCACTAAACCGATTTCGCTGGATTGCAATACCAACCTGACCAGGTAAATGCCCAACACATATGCCAAACTTCAGGAGCCTCCGTAAAGTCTTTTAAGTTAGCGTGTTTTCAACAGATAGACAGACGGACGGACATCGCTAGATCGTCTTAAAATCTATCGAGGATCATGAATATATATGGGGCATTCCATGTCAAATCGGACACTTTGAACATTTTTTTTTTAGATTTTCCCAATTTGTTTACAGTTTTTAGTACCCTTCAAAAACACCTTCGTGGTAAATTTTCAGATTTTTTTGATGACCCGTTCAAAAGATATCGAATTTTTAAAAATTGCTAGTTTGTTCCTTTACTCAAACTTCTTTTACTCATAACTTCTTCAATAATGGTCCAAATTTCTATTTTTTTTTCAAAATTTTTGTTTTTTTACGTACTTTTAAAAAAAAATCCCAAAAAATAGTATGCGATTTTTAAGTTTTAAAATTTAAATCTCATTTTTTTAAATGTTTGTACTCTTTGATTTTTTTGAATTTTTTTTGTGCAAAACTTCTATTGATTCTACAAATTTTTTGCCCAGGAGGATCGTGGGATAACGATTATTACTATTTTTTAAAATTTGTTGAAAAAATTTTATTGTAATTTTCCAATCTTAAAATCATTTCTACTGCTCCAATGGTGCGTCATAGAGGGGTCATTTATAAGAACGACCCCCATTAATTTTTACGTCTTAACATTTCTTTCGAACAAACTTATACCCTATCTCCAATTTCTAAGGGGGCTCCCACACAAAACGACATTTTTTTAAAATTTGCTCCAACCGCTCTAACTTCCCTAATAGTGCCCTAAGAGCAACAAAATGTATGACCCACAATATTTTTTTAGTCCAAACATTTTCTCTGAACACACCTACCCTCTATATTAAATTGTTAAGGCGGTCCCCATACAATTGTTTTTATTTTTTGTAAATTTGTTTTATTTAATCAGCTTCTACCGGGCCAATGGTGCGTCCGAGAGGGGGGTCGGTCTCAATTAGTGAGACCGACCCCCATTTATTTTTACCCTACAACATTTTTTTTAAAATATACCTACCACTCCCTAAGTAGGCTCCCATACAAATTACAGTTGGAGCAAATTTTATAAAAATGTAATTTTGAATGGATGCCCACTTAGGGAGTGGAGATAAGGCGTAGGTATGTTTTACAAAATTGTTGTAGGGTAAAAATAAATGGGGTCGGTCTCACTAATAACCCCTCTCGGACGCACCATTGGACCGGTAGAAGCTGATTAAATAAAACAAATTTACAAAAAATAAAAACAATTGTATGGGGACCGCCTTAACAATTTAATATAGAGGGTAGGTGTGTTCAAAAAATAAAAAAATTTTATGGGGAACGCCTTAACAGTTAAAGATATAGGGTAGGTGTGTTCAGAGAAAATGTTTGGACTAAAAAAATATTGTGGGTCGGTCATACATTTTGTTGCTCTAAGGGCACTATTAGGGCAGTTAGAGCGGTTGGAGCAAATTTTAAAAAATGTCGTTTTGTGTGGGAGCCCCCTTAAAAATTGGAGATAGGGTATTAGTTTGCTCCAAAGAAATGTTAAGATGTAAAAATTAATGGGGGTCGGTCTTATAAAGGACCCCTCTATGACGCTCCATTGGAGCAGTAGAAATGATTTTAAGATTGGAAAATTACAATAAAATTTTTTCAAAAAATTTAAAAAAATAGTAATAATCGTTATCCCACGATCCTCCTGGGCAAAAAATTTGTAGAATCGATAGAAGTTTTACACAAAAAAATTTCAAAAAAAATCGAAGAGTACAAACATTTTCAAAAATGAGATTTAAATTTAAAAACTTAAAAATCGCATACTAGACCGATTTAAAGAATTTTTTGGGATTTTTTTTTTAACAAAAATTTTGAAAAAAAAAAAATTTTAAATTTGGACAATTATTGAAGAAGTTATGAGTAATAGAAGTTTGAGTAAAGGAACAAACTACCAATTTTTTCAAAGTGTCCGATTTGACATGGAATGCCCCATATATACCCTCTATTACTAGAGTATAAAAATGAGACTGAACATTTTTTTTATTTAAATAAAATTTTATTAATTCTGATTGTTAAAATCAGCAGATTTTTCTGCTAAAATCAGAAGATTTTTACTAAAAAAGAGAAAAGAAGATTTTTCAGCTCAAATCAAACGAATTTTCTACTACCTGGATAGATTATTCGCGTCTGCTAAAATCAGCAGATTTCACATATGGCTCAAAATCAGGTGTATTTTAAGCAGACTTTGCAGGGGACAGAGAGGTTTTTTCTGATCGGGATTTTCAAAGTTTTTTACTCCAAAAAGACTCAAAATTTATTACCCCATTTTAAATTTTTCAAACACAAAGTTATATTCCTAATAGATTTATTCATCACTTGATGCAATAAAAACACAAATAAAAAAAATGTTCGTACTTGTACACTGTGATGACCCATTCACACATGAATTGAATTAAGTCTGGTTTATTAACCGATTTTTTGTTTATTATTTAATTAATTGTTTTTTATAACTTTTATATGCATTTATGTAAAGTTAAAGTTCATTTAAAATGTTTATTATTATTATTATTATCTGTGTTGTTTATTTATCTCGGAAATTGCAAAAAAAATACAGAAATGTGGCTGAAAATACATAATGACAAAATGCATAAATTATTCCATTATTTGCGCTATTTTAAAATTTTTATTGAATAAAATGAATTCTCGGATAAACCACACCTATTATAAACTTTTTTTACATAAAAGGCAACGGGAAAAAATTGACTGAATTTAATAACATGAATTCACTGAATCAATTACGGAATTAAGCTTCTCAGGAACATATTTATTTATGTGTGAATATTTAACGCATCAATTTTTATGAGTGTATATTTATTACAAGTACTCGAATTCAGTTGCCTTGTCAGGATTCAAATTGCGGCAAGTGTTTGTTTACTGATTAAATTTTCCTTTTGTTGCTGCAATATCATACATATCTGTACAAATTAAATAAATATTTGCACACCATTTCCAAATGCATTGGAAAAAACACAAGTGAGAGTGTTAAATTCAGCTGCCAAATGTTTTGTACTCTCCAACTTGTAAAAATTAAAAAAAAAAAAAAATGACAGGGGTAGTTGGTGGAACGCTTTGTCCTCGCGGTAAATGTAACAAATTATTTTTTTATGATTTTTGACCTAAATAATACAATAACATACATCATTATTAAAATTATTTTTTTTATCGACGCCCACAAAAGGGGGCGGGCCAAAAAAAATTTGTTTTATCCTTTGGATCAAAGCGCAAGACTTGAAACTTTGTCCGACATAAAAGTGTGTTTCCCATCGGGGAAAACTTCAAAACTTGCAAAACTTCAGGAGTCTAGCTCATTTGGCTCGGACTGCATCGTGGAGATCGCTAGAATGTCTTAAATCGATCACTGATCAATAACGAATAAACTTTATGGAGTCCACGAAAGATATTTTGATGCATTACACACGGATTGACAAAGTGAGTATACCTTCCTAGGTTAGGTTGTAAGTGACTGCTGACATAGACTCTGGGTCTGTTGTGATACCAAGGGACGGTAATGGGGTTCCCCTACTAGTCCCTGTCGTTAAACCAATTTCAGCTTTTTATAAAACTCTTAAGATTTTAAATTTTGGCATAAGACAAATCATAAAGATCATGCAGCTCCCTAAATCTCAGTGAAGCAAATCTCTGACCAGAAAGTGCCGGGGAATAGCAGATAAAGTGTTTTATACTTTCCACCTCCTCCTCATCAATGCAACTCCGGCAAAAGTCATTTTTATTTTTTCTATTTATTTACAACTCATTTTTTTCTTTTTTAATAAATTCCACCTAACCGAGAACTGGTAACAATGACCGTCGTCTCGTTGTAGCGAAAAAAAAACCAAGGGTTCTGGTGGGAATCGAACCCACGTTGAAAGGCTAGCATGCTACCAAAAGTCATTTGTTGTCGAAATCTTTGTTCGGGTCATAACAAAGATTTAGACAACAAATTATTTTATAAGTGTTTTATTTCAACTAAAAAAAAAGGTCTGAATGGATACTAAGGTTTTTATGTATATGCGGTCTTTGTAAGTGTATTGGTTCATGAGTTATATGAATTTTAGTGCAATATATATGGGACATTCCGTGTCAAATCAGACACTGAAAATTTTTTTTTTTAGATTTTCTTAATTTGTTTACAGTTTTTAGTACTTTTCGAAAACTTCTTCGTTGTAAATTTTCAGATTTTTTTGATGACCCGTTCAAAAGATATCGAATTTTTAAAAATTGGTAGTTTGTTCCTTTACTCCAACTTCTTTTACTCATAACTTCTTCAATAATGGTCCAAATTTAAAAAAAAATTTATTTCAAAATATTTGTTTTTTTACGTACTTAAAAAAAAAAAAAAAATCCCAAAAAATTCTTAAAAGCGCTCTAGTATGAGATTTTTAAGTTTTAAAATTTAAATCTCATTTTTGAAAATGTTTGTACTCTTAGATTTTTTTGAAATTTTTTTGTGTAAAAATTCAATTGATTCTACAAATTTTTTGCCCAGGAGGATCGTGGGATAACAATTATTACTATTTTTTAAAATTTTTTGAAAAATTTTTTTTGTAATTTTCCAATCTTAAAATCATTTCTACTGCTCCAATGGTGCGTCATAGAGGGGTCATTTATGAGACCGACCCCCATTAATTTTTACGTCTTAACATTTCTTTGGAATTTCTAAGGGGGCTCCCACACAAAACGACATTTTTTAAAATTTACTCCAACCGCTCTAACTGCCCTAATAGTGCCCTTAGAGCAACAAAATGTATGACCGACCCACAATATTTTTTTAGTGCAAACATTTTCTCTGAACACACCTACCCTCTATCTTTAACTGTTAAGGCGGTCCCCATAAAATTTTTTTTTATTTTTTTTAAATTTGTTGTATTTAATCAGCTTCTACCGGTCCAATGGTGCGTCCGATAGGGGTCATTAGTGAGACCAACCCCCATTTATTTTTACCCTACAACATTTTCTTAAAACATACCTACGCCCTATCTCCACTCCCTAAGTGGGCTCCCATACAAATAACAGTTGGAGCAAATTTTATAAAAATGTAATTTTGAATGGAAGCCTACTTAGCGAGTGGAGATAGGGCTGTGATATGTTTTACAAAAATGTTTGAGGGTAAAAATAAATGGGGGTCGGTCTCAATAATGACCCCTCTCGGACGCGCCATTGGACCGGTAGAAGCTGATTAAATAAAACAAATTTACAAAAAATAGAAAAAATTGTATGGGGACCGCCTTAACAATTAGAGATAGAGGGTAGGTTTGTTCAGAGAAAATGTTTGGACTAAAAAAATATTGTGGGTCGCCATACATTTTGTTGCTCTAAGGGCACTATTAGGGCAGTTAGAGCGGTTGGAGCTAATTTTTAAAAATGTCGTTTTGTGTGGCAGTCCCCTTAGAAATTGGAGATAGGGCATTAGTTTGTTCCAAAAAAATGTTAAGACGTAAAAATTAATGGCGGTCGGTCTTATAAATGACCCCTCTATGACGCACCATTGGAGCAGTAGAAATGATTTTAAGATTGAAAAATTACAATAAAATTTTTTCAAAAAATTTTTAAAAATAGTAATAATCGTTATCCCACGGTCCTCCAGGGCAAAAAACTGGCAGAGCCCTTTCCTATGTGATATTGCATACTACTTTATTTACTTAAAATAAAGTGCTTTACCAGAGCTTTATTTTTTGTACCGACATATTTTTCTGCTTGGGTAGGTAAACGAACAGGCATAATATCTCGAAAACTAATTTAGATAGAGCAAAATGGAGGGCATTTTTGTTTCTTAGAATCTCCATAGTTTCGCTGGTCCTCTTCACATGTGTGGACCCTAATAGGTCAAAATTTAGAATCTAAAAAATTGGCAGTCCCGAAAGTTTAAAAATTCACATACCTTTAGCATTATCTTGCTTATTTTTCCAGGTACTGCAATTTAGGGGCCCAATAGGGTCTTGAGAATTTTAGAAACTGAATAACTAAAAAACTATTGCTCTGAGGGTTTTTTAGTATTGGCAGACGGTAAATATCGTGTCACCAATAAATATTTTGTCACCAATATTTACCGAGACATAAGCATTTTTAAATTTTCCGGAATCCCAAATTTTTTGGATTCAAAGTTAGGACCCATTGGGGTCAACATATGTGAAGAGGACCCGCGAAAGTATGGAGATTCAAAGAACCAAAAATGCCCTCCATTTTGCTCTATCTGGCTTAGTTATCGATATATCGGCATTTTAAGTTTTTAAAAAAATATATATTTATTGTAAAAAAATGTTTTTTTTTTATCAATTGTAAATAGTTTTTTTAGGCATTTGTGCCGTTTCATTGGCATTAGTACAAATAAGGCCAATGCCAAAAAATTTCATTGGCAATATATTTTAATGCTTTTTTTGGCATTGGCATTAGTTCCAACTAATGCCAATGAAAATTCAATGCCAATTAAAAATTCCCATGTATGATATAAGGCCATTGGAAGTATCCTTTCCGTTATAATGTCCCCAGGTTTACAGCAAATGTTTAGCGGCGTTGGAAAATCGACTAAAGGAGTTTCGAAAAAAAATTTTAGCACCATTAAAGTTTTTAATGAATTGAAAGGTAATATTATGCTGGCCAACAACTATATACCTTTGACCAAAACATGTATGTGTTTTTCACAAAACAATTTTAGGTATCAACCTAATTTCGTCCCTTCGCGTTATATTTTTAAAGTAAAATTTATGTTAATAGAAACTTTTCAATTTTTTTTTTGATATTTGTGAAGTTTGCCTTACCGCGAAAGCATCAAATTAAGCAAATTTCTAGATCTTTTCAAAAGATTTAAAAAAAACACATCGCAGTTTTCGTCAGATCAGAAATGCTTTATACCTATTATATTAATAAACTCATTTTGTTTTCCCGTTGCAGAACACCTTCTTCTACAATTTGAAAATGAGTCCGACAAGTCTATCGTGACCAAAACAAGCCGCTGTCTAGCGGCAGCAGAAGAGAGAATAACTAAACGAAATTCTATTTAGTTTTTGGTATAAAAAACAGTTATTTTTTATAAAAAAAAATATTATATTTATGTTTTCTTGCAACAATAAAAAATAAAACAAAAATAAACTTTCATTTGGTTTTTAAATTGATGGAAAATTACTTTAGGCTTTGTATCTGAAATGCTTGTAAATTGCTTTTTTATTGCATATAAAGCACTTTAAAATTGCTTTACATACCGTTTTAAAAGTGATACATTTTTGGTTTTTGCAATGCTTTAAAAGCGCTATAACGAAGCGTTCTAAAATCATTATTATAAATGTCTTTAAAAACGCTTCAAATAAACCGTCTAACGGTGTTATCATTATGACAGTCTGAAAGCGCTCTGATGATGGTTTTCAGTATGGTCTGAGAGCATTCGTACTACCATGCAAAGCGCTTTTAAAGCGTTTTAACGGTTGTATTTTTCTACCTGGGAAGTTATGAATAAAAGAAGTTTGAGTAAAGGAACAAACTACCAATTTTTAAAAATTTGATATCTTTTGAACGGGTCATCAAAAAAATTCAAAAATTTACCACGAAGGAGTTTTCGAAGGGCACTAAAAACTGTAAACAAATTGGGAAAATCTAAAAAAAAAATTTCAAAGTGTCCGATTTGACATGGAATGCCCCATGTAGAATGCGTTTTCTCTCTTGTTAGAGTAAACAATTGTACTTTGGTACTTTTCGGTTTTCTAACCGATTGGTAAACATTGGTACGTTTTTTTTTTTACAACTATTGAACGAAAAACCTTGGAATCTCAAAATTTATCATGTAGGATCCTACATCAGAATTAACATCCAAAATGACATATTTTGAAATTTAAAATGTTTGGTGAAGAAAGGGGTGCCTAAGAAATTCCACTACGAAGTGCGCAGGGGTTCGCTAGTTTGATATAAATTTAAATTATTTCAAATCGAAGGTCATTTTTACTAATTTGAATTTCATACCAGAAATGGTGTTGAGCATATTCAGTTATGGTCTGTCTGTGTTATCTGAATTTATTTATAATATATTTTTTTTATTTATTTATTAATTTAATGTATGTATCCAAATTTTATATTCGTACTTTGTACGTGACTTTAAAGCAATTAAATTACACACACAGACTTTATTGTATTCCAATCTCTGTGAATGTTTTGCAAATCTCAGTTTTTATATTTATACGTTTTTAAAAGCTTTATAATTGAGTCATTAATATGGATAATCATCATTACTAACTACAATTAACATTAACCAAAATATGATTTATTCATGTATGACCGAAAATTTTATGACTTTTGACCGTTTATTTAAAAAAATTTTTTTATATTTTGATAGTATTTTGCAATATGATTTTTTTTAATGGAATTTATTTAAAATAGTATCATATTTACACACATGAATACCCTCAATTAAATAATAATTTTATAGATCATTTAACACAGATTGCGGTTTGGATAATTTGTATATGTCCAGACAATTTTTTTATTCTCAGACTACTTCTAAAAATAATTATGAAAAAGCTAAAAAAAATTCTTAAAATCTGAAGCTTCCCAGTTGGCAACGTCCTCGAGCCATCCTCAGTGACGGTGCGGTGACATGTCAGAGTCACTGCTGACATACACAAGACATCTCTATGTACTGGGTTGAGGACAGTTTCATAATGTTCAAAATGTCCTCACTCAAAGTCAGCAGTGGTCAGGGCTGACCTTCTGGGGACATGTCACCTAAGACTTCTTTGGGGAAATGTCTGACGTAGGTCATGCGAAAATACAAAAAATTTCGTATTTCCTTTGGTTTTAACTTTTATCCATTTTCATTTATAAATTATCTTTCTCATATTTAGAAAAAACTTTTCGCCTTTTTTAGTCCCAACTGGATTTGAACCTGGAACCTCCAGTTTAGTAGTCCAACACCTAACTACTTGTTCTAAACTTTATTTTGAAAATTGTTTGTCTATTTATTACTTTTCTTCTAATTGTTAAATTTTGATTTTAATTTAAATAAATTGCTAATATTGCCATCTTTTTCTTAAAAATTGAAGAGTTGGCCAGATTTTAAATTCTAATTTAAAATACTGCTATTCCGAAGACATTTCCTTTTAGACGTCTTAGAGGAATTGTCCACACTCTTAAAGCAAATATTCAGTGCTGACAATGTTAGGACATGTTATCAAGGATTACCTATGATTTGTCAGAACCTGCAGACATTTCCTCAAGGAATCACTGTGAAAATTTCCTCAGCGACACATTTTCCAACTGGGTTTTTTTTCAGAGGAGGTGCCCTTAAAATATGAGGGCAGTAAGATTTTTAGTTTGTATAGAGTTCTTACGAACTTGACTTTTTATACCTTACACCACACTGTGGTACAGGCTATAATGAGTTTGTGCTGATGTTTGTAACTACCCGAAATATTGGTCTTAGACCCACTTTTAAGTATACCGATCGACTTAGAATCACTTTTTGAGTCGATTTAGCGATGTCCGTCCGTCCGTCTGTCTGTCCATGTAAATGGTGTAAACACGATACAGGGCGCAATTCTTAATCAATTGACTTGAAATTTGAAACTTAAGCCTCTTTTGTCCCAAGGACGAAGCCTATTGAAATTGGAGAAAATTAGTTCATATTTAGACCTAGCCCCCATTCAAAGGTCCTCTTTAGTTTTGTCTCAAATGACTCTAATAGCCTCATTTTAATACACTCAAAAAAAAAACTGTAAAGTTAGCAAAAAATTTAGTTAAATTTAACTAAAAAAACACGTGATTTTGAACCTACTAAATTTCTAGTTAATTTAACAAAAAATATTTAGTTAACTTTTCGTAGAATGAATGTAGCAAAAAAAAACGTAATTTTAACTAAAAATTCAGCTGAAAATTTCGTAACATTTTTTATTAGTTGAATTCAGCTAAACTTTTTGTAAAAAATTTTAAGTTTGTTCAATATTGGTTTTAAACACTAACACTTCACTTATTTTTCTTATTTTTTTCACAGCATTAAGTTCAGCTTAAGTAGGACTTATGAGATTTGCATAGGAGGCTACACAAGAAATGTTTAAAATTTTTCACTTGACAAAAATGTTACAAAAAATCAGCAAATTAATTAGTAAAAATTCGTAAACTCAGTTTTAAAGTCAACAAAAAAAATTAATTCAAAATTTGTACAAAACTAGTATTTTCGTAAATTGAACTTTACTAAAAAAAGTAGTTAAAATGCTGATTTTAACAAAAAATTTGCTAAAAAGCCAGTAAACTCGAGTTAACAACAAAAAATTTTGTTAACTTTACAGTTTTATTTTTTTGAGTGTAGGTATCTTTTCGAATTTGGCAGGTAATCATGTTTCATCCACACAAATCGCCATTCCGAATTTTAAAGAAATCGGACCTGTTCTTCTTGTAGCCCACATAAAAACCACCATCCCGATTTTCACACAAATCTCTTAAATTTCATGAAAATAGAAAATATTTAATTAAAATTCTGTTTGTGTATATTGAACGCGTACTTTAATAACCTTATCAAATCTGATTATCATCGGACTATTTTTGGGCTTAGGTCCCATGTGAAAATTTCTCCCGATATTCAGTCAACAAAAAGAGGTCTATTTCACTCAAATTTGATTTGTGAGTGCTTTTTACACTTATTAAAGATTTGACAAAATTTAGATCTACTCAGTCTATGTTTGAACTTGAGACCCATTTTCCGGGAAACTCTGGTGTAGGGTATTATATAGACGGTCTTGACCGATTTATATTTTTTTTAATTTTTTTTTGGGTTTTAATTTAAATGCCGGCACTCATGAAAAGCACACAAAAAGGCAGGGTCTTCTTCTAATAGCTCCATGCACCCAACTTCCATTACCTTTGTAATGGAAGGCATGAAAATTATGTGATTAACGTCTGAGTTTTATTATTGGTGCTCTCCCACCAGTATATCCATCCAAAGAGGTGATTATCAAATCCAATTTATTTTATCTTCGTCAAAACGTGTCCACCATTTACTTATAAAATGGCCGACACCAGCATATAAACGCCAAACGATAGCACATTGATTTAGTAGAAATACCGCAAAATAACAGCAACAATGCTGTTACCAATCGAAACTCCACCAAAGCAAGTGCGGGGTAAGATGCAATTAGTACGAGCGTACAACAAACATACATACGTGTCTGTATTTAACCAATAATTACAGCAACGAATGGATCCTTCTCGAACGCGATCCAAATTACAACTCGAATTTTCTTACTTGTTTTCTTATAGAAAAGGTCTTAGATTATGAGACCTTCCTTTAAAGGCCGTCTCAATACCTCGTATTTGAAACCTGAATGAGACCTGTACCCTTAAGACTTTTATAGATAACGGCATTTATGTCAGAACACGTTTGTCAAATATGTACGATTTTCCAAATTTTCAAGATCTAATACTAAATGACCCAGAAAAATTGGCACAATCACCATTTTGTTGAAGTAAAACTCAGTACTGAATTTTATTAAATTTGGAGGGGGTGAATTGAGGTGTTTTTGCCCAATATGATCTTAAAGATTGTGCTTACAAGTCAAGTAACTATAATTTATGCTAATTAAATTTATTGTTGTAAAAATTATAAATTACAACTGCCCTTTAGATTATGAACAGCTACTACTACTGCTCTCATTTTATTCTCATGTGATTTAAAAATCAATTCATTTAATTTTTATTTTATTACAATTTAAAAAAATGTCAGTAATTACAAAAAATGTCTAGTATATTAATTGTGTTTTTTTATTGTTTTATTAATTTTTTACTATAGGACTGCGTCTGGTATGGAGTCTGTAATCAAGACGCATTTCAACGCAACCAGTATTGTTCATACAATGGTACAGCGAAACCAATTTCGCCAGAGGGTAGAAAACTCTTGCAAGAACGTTGTGATTATCTGTTGGAAGATGACGCAACAGATTTTTGTTGTGACAGTGAACAGGTAAATATTTAATTGTGTTTTAAAAAAGATCTACACTAAGAAAAATTTTGCAGTAAAATTTGTTAATTGAAAAAATGTATGTAAAGGCCTAATCACATCTGAGGTGAAATCTCGTTTGAACCAGATTTCGATCATATGGTCTGTATCATTTTATACACAACCATATGATCGAAATCTCGTTCGACCGAGATTACACCTCAGGTTTGAATTGGGTATCAGTAGTTTATTCTAAAACAAATATTATTCGGTGTAGAATTTGTAAATATTGCCAATTCAAATTGTTATGTAAATAACTTATAATATTCTTTTCTTTTTTCCAAAACCAAAAAAAAAGGTGGATATACTTAATAAGAATATCAAATTAGCTGCAAATTTCCTAGATCGTTGTCCCTCATGTATGGCTAATTTAGTGCGACATTTATGTGAATTTACATGTTCCCCCAAGCAATCGGAATTTATTCACGTTGTTTCAACGGATACTAGTAAGGATGGTAAGTTTTCAAATAACAATATGACGGATAATGATTATGATACAGTGAAATCTTTTATAAGCGGATAATTTAAAAAAAGTATATTTTCGGGGATTTTGAACAATATGAAAGAACTTATTTTTATACCCTCCATCTAGTGATAGAGATGTCCGTCTGTCTGTCTGTGGAAATGGTGATCACTAGGGATGAGATTTCCATGCAAATGCATGTTTTTTGTCGTTGGTCTAAAAACGATATCGACCAATTATCTTTCCGAATCAAGAAATTTGCGTTAAAATGGCATCGATTTGTTTTTGCATATTTTTGCATATTTTGGTGAGAATGCATATTTTTGCATATTTTGGTTTTAAATGCATATTTTGTGCATATTTTCAAATTTTAAGTGCATATTTTTGCATATTTTGGCATAAATTAGCAAAAACACAAATTGAAATTTATTTGTTTCAAAAACTATTTTAAATTTTAAAAATTTATTTTGGAAATAAGAAAAAATATTTTTTTTTCTTAAATAGTTTTTTTTATTGATTGTCTCAAGTTCTTAAAAATATTGCTTATATAAAGTTTTAAATGTTACTATTTAAACCCGGCGTTTCTTTTTGCTTTTTTAAAAGTTTATTCTATGAAAACAAGATTTTTATTGTACGCATTTTATTTTTTAGTGCATATTTTTAGGTTTTTTAGTGCATATTTTCAGTTTTTTAGCGCATATTTTAAGCGCATATTTTCGATTTTTTAGTGCATAAAAATCTCATCCCTAGTGATCACGGTCAAAACATACATATTTATTGGAAGTTCTCCCGAGAAGTTTTGTATTGCATTTGAGCAACATCGGTTCAGCGGTTCAAAAGTTATGAACGAAAATGTAAGGACACCTCAAAAATTTGGTACATTCAACATAGTGTTTATAAACCGGTTAACCGAAAAACCGGTTTTTTCCTAAAATTTCGGTTTTTTTGCAAACCGGTTAACCGGAATTGAAGATTTCCGGTGCACCGAAAACCGTTTTTTTTCTGTCGGTTAACCGGTTTTTTAAATACATTCAAAACGGAATATTTTCGCAAATATTAAGGGTTTACACTTATTTTTTTATGATATTTTGAAAATTTCGTTGAAAACACATTAAAAATCCGCGAGAAAGAACGTCTAAAATATTTTTTGTTTTCAAGAAACAATTTTCTAAATAGAAATTTTATTCTGAAACTGATAAAAAAATTAAATTGAAGTTCTAGTGAAGTCAATTTAAGTACATTATTTAAATATCGCTTTTTTATAGCGTAATAGTTGCAAACCTTGCTGAAAGAAACAAATATGTTAACTTAAGTTATATTCGATTTATTATTTAATAAAAATAAGCTATTTTCAAGTATTTTTGGTTTTTTCAGTTAAAGAAAAAAAAACGGTTAACCGGTTTTTTTATTCCGGTTTATCCGAGAAAACCGGTTAACCGAAAAAGCTGATTTTCGGTTAACCGAGAAACCGGTTTTCCAAAATGTCGGTTTTTTATAAACACTAATTCAACATAACCTAAAAATACAAAATGCTTTAATTCGGATGCTAGTTGACATATGTGAACATATTCGAACATCGAATGGTATTTAAACAAGTACAAACAGATTTTTTTGACAAAAAAATCGCGGAGTTTTTTTTTTCCAAAATTTTTTTTTCCGGAAATTTTTTTGATTTTTGTTTTTTTTTTAAAGTAATTTCCTTTTAAATAAAGTTTTTTTTGTAATAATCTTTTTGAAATTGTGGAGGGTATCAACACATTCGACAAGGCCGAATTTAACTCTTTTACTTGTTTGTATAGAAAAAACCTAAATCTAAGACATTTTCTATAGAAAAAAAAATGTTCTTTACACAAAAAAGTCTAAAACTCATAGACATTTTATATTTATAATAATAAAAAGATTATGAGACATTTTTCGTATAGAAAGTTTCCGATTTTGAGATATTTTTGGTAAAGACACACCCCGAACGTTTTTGAATTTTCAATCTCGATTATTTTAAAACATTTATTCGACATTTATTTATTTATTCGACCCGATTAATCAGTTAAAATGGTTCGATTAACCGGTTAATATTATTACCTCTATATTCTACTATAATTTGTTTGAAACACTTCCTCTTTTTTACAAACACTTCCGAAAAAAGTCAAAACTACAGAAAAAAAATATTCAGAAACCAGCAATTAACAGTTTAGAAAAGCAAAATTAAAATTTAGAAGACATCATTTTAAACTCAGAAATCCTAATTAAAGTTTTCAAACGCCATACTGAAAATTCCAGTTAAAATTCAGAAAACCCCAATTGAAATTCACAAAGCTAATTCAAATTCAGAAATCCCAATTGAAATTCAGAAATCCAAATCGAAATTCAGAAACGCTCAATTAAAATTTACGAAAGCCCATTCCAAATTCAGAAAAGTTTATTGAAATTTAGAAATCCTAATTGATATTCAGAAACTCCCAATTTCACAAAATTGAAATTTACAGAAGCCTACTGAAATTAAATTTAACAAGTAAGAAAGTTATAGTCGGTCAAGACCGACCATATGATACCCTACACTGGTGTTTTCCGGAAAATGGGTCCCAAGTCCAAACATGGACTGATTGGATCTGTCTTTTGTAAGATCTTTATTTAGTGTAGAAAACACCAGATCAAATTTTAGTGGAATTAGTTTAGGTTTTTGCCATTAGACCGATTTAACTGAATATCGGTCGAAATTTTTGTAATGGGGGGACCAAGTCCAAAAATGTTCCAATTATATTCCGATTTGATTAGGTTGCTAAAGTACACGTTTAACAACAAAAAAAAATTTTATCAAATATTTCCATTTTTATGAATTTTGAGGGAATTATGTGAATATCGGGAGGGTGGTTTGTATGGGGACTAGCAGAAGGACTGATCCGATTCCTTTGAAATTTGGAATGCTGATTCGGGCATACAAAATTGGATTATCTGTTAAATCAAAGCGATATCTATTATAATACGGTTATTAGAGTTATTTAAGCCTAATCCAAAGGGGGAGTTTGTATGGGGGCTTGTTCTTAACATGGACCGATTTTCTCAAATTTCAATAGGCTTCGTCCTTGGGCCAAAAGATGCTTAAGTTTCAAATTTCAAGTCAATTGATTGAAAATTGCGCCCTGTATCGTGCTTAAACCGATAGATGGACAGACGGACGGACGGACAGACAGAAAAAGTCTGAGATTCTGATACATTTTTCGTATAGAGTAGAGATGGGCACATGAGCAGATTAGAGCGTGATTCACGCGTGATCACGCGTGAGTGTGACTGATTTCAATTTTACTCACGTGATTGTGAGTGAGTGTGAGTGGAGAAAAAAATTGCGTGAGTAAGTGTGCGTGAGTAAAATTTTTTCGTGAGTGAGTGTGCGTGAGTCGATTTTTTTGCGTGAGTCGATTTTTTTGCGTGAGTTTGCGTGATTTATTCTCTTCATATTTCCTTTTGTACCAAAAAATGCAACAAAAAATTGTAAAATATGGCTTAATTTCATATTTCGTCCCGAAAAAAGCAAAAAAAAAATTCAAAATTTCGCTGAACTTTAAATTTTGCTGAAAATTTTGAATGATTTTTGAAATTTTAGTTTTTGAAATTTGTTTTTGTATAAATAAGTGTTTCGTGAGTGTGAGTCAACGTGAGTGTGAGTGAAGCTTGCGTGAGTGCACGTAAGTGTGAGTTGTATTAAATTTACTCACGTGATTGTGAGTAGAAACAATATGCTCGTGAGTGAGTGTGCGTGATTCAAAAATTCCTGTCGTGAGCGTGAGTGAGTGTGAGTCAAAAATCACTCATGCGCCCATCTCTAGTATAGAGTAATTCTCAGATTCTGATACATTTTTCGTATAGAAAAAGTCTAAGATTCTGTGATATTTTTCTAATAGAAAAATTCGTAGATTCTGAAATATTTTTCGTATAGAAAAATTCTCAGATTCTGAGACATTTTTCGGTTAGAAAACGTTTCAGATTCTGAGACATTTATCGTATAGAAAAAGTCTCAGACTTTTTTTAGGTTAAAAATTGTTGCCAGGATCCGTCCTCCTCTAAACCGAAACTTTAAAATGATTCTCGACCGCCAATATCCAATTCATCAAAGTTTCACTGTATATTATATAGGGTGTTCAGCCGATTAATTCTTGTTCGATTAATCGAACAATTTTAGACGAATAAATGTTCGATTAATTTAAAATTGCTAATTTCGATTAAAGGATTAATCGAAGAATTTATGCCGATTAATCGAATAAAAACAATATATGGTTTTTCTGGAAATATGTATAATTTTTTACAAGTTTTAAGTCAAATAAACAAACCAAATGTATGTGACCATTAAAATTTAAAAAAAAAAACAGTCATGTTTACTAGAGTGGTCCTTATTTTTTTACGGATTTTTGCTGCTCCTGAATCTTGGATTTGTTAAACGGATAAAAATGAGTACCTAATAAAAATGGAGCCAAATCGGTTTACTCTATGACTGCGCTAAAATCGGTAAAATTTTTGAGTTTTGAGCAGTCAGATAATAAATATAAAATTTTTGTTATATCGGTAATCTATATAAATTTGGCAACAAAAATAGTTTTTGAATTCTACACATTTTTGAAATCTCCAAAATTATTTTTTTAACATTTTCTTTAACAAAATTGCAGAAAACTTAAATTTCGGTACATTTTTTTTAATCGAATAAATCAAAAATGCCAAATGTCGATTAATCGTTTAATCGAACAATAAAAAAACCCGATTAATTGAACACCCTAATATTATATCGTGATTTCGTCAGAACTTTATATTTTTTTTTGTTTGAATAAAAGTTTATTTATTGTATTTTGTTAACATCTCATTTACAGGAAAATTATACATCAACAATATTGATTTACATATAGCAGCCAACTATACAAATAGTACCTATAAATCATGCTCTCAGGTAAGTTTTGGTTAAAATCATCATATGAAGCAATTTGTACGTAAATATGTAAATTTTGTAAGAAAACAAATTAGAATTAGGCAGTATAAATACAGTTTGAAATGGAAAGGAAACAATATGAGTGTAGGTAGGTGTTTCTTTGACGATTTTCAATAAAACAATGAGTAATTGAAGGTTTAATTTAGATTCAAAATAATAGGTAGATTTTTGGAATTTGGTTTTGCTTATTTATACTTACACTCCAACCACATAATGTGGGTAAACTTACTTTGTCATTCCGTATGTAAGGCATAAAAATATCTATTATTGATCTAGCGATGCGCGTATGTCCGTCCGTCCGCAGAAGCTACCCTCCCGAAGTTTGGCACGAATACATCTCATGGTCATAAGTTGGTTAATTTTAGAGATGGACAAAATCGGACCAGGAGGAAAATAGTTCCGCCTTAAAGAACTAGCCAACCTCTAAAAAACAACATGTTATTTATATTTTTGGTAAACAAGTGAAAAAATTTAAAGTCCTGGATTTGGACATAGGGTATTAAAAAATGATTTTTTAAATAGGCAACGTAGCCCCCCACGTCGTCATTGGCATCCTCAGTGACATCGATATTATCGTCATCCTACCCCCAACATCAGCCGTCACAATTAACTCCCAAAAATGCTATCGCCAGGCCAGAGGTTATATCCATAGTACAGGTAAACTGTTTTAATGGTTTACACATTCTGCGCTTGGGCCGCAGAAGAAGCGGAGGAGGGGGTATGGCATTCATAATTCACCACACAGTGCAGTACAGAATGATCTCGCCTGACTGAATCGTCTCTTACCAATACCTTGAACACCAGATTACTGCTGTCCGGTAAGGAGCTGCAGAGAAAAACTGTAAATTGTCTACAACCCGCCAGTGAATAGTCGTCCGCCCAGTTATCGTCCTCATATTAGCTTTTGAGGGTGATAACCGTATGTTTATGGGAGTCTTCAAAAAAAGCAGACTGGGTCGGCTTCAGAGAGTATACGAACCGCCACTTCAGTGATCTAACCACCCTCTCCGACATACGTTCCGCGGAGAGGTTGTTCCGAAAAATTGTCACTGCAGAAGCCGCTCGCTTTATTCCTGATGGTCGATTACCAATAGTCAGACCAAACTTCCCATCAGAGGCAGCGGGACTCGCAGATGAGCGTATGACCAACCCTATCGATCCTAGACTCAATCTACTTTATCTGGAGGTCATCAAATTGGTCAACGAATATTGAAGGAACAAGTGGATAGAAGAACTGCAACCTCAGCTTCGGAGCTATAAAACTGTGGTCGACAGTCAGAGCTCTCTCGCATCCCACGAAGGTAGATGACACGGTTGCAATTACCTTCAGCAACAACACGTTATTGGACCCTGTGCAGTGCGTGGCATGTTTCGGCCCCCCAGTTTATAGGGCACCCCAAGAGAGATAAGGCAAAACGAAGTATTGTCTGGAAAATACACAACCTTCAAGTCATTGACGGACCACCAGATTTTCTGAGTGAAGTTGCAGATGCCATAAAACACCCGAAAGCATCCAAAGCTTTGGACTTTCGATGCTGATGCTTAAGCACTAGTACATGCCGGAAGTCGAGTACATGACCGAAGTCCTCAACTTTTCGTTCTGGTTTTAAAACCCGGGAAAGTCGTGGAACAATGAGAATCGTGCAGGCGAAGACACTTGAGGTACTTCTCCCCAACCTCGCACAGCATCTCCCATTAGCAGCATATCAGCATGGATTCTGAAAGCACCATAATACATATAAGCCATAGGCTAAATAAAAGTAAGCCATGTGTGTGCACAGTGATGGTTGCGCGAGAGCTTTCAAAAGCCTTTTACACTGTCAGTCACGCCACCCTCTTTGGAGAGATCGCCAATACCAGTCTCTCCAAATCCATTAAATTAAATTGGGATCTGTATGTGTGGTCGCCAGACGTTTTGTGGAGTTTCTAAACTCCCGGTTCCACCCCAAGGGGTAGTATTGATATCCTATGCCGACGACTACATCTTAATGGCACTGGGCCATAACATTGATGAGGTATGCAATAACTAAAATGCGTGTGTCCATGATCTTTCGAATTTCTTCACTGCGAGGAATATGCAGCTTTCCCCAGCCAAATCATCGTCGATGGCGTCAAAATTCGGACAGAGAACCACCCCAAAATATTAGGGGTTACATTCGACAGTTTGTATTGGTCCTCGGCGGATGCTACTGCACCGTGCAATAAATTGCGCAGTAGAAACGAGGTCTTCGAGTCGCTAGCCGGCAACACTTGGGGTAAGGACAAATTAACCTTCTTGGCGGCCTATGAAACCATTGGTCAGTGGCAAACTAGGCAGTACCGGCGTGGTCACCGAGAGTAAGCGAAACGTTGAAGAAGGTTTAGAGTTGTCAAAATGCAGCTCAAAGAACCGTAACGGGCTGCCTTTAAATGTCATCAGAACACCATCTACATGAGGAGACGAAAATACTTTCGGTTAAGAAACACAGTCACACAATGACGAAACAGTTCCTTCTGGTATGCCATAGGTGGCATCCTCCAAACTACCGAGTGAATGTCTTACTTGAAGGCCGTCCTCAACCCATCGCAGAAGAAGGGAGAAGTCTGACACGAAGAACAAGAGATGTACTGCCACTAGTAATAGTGCGTTTACATTGGAATTCTAATCTAGTAAAGTGCGATTTTAATCTACTTTGTAATCTGTACCGTTTACATTGGCATTTTTTACATTTGAGAAGATTAGGATTGGCATTTAAAATAACAAGTTGGTAGTAAATGTGTGTGACTGCGTCAAAAGACAGCGACGGTAATTAGTCGCCGTATGATTAACAAGGACAGTGACGGCGTTTACAATTAACAATTTAGACGGCATAAACATACTTTACGGCGTCATCAAAATGGCAGGCTTTGTGTCGGTGTTTTTCAGTGTTGGAAAATGAAAATTACAGAAATACAGAGTTGTATCAAACTTTGCCGATTTGTGTTTGCCGATTAGAGTCTAAACTACTAGATTGAAAAAAATAAATTTGTATGGGCAATCTAATAGATTGAAGCTAGATTGGAGCCACAATCCACTTTAAGCTAGCTTAGAAGGCCACTGTAAACGCACTATAAGATCCGGATATTGTAATCGGCTTAATTCTATTAATCGAAAACTAACCCGATAATACCCAAACGTGTCCTGCACAGGCGAATTTACCACTCTCACTTGTTTATAGTTAAGAGATGTTTAAAATCAAACAAACGTATCAAACCAAAAAAATCAATGCTGTTAAGTTTTAGGAGTTTTAATAAATCTACTTTTACAGAAAAAAGTCGTATCTATTTACAAAACACACCTAATATTTATAACAGAGGTATCATTAAACATTATTGGATTATGTGACCTTTTGCCTAATTTCAATAATTGACTTTGAAATTAAAGTTATAACCAGGGACAATTCGTCAGGAAACTTTTATTACTACAATAGATTAGAAAAGCAGGAATAGAAAATGCATTTGGAGACATTGTAAAAAGTTTAGAATAAATTCTGTTCTATCCGTTCTAAACGAATTAAAACTTACTAAACGAATCTGAAGACTTTTAAAACCTGTAAATTAAAAATATTTTAAAATACTGAAAAATACTTTTTGGGTAATGAAAGGAGGTCGAGCAGTGGGTGGTACACAACCAGAGCAGAAATTCGATTATTAACTTTGGTAGTGATTTTGAAATATATTTTTCAATTAGGAAAGGTTGCGTCACAGATTCCGTCAAAGACTGAGCTAAAATTTCAGCACTTAAAATTATAAAATTGTGTTAAACTTTTAAAGTTTTTTTACATAGTAATTAAATATAATTTTAATGTTTTTTTTCTCAATTTTAGGTATCTGTACCTTCAACAGGTCAACTTGCTATGGATATAATGTGTGGCGAATATCCAGCTTCCCGTTGCAGTGCTACCAAATGGTTTAACTATATGGGTGATTCAAATAATGTTTATGTACCTTTTCAAATAACCTATGTACAGCATGAGAATAGTTCGTCCATTATTGACGGTTACCGTCCATTGGATCCTCCAACAGTTCCTTGCAGTAGTCCATTAAATGTAAGTTTTTATTATTTTAGTTTTTTTTGCATATTTTAATATTTTTTTTTATAAATTTTTTAGGATAAGACTCCAGCTTGTTCCTGTACAGATTGTGAATCATCATGTCCAGTACCGCCACCAGAACCTCCAGCACCGCAGCCATTTACAATAGCTGGTGTTGATGCTTTTACCGTTATTATGATAGCTGTTTTCCTTATTGGTAGTTTATTGTTCCTAATGGGCGTATGTTTATTCCCTTCTAAAAGTTTGGATGGTAAGTTTATTGTTTTTTATTCATTCATATTCACTCATTTTTTTTGGAATTTATTAATATGATTCAAGCACCATTGAGAATAAACCACCTTTTTTATTATTTGTCCAAATATTTTTTTTTTTAATTTTTTTTATCCATTTGTAAGCACATTTGAATTTAGAAATATGATTTTTTTTTAAATATTTTTTTATTCAGTTAGTAAGGCCTGCATTGAATACGTGATAAATTAAATTTTGATGACACCTTATATTTTTTCTTCTAAACAATTAAATTTTGCATGGTGGATTACATAAACATGTATTTGAATAATCATAAAGTAATTTTATACATAAAAAAATATTTAATAAAATATTTACAAAATTTAATTTAGTTAAAAATATTGAGAATTATGCATGTTTAGGATTGAAATAGAAAACAGAATGGTCAACCGATTATATATCCACTATATACAATTACAAACGCTACACCATTTGCCAGAAACTTAAAATATATATAAAAGAGACGATTTTAAGGTTGGGGTGTCTCGGATTATCGGCCATAACGGGTTTTAATGTTCAAGAATGGCTTTAAAGGTTCAAGAATGGCTCGAAAAATTGGTAGTTTTTTTTAGATTTTTCTTTCTTAAAATTCAGATTAGTATTTACGTAAGTCTGTAAAATTTTGAAGACGTAGACCCACTTTATTTATTACAATATGAAATAATCTTTATTGAATTTGAGTCTACTCATATTTTTGCTGTGGACGATATTTCTGTTAGTTCGGGAGTTATCGGAATTTTCCCGAAGAACCATATTTTTCACAAGGTCGCTACACCATTTTAAAACCGTTAGGTAAGGTAGTAAGTAGCTGCTGACTTTTTACCACTGAAGGTTCCCCTGAAATAGGTTCCCCTTCTAATCTCTGCCGTTAAACTAATTTGAGCTTCTTATGAAGCTCCCAAGATATTGAGTTTTGAAATCTGACAAATCAGAAAGATCGTGCAGCTCCCTGAATCCCAGTAAAGCAAGTCCCAGACCAGAAAGTGCAGAGCAATGGCAAATGAAGTGTTCAATAGTTTTCAACTCCTCCTTATGCATGCAACTCCGACAAAAGTCATTTGACGGCACATTTCACCGTTTTGTGACAGACGACAGTGTTCGGTAATTGTAGCAACCACCGTCGAAATCTCTCCTCTTCAAAGCGATATCATTTCACTTGTACGCTTCTGATTAAGAGAAGGCCAAATCTGTCGTATTGTCTCACACTTCCATTCATTTCCTTACTCTGATTAGTCTTCGTCGTGGAACAAGGCAGGGTTACCGTTGAGAATTTCGAAAAAGTCGCACAAAAAGTCGTTAAAAAAGTCGCACACCCGACTTGGGTTTTCGCACACCCGACTTGGGTTTTCAAAGAAAAGTCGCACGCTTTATTTAAAGTTTTTTATTATGTGTTTTTACACTAGGGCGTCCCGACAATTTCAAACTACAAAAAATTTTGAGTCGGAATTCCTGCTGAACGTTGGAAATGGAAGAGCTGATTGTGAAATTTGCAAGAGAATCTTCAGCAGAATTATTAGAATAATCTGTACGCGTTACGAGCTAAGAAGAACTCGCTACATCTACTTTATCTTGATTCCAATTGTAGAAGATCTAGTGAGCCAAATATGTATGAAACAGTTAAACATATTCTGCGAAAAAATGTCCCCTATTTTTATTTATTTTATTTATTTATTTATTCAGTCTATAGAACAATGTTCTTTAACAGACTATAACTAATACAAAATTAAAATTAAATTTTATTTTGAAAAATAAAATAAAATACATAAAAAAAAGTGATAAATTACAAAAAATGTAAAGGTAAAAATAAGTTTACAAATTAAGTTAAATATGGCAATAAACTATTTTTAAAGCATGTTTTTGATACATCAAATTCCACAATATATTTGCTATTCAAATTATTAAATTCAGTTAACGATCGGATTATAGGACTATTAAGTGCATAATTTGCCAGGCATCGCGAGCAAATATTAAGCAAAGCAGAACTCGAGAATTAGGAAAATATCACAATGGACCAGCCGGAGTTCAAAATTTTGAGCTCCACCACCTCTTACCTAACCTTCTTTAGTTAAAAACCAGCAGCCTAAGTTTGAAAAATTTGCATTTTCGACCACAATTGAAATCCGAATTTTTTGACCAAATCCGCCAGTTTGCCACTTCCTTAATTGCCAGCATCTCTGCCTAGTAAACACGCCAGTTGGCAAAATAAAATCACCCTGACATACTGCTGACTCTCCCTTTATGAAATTGCTTACAGCTTCATACAATTTTTGAAAATGTCGCCAATGACATGTATCAGCAGTGTCCACTTGTATTGGGGGCCACCAACAATTCGTTTAAACAACCGCTGACCAACTGCTGACATGTCATTAGGGACATTTTGAAAAATTGTATGAAGATGTCAGCAATTTTATAAAGGGAGAGTCAGCAGTATGTTAGGGGTGATTTTTTGCCGACTGGGACTGCAATGATCTGGCAGTCTTCGAGGTAGGCTCAACCCAAGCTCTTCCGAATAGATTCCAAAGCCCACATAGAGGCTCACTACCCGGAATACCGCTCATCCAAGACTCCCTGGATTATTATAGTAGTAAAGTGGCGCTCAAAAAGGCTCATAGAGGGAGCATTGTATTGTTATCTTCTTCAAGATAGCGATATGGCCACATCCGCTTCTCCTCCATTGCAGTGTGCTATTAAGTCGAATTGCCAAAGTAGTCGCATACTGCCTACCCAATAAGTCCAATAGTATCAGGTAAAGGATGATTTCTAATGCAGCCGTAGGTGTAGTACGCAGAGCACCAGTGATGCACATCGACGCCATTCTCTGTACCTTCGTGATAAAGACACATGATTCCCTACAGCAGAATTGGACGCACCACTGTTGTGTAAATCCAATAAACTACTTTAGGGCTAAAGCCCCATCGTTTTCCAATAGATCTTTTACAGGAATATAAAGCAATCGGTACTTTTCTTACCCATTCCCCCACATTATGCCTGAAATTTAACTTTCTGTCTAGAAATACTCCAAGAAACTTGGCTCCATCTGAGAAGGAGATTTCAGTGCCGTCCAGAGAAATAGGATGAAATGCAGGAATCCTATTTTTACTTGTAAATAAGACAAGCTCTGTTCTACTGGAATTAACTCCCAGCCCCTCTTGCCCATTTAGACCATCTTTCAGAGAACCCTGAAAAATGTCCCTTAATGTTGGCAGGTGCTTTCCCTTAACCACTATCGCGACATCATCAGCATATGCGACAACATGACAACCACGTGCTTCTCGAGAGAGCAGCATTAAATTCAGTGCCAGGTTCCAAATAAATGGCGAAAAAACACCTTCCTGTAGTGTGCCCTTAAATGGCTGATAAGCCGGAACACCCTAACCATAAAATTGCCTCTTATATATATTTTAAGTTTCAGTCAAATCGGTGTACAACGGTTGGGAGAATTTTCTAAATCCCGGCCACAAATTTTTTTCCGTAAAAAGGGAACATGCCACCATTACATTTTATATGGGCCGGTCTTTTTCAGTGGAAAGTCAATTTCTACCCATAGGTAGGTAGGTAGGTGGTAGAGTTATCATCAGTAAAGCGAAGAGTACTCATATTTCAACCTTCGCTGAAAGCCAGGCAGCAAGCTCTGTCTTCTTGGGAGTTTAAATCCAAACTGACACTAGAATGTTTTGATACCCTCCAACAGCTGGGCGGGCGCAACAAAATTACCCTATTTTGGATCCCTGGTCATAGAGGTTTGAGGGTAATAAGATTGCGCATTAGCTTGCCCCGCTGCTCCTATTACCGGACCCGAACCCTATTGTGGGGGTAAATTGGTCTACCTTCTCGACCATGATTAGGGGTTTGTAGAAGACCGACTTCTTAAATTTGTAGGAGAATTCACCAAAAGTGACATTAGGTAGCGTTGTCATCCGTCCTCTTTTCCCCGGACACCGTCTTCTTTTTTTGGACTTTTCCCCATAAATTTTTTTTCTAACAAGAGTGATATTTTTTTTTTTATCTAGATGATATATCACGTGACCTATCAAGAATCGGGCACTTTTTCTGCAGGGTTCACTAGGCTGAACTTGGATTTATAGCACTAAAATTGACCCTTTTTGGTAAACCCGCCCTTTTTGTGGGCGTTGTCATAGGAAGTAATTTATCGTGATGGAAAGTTGTTACTATGTCTTTGCCAATAATTGTTTTTAAAATTTAGAGGGTATCTAGTTTAAGATTCAGCGCAGTCGAGTATAGGACCCTGATTTGTTTAATATCGGACATAATTGTCGTACACTTAAAAAAAAAATCCTAAAATTTTTATTAAATTAAACAAATTTTATGGGATCAAAGAAGTAACACATTTTTCAGTGTATGTTCCAGCACCAAAAACTAGGGCAATATCAAATACTACATGCATACACATATTTTAACTATACTACATACATTTATTTTTTAAATTTTGATGTCTAATTACACTTAATTATTTTTTATTAATACTACTATTTTTTTATAAATTGTTGTTTGATTGAATTGATTGGCAAGAAAAAAAAAACATTATTTATTATTTAGTTTCGTTAGGTGATGGTTTGGTGGATAATCGTTATGATACGTCCATTGGCAGACGTTTAACTGGTAATCACAGTGTCATTAATGAGTTGGCACCCGAGGAGGATTCACCCCTGCAATCGAAAATCTCCAGTATGTTTTGGTTTGATATTTACAAAAAAACAAAATAATTGCAACTCTCACAAAAACACTTTGTTAATTGTATTGGTGGCACCATTAATTTTTATAATCAAATTTATATATTAGAAACTGCAACTGCAACCAAAAGTCATTCACTTTTCTCTGTCAAAACATCATCATCCTCGTCATTTATTTTAATTGTATAAAATATTTAAGTATTTTCAAAATTATTTACAAATTTCATTCATATTCTACATTAAACATTTAATTATTTTAAAAATATGTCTGCCTAAATCTGCTTTGCTTGTCTGAATTTTTCCAAAAGAAAAATAAGTAATATTGTCTCGTGTTGTTCTGAAAATTGTTTAATGGCTTTTACTTTAATTAATTACTACTTTAATTATTTGTTGTTCTTTTTTTTTATTTTTCCTACACAACTTTTAAATTTTATTGTATTTGATTTAAAAATTTATATCTGAACGTTATAATACACCGGCCGATAAAAATGAAAAAAAAAATCGTTGAACACGAACTGGATAATATACGTTTGAAACTAGAGACAAAATGTAGTAAAACTGCATTTGCATTCTTTTCGTGGTCCTGTTTCCTTTTAAAAGGTCTTCAAAGTTTTAGAGGATTACATTTTATAAAATATTTTTTTAATATTTGTACTTGTCCTAGGATGCCACTAGTGATAGCAAATAAAAGAGAAGGATCTCCCCTAATTTTCCCATTTTATTATTTTTACATATCTGGAAAAAGGAGGTAAGTTACGTCCTTTCAAAAATTTATCCTTCAATATCATTCAAAATTTTCAACAAAATATTTTGATAAAGTTTTTAAATGACTTTATTCACATCCTTTTATCCTGATATGGCAAAATAAAAAAAATGGAAAAATTAGAAAGATCCTCCTCCTAGGACAAGTACAAAAATATTTTACAAACCCGAGTAAAAATTTTCTGGTCTAATCATATATAATTTGATACAATCTTATATGAGTTAATATGCTTCCGTATAAATTTATATAAAATTTTATCTATCACTTTGATACGGTTGATCCACTTTATATGGTTAGATATTGCTCCATATATGATTAGATTCGTATTTTGGTTTTGCTCATCAAATTATATAAAAATAGATATTATATGATCAATTTGATCTAATTAGATTTGACCAAATTCAGGATCAAATTGTATCAATTTTTATATTTTTTGATCTAAAGTAATACAATTAGATATTATTTGATACAACCATTTTACGGATCAAATTAGATCTATTTAGTAAAATTAGCATAATATTTTTACTAGGGAAATGTATCCTTTAAATCTTTTGAAGTCCTTTTAAAAGGAAACAGGATCACAAAATGAAAAACTGTAAATGCAGTTTTACTTCATTTGATCTCTACTTTCAGACGTATATCATCCGGTTTATGTTTAATATTGGCTGTCGGACGACAAAACAAGTAAGAAAATAGTAGTCGATCAAAATCGCCATATAATACCCTACACCAGTGTTTTCAAACATGGATCGATTGGAACTAACTTTTATTACAACTACAGTGTTGGTTCTACAATGCCTTCGTACGACTACATAGCAGTTGTATTTCGTCAAAGTTAACAATATTATACCTAAGTACACTACTTAACATCGAAAATGCGACTTGGACCCGACCTTATGTACCTGATTACAATAGTTCTTCTGGTCAAAGTTAAAAAAATCGCCGTTTTGGGCATTTTTGGAAACTCATAGCGGATGAACCCGAGGTAATAGCGACTTCAAAATAAGTCGAGGGTTAAGCTTAAACATTACTCTTTAAGATGTAAAACTCATTTGGTCAGTCAAATTAACCCTTTGAGCAACAACTGTCCAAGCAGAAATTGACGACGGTTCTAAAAAAAGCGTTCTGAAAGAACTGTAGCAAAAAAAAGCATTCTCAAAACGCTACTTTCAAACGCTTTGCGAGCGTTTTTGAAAAGTCCCGAGTAAAAAAGATATGATATGATCATATATGCTAATATATAATTATTTAAATTTATATATGGTTATGCATGAACTTTGATATGGACATATTAGTTTATATATAGCATTGTATTTTTCCTTATTTTTAAATATGATAACATACATATTCATATCGATTTATATACCGATCTATATGAAATTAGATATGACATGTAAGGTCTGGAATTTTTGGATATGGCAGATAAAAAGATATATGATTTTATTTATAATTATATCCCGAAAAAATTTTAAAATTTTCTAAGTCCCGGACAATTAAAAAAAAATTAAAAAATGTTCAGTCTTAAAAAATTTTATGAAAATTTTCTAAAGTCCCGGACACAAAATTTTTTTGCCAATTTTTTTTTTGGAGTAAAAAAATCATTGACAATGTTTTTAGGAGAAGTTTTATTCTTTTGAACAATTTTTAAGTTCCGAAAAAACGTTTTTAAATTTTCTAAGACACAAACATTTATTGGAATTTTTAAGTCTCTTAAAAATGATTTTGAAAAAAAAATTGACAAATTTTTAATAAATTGGTAAGTCCCGAAAAAAATTCCGAAGAATGTAATAAAAACTCTTCTAATTGATAATGTAACCAATCTGATAAAATAATTTCTAACTTCACGTTTAAAATTCCAAAAAATTTTACCAGATTTCATCTAATTATATAAAAATTTATCTAATTTTAACAGATAAGATATGATTTAATACAATTAGATAGACCCATTTTTGGGATCAAACTTAATCAAATTTGATATTATTTTATCAAAAATAATAGAATTTGATATAATCGTATAATATTCGATCCGCCAATTTTCGGATTAAAATTAATATGGATTTACATAAAAGCATATCTGTTCATATATAATTAAATATTGCGTCTTTTACCTTTTTTTTGACTCGGGATATTCGTGATAAAAAAGTGGTGTAAAAAAAACTTAGAAAAATAAAAAAATATTAAGTTATATGAAATTTTATATAAACCACTTTGAAAATATTTGCGATAAAAATATGTTCTTGGAAAAAACTTAAAAAAATTTAAAAATAATGGAGGCATATAAAATTTTATATAAAACACTTCGAAATTTGGAATGATGCATGGGACCAGATGTTACAACATATAATTATGTATGGCGATATCTTAAAAAAATCGCACATCAAAATTTATTATATAAATTTATCTCGCAAGATATAGTGTCACACATGATCATATATGAAATAATATGACTATATAAAAGTATATAACATCATATTAAATTATTTTTACTCGGGATTTTCTAAGTGTTTTATATAAAATTTTATATGACTCCATCTTTTAAATTTTTTCTAAGTTTTTTTCAAGGAACATTTTTTTTATCGCAAATATTTTCTAAGTCTTTTATATAAAATTTTATATGACTCCAATTTTTTTAAATTTTTCTAAGTTTTTCCAAGGAGAATTTTTTTTGAACATATTTTCTAAGTGTTTTATATAAAATTTAACATGACTCCATTTTTTTGAAATTTTTCTAAGTTTTTTTCAAGAACAACTTATTTTTATTACCCGGGTGAAAATGACCATGTATGTTCATACATGTCCATACATGCTCATACATGATTCCATGTATGATAGTATCCCGAGTAAAAAAGAAATGATAAAGTCATATACAATATTGTATAGGAATATATATTTGTATATGTTTATATCTGACACTATATGTTTCTAGATAAAATTATGTATTGGAAAAAATATTTCAAGAATTTCCAATATAGTGCCAGATAATGTTATATATTATTATATGTGGTCACATATATTATTATATATGCCGTATATAAATATACAAGATTGGCCAAATTAAATACAACTCCACATATGAATATATATGGTACCATGTTAAATAATACATTATTATATTACAGCAGAAAGAGCAAAATTTTTGTAAGTTAATTTTGATATTATTTTATGTAATTTTATATAAAAAAAAAAAAAAAAAATTGTTGGTAAGAAAAACAAATAATAAAAATTATAACAAAAATTAATTTAGATTTTTACCAAATTAAGGGGCCTATTCACAAAAAAAGTCATAACCCAATTTTTTCCATGTGGTTGTTGTAAACAATCATCAAAAAATCAAATTTTGTATAAAAATTTCAAAAAAAAAATAAAGACCTGCTACCCATATTGTCTCAAAATTGACAAATAATTTTAAATTTTGAGACTTTATGATTGTGTTTACAACAAACACATGGATTATGAAGTTTGAAAATAAAAAAATTAGTCATAACCAGTTATAACTGTGAATAGGCCTGAAAAAAAATCAAAACTTGGAAGATTGTTGCTAATTCTAATTTTAATATAACCCAAAAGGAAAAAACCCTAAATGAATTCAATAACTACATAAAAATATCTGTTTTAAGTTTTAAAATTTATGGTCCAAATTTTTTTTAAAAAATTTATATGAAATATCAGATTATATAATTTTTAATATAATTTGATAAAATTTTACAAATCCACAT
The DNA here is from genome assembly GCA_963921195.1 of Pegoplata infirma. NCBI lineage: Eukaryota > Metazoa > Arthropoda > Insecta > Diptera > Anthomyiidae > Pegoplata > Pegoplata infirma. Next base: position 161,402,084 of record OY992537.1, on the reverse strand, counting down.
TAGACCAAAATTCGGATCTAATTAAATCTAACAATATCATATATGATATTATTAGACAATTTTAGATAATTTCTGATACAGCCAATTTTGAGATCAGATTAGATCAATTAAGAGCTGCTACCAGATTAATAAAGATATAATTACATAAAGGACCAGATTAATTTTTTTACTCGGGATATGAACAATATATGGAAATGTATGTCATATATGGGAGCATATATGAATATACACAAGTAATGTAATATTCCATATATGTAAATGTATGCAACTATGTGCGGATAGGTATATGTCATACTCCTTTATATATGCTATGCATCTGCATAGCATACATGTCTTAAAAACAATTTTTTTAAAGGTTGGGTTTGGCAGAACTTTGCAAAATTGGACGAAGTTCATGTATGGGTTCAGTCTGAAAAAGTCGTTCGGTTGGACAATAATGATCATACATCATCAAGATTGGTTATAATTTTTGTATTCTATAGGCGAATATGAACGGCATTAACGTAAACAACCAAATTTAGAAGAAAATTCGAACACTCTGACAGTATTACTGTCAGAGCTGCGAAGGATTTCATCCCTTAATAAGATTTGGTGTTCTGAATAAAACTTTAATGATTGCATTCCCCAATCACAATTTATCGAACGAATTTGCATTTGATTTAAAAATATAGAATGAATTCGGTTTATTTTTCATTCGACTTTGAAATTGAATGCGTAAGTTTTTATAAATTTGATTTTTAAAAGTCTCATGAATAATAAATAAATAAAATAAAGAATGCATTCAGTTTTTAAAATTCTTATAAACAAGAATTCGATTTAATGGTAAAAATCGAATCCATTCCAAGAAATATTGATATTTAAAGATAAATGTATTCAGTGACTATAAAAATCAAATGTATTTTATTTGTGAATTCATTCGAAAAGTGGTTAATTCTTCGAAGCTTTGATTATCCTAAAGTATCATAAAGTCCAAAGTATATTTTTAAAATATTAGTTAGTTTTATTTAAAAAATCAATGTCATAAATTAGTACAAATTATTTATATTTGAAAAAATTTCAATTAATAGACGTTTTATGGAAAAAAATACAAAAAAAAAATTTTACATACAAATTCATGTATGACAATGTATGATCATTAATGTACATGTACCCTCAAATAACGGATATGCACTTGTATGGACATCGATATATGCATCATATATGAACATACATGGTCATTTTCACCCGGGTATTTTAATTTTTCAACTTTTTATTAAAAAATAAAAAAAACATCCGATTTATAAAATTGTATTAATTTTAATATAATTGGATATAATTTTATATCATTGGATTAGACCAAAACTCGTATCAAAGTCGATATAAAGTTATATAAACTGATATTATTAGATATTATTCGATCAAATCTTATGAAACCATTTTTCGTATAAGATTATATCAAAATAGACACGAACCCATATTAAATTATATATTGTGTCATGTCATTTTTTTTTACTCGGGTATTTATATTTATTTTTTTTTTTTTAAATTTCTAAGTTCCGAAACTATTTTTGAATAACAATTTTTTTTTGTTTTTTAAGTAAAAAAATCATAAAAAATGTTTTAATTTTTTTTTTTTTTAATTTTTTAAGTTTCGAAAATTTTTTTGGAAATTTTTCTAAGTTTTTTTGAGTACAAAAAGTTTTTTTTCGGATTTCACTGTGGATCGAACAAATTATTATAACCGAACTAAAACAGAAATTCTTTACTTTGGGTTTTTAAAGCGCTTTGATGACTTTAAAAAAACGTTCTCAAAGCACTTTTTTACATCGCTTTTAAAACGCTTTAAACCTAGCGTAGATCGATGTTATCATTCGGATCATCTGAAGGCGCTTTGAAGATGGTATACAGAACGCTCGTACAACCGTCCACAACGCTTTCACAACGCTTTTGCGATTGTATTTTTCTGACTGGGTGTCTTTCAATGATGTTTTATTTCCCAGTATCGAAAAAAAAAGTTTTTTGGGGAAAAGAGATCATTAAAGACAATTGGTGATCCAGCGGTTAAAGCGATTTATCAAATGAGTTATACATCTAAAGTAGCAATGTTTAAGTTTTACCCTTGACTTATTTTTAAGTCGTTAGTACATCGGGTTCATCCGATATGAGTTCTCAAATATGTCTGAAAACGCAACTTTTTTGTATTTCAAATTTCTCAAAAATTTTACGTAATGGAAAAGTTTAGAGACCAGATTTGTGATCAGAAGAATACCTGTAATTATGTGGATAAGTTTGTTTAGCCCCCCATGTAAAAATCGATTTGATCTTGTCAGATCTGATTTTACCTGATTATATATAATCGCATCTGATTGTATATTATTGTATCTGATCAGATATAATCAAATGTCAATTTTGTCCTAATGTTGACCAAATCTGATATAAGTATAATTAGATCTCGATTTTGGTCATTTCAGATATAATTATATGCAATCAGATACAATCATATATAAGTATATATGAACAGATCAGGTAAGATCTAATTCATTTTTACACGGCCTAAAGGTTATTGTGGCTGATTAAATAAGTGCAGCATCCTTAAGAGCAATGCTTAAGCTTTATCCTCCACTTATTTTTAAGTCGTTATCACATCGGGTTCATCCGATATGAGTTGTCAAAAATTTCAATTAACTGTGTAAGGTCACATCCCAGTCGCATAAAGTTTTTTTCAAAATGTTCGCTAGTGTTATTAATAGGGATGAGATTTTCATGCACTAAAAAATCAAAAATATGCACTAAAAAATTCAAAATATGCACTAAAAAACCTATAAATATGCACTAAAAAATAAAATGTGAGCAATAAAAATCTTGTTTTCATAGGAAAAACTTCTTAAAAAGCAATAAGTAACGCCGGGTTTAAATAGTAACATTTAAAACTTTGTATAAGCAAATTTTTTTAGAAATTAAGACAATCTATAAAAAAAAAATTAAAGAAAAAAATCATTTTTCTTATTTCCAAAATAAACTTTTAAAATTTAGGCCTCTGTTCTGTCTTTCACAACTTTTCAATTCACATGAAAATTCACATGAAATCAAGTTTAGTGTTTTGTTGATCACGTTTTCATTTGAAGTTGAAATCGAACAATTTAAATTTAAAAAATTATAAGGAAAAAATGCATTCGTTTTACTTTTACCAAATTTTATTTACGTGAAACAAAACGAAAAAGAAATTCGGATGTGAAATCTAGAACACCAAAAAAAATCGGAAATTTTCATTTTCACATTTTTTATGTGAATCACTTTTTTTGGAACAGCGGCCTTAAAATAGTTTTTGATACAAATAAATTTCAATTTGTGTTTTTGCTAATTTATGCCAAAATTTGCAAAAATATGCACTTAAAAGTTAGAAATATGCACAAAATATACATTTAAAACCAAAATATGCAAAAATATGCATTTTCACCAAAATATGCAAAAACAAATCGATGCCATTTTAACGCAAATTTCTTGATTCGGATTGATAATTGGTCGATATCGATTTTAGGCTATCGACAAGAAACATGCATTTGCATGGAAATCTCATCCCCAGTTATTATCAAATATTTTTGTAAAAAGTGCTGTGTAGGTAATTCATCAAGCTTTAATTTAAGCTTAATGGCGTCCAGATTGAGTAAATATTTAATGTGCTATGTGGGCCGAAATGGAAATTTAAATTATTAAAAGATTTTTTTTTAAAAAATTTTTTTAAAATATTTTAAAGTCTATTTTTTTCCAAACTCAAAAAAATTATCCTGTTCAGTTATAAACTATCTTTTCCAACGACCCAAACAAACATTTTAATTTTTGGGGGTTCTGCTTCACCCGTTTAACCGCTGGGCTCTAACTTCCAAACTTAAGCTCGGAAATACTTGTGACCATTTCAAATTCCATGGCTGAATTATTTCCGAAAAATTGGCTAAATTTCTTCTACTGTACAGTGTAATACTTAAGAGTTTTAATAACGCAAGGAAATACGATTTTTTTTTTACAAAATTTATGACACGAAACGTGTAAAACATATGATTGTAATGATGTAATTTTGTGTTAAGAAATCAATTTGTTTGTACAGCACTTTCTTTTAAAATGAAAAAAGTAACATATTTTGAGTATGTTTATTCTGGCTCGAGGTCGTTATTTTCTTTACTAATTAAAACCATGATATTCTCATAGTATAATTTTCAAGAAAATTATTTTTTTGTTTTAAGTTTATTTATGTTGGTCATTTTTGCAAGACTTAATCGACACGTGTTTCGGAATTTGTCAGATTCCATTGTCAAGATTATTTAGCAAAAAATAGAAACGATTTACTACAAAGTAGCAAACGAGTCTAAAAATATGTATTAATATCTTAGTTTGTGCATTATCAATTTGTCATTAGACTCGTTTGCTACTTTGTAGTAAATCGTTTCTATTTTTTGCTAAATAATCTTGACAATGGAATCTGACAAATTCCGAAACACGTGTCGATTAAGTCTTGCAAAAATGACCAACAAAAATAAATTTAAAACAAAAAAATAATTTTCTTGAAAATTATACTATGAGAATATCATGGTTTTAATTAGTAAAGAAAATAACGACCTCGAGCCAGAATAAACATACTCAAAATATAATATTTTAAAGGTCGAATAAAACAATTTTTATTTTTTAATAAAAATTAATCAGAATTTGAAAAAAGTAACTTTAGGTAGATTTAAAAAAAAAAATATCTGAAAAATCATTTTCATTTACATAGAAATGTTTTTGAGATTCGATTTCAATTATACTACAACTGCTATGTTTTCACTGTTGTTAATTTTTATTTGAAACAAGGACAGTTTGGATAAACCTATACATTTAAGTGGACCAGAACTTAAGGTACAAATTGCTTTGCTATCTAAAAACTTAATATTAGGTCCGGCAAGTGCCAGACAAATTATTTTTTTCCTTGGAATACTCATATGCGCAAAAAAACCTATTTACACATTAAAACAAGTAAGAAAATTATAGTCGGTCAAGACCGACCCTACACCAGAGTTTCCCGGGAAATGGGTCCCAAGTTAAATATTTTGTCAAATCTCTAATAAGTGTAAAAAACACTCACAAATCAAATTTGATTGAAATAGGCTTCTTTTTGTTGACAATAAACCGCTTTAACTGAATATCGGGCGAAATTTTCACATGGGGCCTAAGTCCAAAAATGGGCCGACGATAATCAGATTTGATAAGGTTATTAAAGTACGCGTTTAACATACACAAACAAAATTTTAATTATATATTTTCTATTTTCATGAAATTTAAGAGACTTATGTGAAAGTCGGGAAGGTGGTTTGTATGGGGCTACAAGAAGAACTGGTCCGATTTCTTTAAAATTTGGAATGGTGATTTGTGTAGGTAAAACATGATTACGTGCCAAATTTCGAAAAGATACCTATAATAATGCGGCTATAAGAGTCACTTGAGCCAAAACTAAAGAGGACCTTTTTATGGGGGCTAGGTCTAAATATGGACCGTTTTTTTTCAATTTCGTCCTTGGGCTAAAAGAGGCTTAAGTTTCAAATTTCATGTCAATTGTTTAAAAATTGCAATCTGTATCGTGTTAACACCGTTTACATGGACAGACAGACGGACGGACGGACATCGCTAAATCGACTCAAAAAGTGATTCTGAGTCGATCGATATACTTAAAAGTGGGTCTAAATAGTGGGACCAATATTTCGGGTAGTTACAAACATCATCACAAACTCATTATACCCTGTACCACTGTGTGGTGTAGGGTATAAAAATGTTACAGTTTTTTTGTTTAACTACAAACTACAAAGTATTATTGGATAAATTACCAAAGTTTTTTATAGTAAAATTTTAGGTAATTTATTAATTAACGCTTCATAGCTTTAATTATCCCAAACCTACTCCCACAATAATTTTTTTGTGTGTACTGTCTCACACTTTTTTTTTATGGTAACTCACTATTTAATTGAGCAAATTAAATTTGACCCACTTTCACGCGTGAGTCTCGAAGTTTTCATTCACGAAATTTTCGCTCAATATTTAAATTTTTCACAAAATCTACTCCCACCCTACTACTTTTTTGCAAATTAGATTGCGGTTTTTAAGGAAATTAAAACTTTTCTAATATATGTTGCGTAATACTACGAAGAAATTTGTTTGTGTAAAATATACGTTTGTTCTTATTTAAATATCACTCGGTATCCAATTATTTTCACATATATTCACCAGGACACGAATTAAAACATTTTGTATTTTTAGGTTATGTGGAATGTATTAAAAATTTTGACGTGTCCTTACATTCTCGTTCATAATTTTTAAGCCGCTTAAGCGATATCGCTTAAATGCAATACCAAACTTCGCATGACAACAACAACTAAATATGTTAAGAATAAGTCATGTCTGTTTTATATTTTTACCGTGATCGCCATTTCAACAGACGGACATCGCTAGAATATCGATCACATATATTTGACAAAGTTATCTGCCGAAATACAGATTTTAAGAAAATACTTTGTATTTTCTTGTGACCGAAAAACAAAATTTTTTCTGTAATTTTACTTTTTGCTTTGTAATCTCTATTTTTAAGATAATAAACAGAGTTTTTTTGTTAAAATACAGATTTTAGAAAAATACTTTGTTCGTAACCAAAATACCAAATTTCATCTGTATTTTTACTTATTGCTCTGTAATACAGTTTTTAAAAAAACATCTCTTCAGAAAACTTCTAAATATTTCAACCCCTCTTTAAAATGCGCATTGGAGTAGGAAGCCAACATTTCTGATTTTTTTTAATTTTTTGTTTTTTTTTAATAGAAAACCCCACACCTGTTGCTGAAGTGTTCCCTTCATCATGTGTCTAGGTTTCCTACACTCAAAATAATTCCTCTGTTAAATACTCTGTAAAATGACTGTAATCTCAATTCGACAGATATTTGACAAAGTTATCTGTCGAAATAAACAAAATACTTCGTATTTTCTTGTGACCGAAAAACAAAATTTTGTAAAATTGGAGTTACTCGCTGAAAACTTGTAATTTTCACAAAAATAAAAAAGTAAATTTACAATTTGGAAGCATTAAAGCGGGAAAATTTAACAAAATTTTAATTTTAATTAATTTAATTTTAATTAATGTTTTTGAAGCAGAGAAGTTTTACTCATAAAATGGATTTAACTAAAACTTTGTAAATTTACAGTTTTTTTTTTTTTGTAAAATTTTGAACTCATAAATGCATTTAACTAAAACTTTGTTAATTTACAGAGTTTTTTGGTAAAATTCTTCTTGGTTTTTATCAGTATTTTACAGATAATTCTGTAAATTTACAGTTTTTTTTTATCGAAATCATTTTACAGAGTTTTCTTCGTAAAATAACAAAAAATCTTGCTGGTTGGAAATCTATGATATTTTCTGCTGGCTCAGCAGAGTATCTCTGTAATTTAACAGAGTGATTATTTTGAGTGTAGAAACTAATGCCCTCCAAAAGCGGTTAAAAATTCATATTTTTTTTAAACAAATTTTGATTCTGAAGATTTTTCGGAAATTAAGAACTCCCAGATATGTTATAAAAATGAAAGATTTTTAATGTTTTTCCTATAGTAAAATCATTAGATTACTATGATTTTTTTCAAGAAAAAGTTCTGATGATTGCAAAAGTTAATGATTATTAGTCAAAATTCTAAGATTGTTTCTTTCAATAACTTTTGTCTATAAAAAACCACTTAGAATTTATAAACTTTTTTAAATCAAAGAACTTAAAATGTTTTCCTGAAGTTAAAATCCTAAGATTCGGCTAAGTTTTTATTACTGACAAAATCATCAGATTCATATAAAAATTTTTGCAATAATTCAAACTATTTTTCAATGGGAAAAACTATTAGATTTAATATAATAATCATTACGAGTCCTTAAGACTCGTAGAATAATCATAACGAGTACAAAAGACTCATTATTATTATTTATTGTTGCAAAAATTAATGAAATCATAAAATTTTAAGAAAAAAAATTGTGAATGATTAAAATTCTGGGGGGGGCTAAAATTATTCTGGGGGGGGCTTAAAATTATTCAGGGCTATCTACGCCAATGAAAATGCGTCTTAAAGTATGTTGTTGTTCTTGTTCCCAATTATTTCATGTGTTCAAGTTTGAATAAAATAAATTTAACAAAAACTTTGTAAATTTTAATAGGTTTTTCTTGATAAATTTTAGGTAATTTAACTAAAATTTTGAAAATTTACAGATTTTTTTTTGTAAAATTTTGCACTTATAAAATGCATTTAGCTAAAAGTTTGTAAATTTACAAAGTTTTTTGGTAAAATTATGGTCGCTTTTATCAACATTTTACAGATAATTCTGTAAATTTACAGTTTTTTTTGGAAATTATTTTACAGAGTTTTCTTCGTAAAATAACAATCTTGCTGGTTAGAAATCTATGGTATTTTCTGCTGGCTCAATAGAATATCTCTGTAATTTATCAGAGTGATTATTTTAAGTGTAAACAGAATTGGATACCGAAAGGTATTTAAACAAGCAACAATATATTTTTTTACAAAATAAATTTGTTTGTGTTTTTTTTTTCCGCAGAAATTTTTTTTTCAAAATTTATTTCTTTTATCAATTTTTTAACACAATTTTTTCAAATTATGTTTTTGCAACAATATTTTTTACATTATGGAGGGAATTAATACATTCGGCATGGCCGAATTTAACTTTTTTTACTTTTTATACCCATTCTAGTGTTAGGGGGTATATATAAGTTTGTCATTCCGTTTGTAACTCATCGAAATATCGGTCCGGGACCCCATAAAGTATACATATATATTCATAATCCCCGATCGATTTTAAGACATTCTATCGATGTCCGTCTGTCTATATGTGGAAATGGTGATCACGGCCAAAATATTACACGGAGATGACTAAACCTTAACATATTTATTGAAAGTTCTCCTGAGAAGTTTGGTATTGCATTTAAGCGATATCGTTTCAGCGGTTCAAAAGTTAGGAACGAAAATGTAAGGACACCTCAAAAATTTTAGTACATTCAACATAACCTAAAAATACAAAATGCTTTAATTCGGTTTCTGGTTGACATATGTGAACATAATTGAACACCAAATGGTATTTAAAAAAGAACAAACATGTTTTTTGACAAAAATAAATAAAATCGCTGATTTTTTTTTTAGCAAATTTTTTTTTTGTTGTTTTTTTTTTTTCAAAAGTAATTTCCTTTTAAATAAATTTTTTTGCAAAAATCTTTTAGAAATTGTGGAGGGTATCACTACATTCGGCAAGGCCGAATTTAAGAATTTTACTTTTTTTTTTAATTTCTTCGCAAATTCCAAAACTTTGTACAATGCAATTGTAAACAAAGCAAAAATTTGAATTATCTTCCACTTCACGCACAACTTTTGACAAGAACCATATCAATATTCGCAAATAAATATTTTTTTTTGGTCCACTCTAATGTATATGTTATTATTCCATAACTGGTCATTTGGAAGCACTTATGTACTATTTCTAAAGTAAATGTTATATTTTATTGTATTTTATAAGAACTTTAATCTGTGCTTTAACACAAAGAGCATTTTATGCTAATGTTTAAGTTATTCCTTTAAACATCAAAAAATTGGTTAAATGCTCTTTTTCCGAAAAATCTAAAAAAAACTGTCCTTTAAGTAAAAAGCATTGTTGTAAATTTGTCGTTTTAAAACAAGTTGTACTTTTAAAATTTGAGTTGTTAAATATGTTTTTTTTAATTTTCTTTTCCTTAAATTTTTCATTTTCTTAGATGATGGCAATGAAGTGGATGGTCCAAATCATGATGGTATCGATATTGTTATTGAAACCGAATCTGGTTACTTTGAACATTTGGGTGCGAAAACAGAAAAATGCCTGGAAACATTATTTACAGCATGGGGCAAATTTTTTGCCACCTATCCTTGGTTAACATTAATTGGCGGCTTGTTATTTGTTGCTGCTCTCGGTTTTGGTATTAAATTTCTACACATCACCACAGATCCCGTACAACTTTGGGCATCGCCTCAATCACGTTCTCGCGTTGAACGTGAATTTTTCGATTCAAACTTCCAGCCATTTTATCGTATTGAACAAATTATTATTAAGGCTGTCGATTTGCCAGATATTGTCCATAATACCTCAAATGGTCCCATACACTTCGGTCCAGTATTCGATAGACAATTTTTAACTGATGTTTACTATTTACAAGAAGATATTAAAAATTTGGGCAAAGATATTGAAAATGCCACCATGCTAAAGGATATTTGTTTTGCGCCGCTGGTATCGGACGATTCAGAAACAATGGAATCATCAAATTGTGTTGTCCAGTCAATATGGGGTTATTTTAAAGATGATTTAGAACGTTTAGATGATACAGATGATGATAATGGATTTGAGGTGAGTTAAGAATTTAATTTTCTAAATTTTAAGTGATATCATCTATTTTTTTTTTAACAAATGACAAAATACCTTGAAGATTTTAAAAAATAGGAATATAATGAAAACAACAATGTTTTCCAATTTTAAGATGCAATCGACCGTTTTCTAAAGAAAATCATCTGTAACAATTTAAATTTGAAAATCATTAATTAAAAAAAAGATTAATTGTTAAAGATTAATCGAAATTTCAAATTAAATTCGAAAAACATCAATTACACAGGGCAACACTTTTTTTGCCCATGTTCTGATAGCTAATTTTGGGTAATTGGCGTACACTGATTTCAAATCTGGCTATTGTTTTTTTTTTTTGGTCAGCTCTTGAGATATAGCCTAAGGAATCTTCAAAAATAGGATATTTTTGGCATGTTTGTGAGTCCATATTTCCAACACTTGTTTTACATCCAAAAAGTGAATGACGATTTTAGGTATGTTGGATATGCTGATTCCAAAAATGCTCTAACTTTTGTTGTTATCTTTAGTTTTGGAGATATCGCTAAAATAAAATTTTTAAATTAATGCCCTCTTAAATTTTGTCTGAATATTTATGCCCTTTTTAATAGCTGAAGCTGTCAGAAAAAAGCGAATACCAGTTTTGGAATCCTCGCATCCAATATAGTTTAGTTCGTGTTTAAAACTGAGGCTCTAAAATTAGTTTTAGAAATTATAGCCAAGCAAAGTTGGTAAAAAACGCACTTTTTTGACTCTTTGACAGCGAATTGGATAATCAGCACACTTAAATCCATATAAATCAGTTGTCAAACGTCAGGCAAATTGAAAAAGTTCAACTTTTGTCAACGAAGAAGATTAATTGTAATTCGTAAAGATGAATTGCAATTCGAACAAGATCAATTGAAATTCCTAGAAGATCATTTGAATGTTTTAAAAGACCAATTTAAATTCGTTAAAAATCAATTGAATTAATTTAAAATTGCAATGCAATTTGGAAAAGATCAACTAAAATTTCAAAAATATTAATTGAAATTCCTAGGAAATCGATTGAATGCCTAAAAAGATCAATTGTAATTCATAAAATTTTAGTTAAAATTCATTTCCAATTCATAAATTGATATTTTAAAATTTAATTGAAATCTTTGAAAAACGGTCGATATTTTTCGAATTTTAATTGATTTTTTTTTAATTTCTTTTGATATTTTTCAAATTACGATTGATTTGTATCGAATATTAATTGATCTTTAACGAAATATATTCGATTTTCTACGAATTTCAATTGATATTTGCCGAATTGAGCTTTTTATATCTTCCAACCACAGTATGGGGGTTGTCATTCAGTGTGGTCCGTCCGTCTGTGGAAAGCACGATGCAGTACAAACTAAAAGAGCTAGAATCCTAAAATTTGGCCTGATTATGCCCTGTGGTTCCTATTCGGAACAAAGGGCCACAACGAATCTATTCCATTCGGTCCGGTTAGATGATATACGTTTTATTTCGCCCCAGCTGAGAACGATGCGTCTAATTTCGATGTTCAATTGTCGACGCCAGGTGTGAGATGGTCTGCCTACTCTGCGGGATGTACCCTGTGGATTCCAATCAATGGCAATTTTTGCTGTGTCATCTGGAGGCTTACGTATCGTTTGGCCAATCCAGTGCCATTTGCGGTTAAGTATGTCAGTATGGATTGGCTGCTGATTTGTTTGAATCCAAAGTTCCGTATTGGATATGGTGTTGGGCCAAAAAATCTTAAGGATGCGCAAAGACATCGATTAACAAACACTTGTAGAATGTTTACGTCGTGATCTGTTGTATTCCATGTCTCACATGCATAAAGGAGCAGAGACTTAACACAAGAGTTAAAAATACGAATCTTAGTGTCCTTGGATATGGCTGAAGATTTCCATACTGACCGAAGGGTACCAAATGCTTGGTTAGCTTTAGAGATTCGGTACGTGACATCATTACTAGAACCATCTGTGTTTGTAATGATGCTGCCAAGGTAGCAAAATGACGTAACTTTTTCCAGATCGGTATTTCCTATGCGGAATTTGTTGGTGTTTGTTGTATTGCAGCGCATTACTTTGCTCTTGCCTATGTTTATTTTTAAGCCAGCTTTTGCAGCTTCTGTTTCGATGCATTTCAGCTTAGTTGTCATATCTTTATAACTGTGTGCAAGCAGGCAGATATCATCAGTATATTCTAGGCTCTCGAGCTGTTGGTTAAGACCCCAGTTGATACCTCTATTTGCTTTAGTAGCATTGCGGACTATAACATCTAGAACGATGTTAAACAGCAAGGGAGACAGTACACAACCCTGACGAACACCAGCTACAACATCGAAACTTGCTCAGAGCATTATTGTGGACAACACGACATTTAACATTACGGTACAGCGCCTGAGTAAGGCTTATGATTTTGGGTGGGACCCCTTTGCAAGCTAGAGCACTCCATATTGCGTTTTGATTCAGTGTATCAAAAGCTTTTTCAAAATCGATAAATAACAGGTAGAGCGGAGAACTGAGTTCTGTCGATTGTTCTATGATTATTCGAAGACTATTGATGTGGTCTATACAAGATTTTTGGGGTCGGAAGCCAGCTTGTTCGGGTCTTAGGTCCTTAAGTACAGTGTCAGATATTCTCTTGTTAAAAATTTGTGCAATAACTTTATTGATTGCGCTAAGGATGGTGATGCCCCGCCAGTTCTTACAGTGTTTCGGGTCACCTTTTTTTGGTATATTTACGATAAGGCCTTCTTTTAACTTCGAGTCAAGTTCTTGTGTGCACCAGAAGTTCTGGATAAGGGAAAGCAATATGTTGGCTGTGGTTTGCGAGTCGGCATTTAGCATTTCGGGCGATATATTGTCGGCCCCAGGGTCCTTATTCGCTTTTAAGGAATCAACTGCATCAACAACTTCTGCTATATCTGGGCATTCAATGGAAACATCAAGCCGTATTAAATGAGAGTCGCTGGTACATATATTTGGGTGGGTGGAAGTTGTAGTGGAAAGCATATTGGAATAATGTTGCTTTCATATTTCTAGCTGATCTTGCGCGGATGTTGTGAGGTCACCTTGGGCGTTTCCTACCGGTCTTGTGTTTGAGAAGTTTTTCCCAGTGAGTTTTTTTGTGATGCTATAAAGGTCCTTCGATCTATGCTCGGCTGATGCCTTTTGTGCATCCGATGCAAGCTTGTTATACCACATTCTTTGGTCGTTTCTGGCGCTACGTTTGATTAGCTTGTCATGTTGTGTGTATGCCTCTTTACGCGACGACTTTTCACCGAGAGTTCTAGCTGCGTTTAGTTCGTCTTTTAGGTCTTTCCTTTCAAGAATGAGGTTCCAGGTTAAATCAGACATCCAATGGGTTTTCTTAGGTACTTTTGGACCAATATGTTTCTTTGCACCATCAACAAAACTTTTTTTAATTGAAGGCCACTCAGAGGTAGGATGGGGTTGTTGCACAGCTAATCCATTTCTCAACTCTTGTACGTAGTTGTTAAGAGTTTGTGGATTTTTTAACTTTACTACGTCGTATTTAGGTGCTACAGCCTCAGGTTTACGAATAGCAGCAACTTTTACACGTAAGCTACCAACAACGAGATGGTGATCTGAATTGCAATCGGCACCGCGTTTAGATCGCAAATCCAGGAGGCTACTTCGCCAAGTTTTGCTAATAGCTATGTGGTCGATTTGGTTTTCTGTCTCATTGTCGGGCGATACCCATGTCACCTTGTGTACTCTATTACAAAATTAGCGTTGCCACATGCCTCAGTAAAGAGCCTACCATTTTCAGTAAGCCTTCCAATTGCGTGTTTGCCCATTATATGTTCTCGTCCTATATTATCGGGGCCTAACTGTGCATTGAAATCGCCCATCATTAGAACGATGTCACCGCGGGGAATTTCGGATAGCACACTATTTAAATGGCTGTAAAAACTTTCCTTCAGTGTTGATTCTGACGTTTCAGTCGGTGCATAGCATTGCACACAGGTAAGATTTCGAGCTCTTGAACGAAATCTTGCAGTTATTATTCTGTTTCCATATTGCTTCCAATTAATCATTGCATCATATGCTTCTTTCGACAGCATAAAACCGACACCGCTTGACCTTTGCTGGTCATCCGGCTTTCCGGAATAAATAAATTTAAGATTATCGGAGGTATTGAGTTCTCCTGATTCTGGCCATCTTGTTTCGCACAAACCTACAAGCAGCAGGTTGTAGTTCACAAACTCTCTGCATACTTGGGCCAGTTTAGATGGATCTAAGAGTGTGCACACGTTCCATGTTCCAATTCGGGAAATTTTTTTCATGCTGAAGGTCGTCATCGGGGGGGTCGATTGGTAATTAATCATTAACCCCGTTTACCGAGGTTTCGAGCCAAACCTCATTTGAAAATTCGTATTTTCCCCACTACATCTGTAAAAGGTGTAGTTTTGGTCAACTTCATGTGGGCGTTATTGTGATGTCAATGGTACCAAGCTATAGACTTGGTACCAAGTCTATAGCTACAATTGTGCCAAAGACAGGGAAAACAAAATTTCAATTAATTCCCGAGATGTAGCCGTGTTCTTCAAAAATCAAGATTTAGCCAAAATATACATGAGGACATATCGTACTTGTATAGTGTCATAAAAAATGTGACTTTTGAGTTATTAATGCACCATTTTTCGTTATATCATGCTTTATATTGTGTCAAAAATTCGTATTTATATCTTTAAAACTCATCATTTGAGAAGAAAATACGTAATTATTACATTTTCTATGTACCGGCCGTTTTCAATGAACAACCAGTTTCAATTGTAAACTTTAAACGCGTTTTCTGCAAAATGAAACATTTTGAGTTATGACACTACATGTAAATGAGCGATATAATCCGAACATCAGATTAACTAGCAAAACCCAAATGGGGGTTTGTTAGTTTCGATAAGTACTTTGAGAAATTCCACACGAGAAGGAATTTACACTCGATGACTTTTAAAATGTTCCACTGTGATAATAATTCGAAGACTTACTCCCAGTTTCTGTAATACGAACGTCATTCGTCTGCGACGAATTTGCATATATTTTGCTATTGTTACAAATAACGTTCGTATTACAGAAACTGGTAGTAAACTCCTATTGATATTTTAAATTTTTATCGTGTATAGTATAACTTTCCCATCCAAAATATTTCTCTATACCCTTAAATTTTCTATATATAATTATTGTTTTTTTTTTTTTAGGTCACATACTTAGATGAACTTTATCAATGCATGAGTAATCCCTATTTGTGTTTGGCACCCTATGGTGGTCCAGTCGATCCAGCCATTGGTCTTGGTGGTTTCCTTAAGCCCGGTGAACAATTAGGCTCCGAAACAAAGTATGAACGTGCCAATGCCATTATTCTTACATTCCTGGTAAGAAATCATCATGATAAAAATAAGCTTGGACCAGCTTTAGAATGGGAACAACGTTATGTCGACTACATGCTGAACTATACAAAAAATCGTATAAGCAAAAATATGGATATAGCTTTTACGTCGGAGCGTTCAATTGAAGATGAACTAAATCGTGAATCCCAATCGGATGTTCTCACCATTTTGGTTTCCTATTTGATAATGTTTGCTTATATCGCTATATCATTGGGTCATGTACAAGAAATTGGACGGGCTTTTATTGATAGTAAAATAACGTTGGGCGTTGGTGGTGTCATCATTGTGTTGGCTTCAGTCGTCTCATCAGTTGGTGTCTTTGGATATATTGGAATTCCGGCTACTTTAATTATTGTTGAAGTTATACCATTTTTAGTTTTGGCCGTGGGTGTTGACAATATATTCATATTGGTACAAACCTATCAACGTGACAATCGTAGAGCTGATGAAACACACGAAGAGCACATTGGTAGGATATTGGGTCGTGTGGGACCCTCAATGTTATTAACTTCTATAAGTGAAAGTTGTTGTTTCTTTTTGGGTGGTCTTTCCGATATGCCGGCCGTAAGAGCATTTGCATTGTATGCCGGTATGGCTTTACTGTTTGATTTCCTGCTACAAATCACCTGCTTTGTTAGTTTACTAACATTGGATACTAAACGGCAAGCTGAAAATCGTTTGGATGTCTGTTGTTTTATACGCGGCAAGAAAACAGATGATGCTCCCTTAACCGAGGGACTACTGTACAAATTCTTCAAAAGTGTTTATGTACCATTTTTAATGAAGAAATCTGTACGTGTTATTGTTATGATTGTATTCTTTGGTTGGCTGTGTTCCAGCATTGCCATAGCACCACGCATTGAAATTGGCCTGAATCAAGAATTATCAATGCCGGAGGATAGTTTTGTTTTAAAGTATTTTAAATCGTTAAACAAGTACCTGAGTATTGGACCACCAGTTTATTTTGTCCTTAAGTCTGGTTTAAACTTTTCGGTGCCGTTTGATCAAAATCTCGTATGTTCGGGACAATTTTGTAATGATGACAGTGTTACAACACAAATTTATTTGGCCAGTAAACGGGCTAATGTTACACATATTGCAAGGCCAGCTTCAAGTTGGATTGATGACTACTTTAGTTGGAGTCAGGCGTCAACTTGTTGCAAATATCATCCAGAAACAGGTGGTTTTTGTCCACATCAAGGTAAGTTAGATGCACATATATATAGGTAGAATATTACCAAAGTCTGAAAGTATATGATTCAGACTTAACTTAAGATCCTTTAAATAGACTCTAAGCTTAACTTGCTTGTGTAGTTTTGATCCATCTATAATATCATGCCAGGTTATGTTGTAAGTGGCTACTGACGCTTAACGTCAGCACACATAAACTCTGAACTCCGTTGTGATACCACGGGAAGGTTATGGGGTTCCCCTACTAGTTTCTCTCGCTAAACCAATTTGAGCTGCTCATGAAACCCCACATCAGAAAGATTGTGCAGCTCCTTAGATCCCAGTGAAGCAAGTCTATGACCAGAAAGTGCCGGGCAATGGCAGATAGTGTTCGATAGTTTCCAACTACTCCTCATACATACAACTCCGACTCTGCGTGCTTTTCCATAAGACAGTGTCCGGTAATAACTGCAACCACCGTCGAGATCTCTCCTTTTGAAAGCGATATCAGCTCACTTGTACGCTTTTGATTAAGATAAGGCCAAATCTGTCGTGTAGTCTCACTCCATTCATGGTCCCATCTCTGATTAGTCTACGTTACGGAACAAAGCTATAGATTATACTTAAAAGTTTCTAGAGGCAAACTGACACATTCCAATTCTGTTGAAACCTGTAAGGTAGTTCCCAGTCGTGCAAGTTCATCGGCTTTGCAATTCCCTGGAATGTCTGCGCCCTGGGACCCATTTGAGTCGTAAGTCACACTGCTTGGCCATCTCATTCATTTTTAGAAACATTGACTCCAGGGACTTGACCGCGGCTTGACTGTAAAAAAATATGTTGAATGCCATTGTAGACAAGTCCTTGCAACTCAACCAGTCAGCCACTTCCTGGTAAACACTGCAATGATCTAGCAATCCTCGAGCAAGGCTCAACCCAAGCTCTTCCGAATAGACACCAAAGCCCACTTGTTCGTGTAGATTCGATCCATTTGTGTAAAAATTAATGGAGGCTCCACTACCGGGAATGTCCCTCATCCAAGACTCCCTGGATGGTATCATAGCGGTAAAGTGGTGCTCAAAAAGGCACATAGAGGGAGCACAGTCCACATTTTGTGTTATCGCTGCTCTTCCATTGCAGTGTGATATTCAGTTGAATTGCCGACGTAGCCACATACTACCTACCCAATGTGTCCTATGTTATTAGGTAAAGGAGGATTTCTAATTCAGCCGTAGGTGTAGTACGAAGTGCACTATTGCTACACATAGACGCCATGCTCTGTACCCTCGTGATAAAGACACAGTTCCCTTTTGTCTCTAAAGCAGACCACCAGACAATGATTCCATACATCAGAATCGGAAGCACCACCGATGTATAAATCCAATGAATGACTTTAGGGCTAAAGCCCCATCGTTTTCCAATAGGCCTTTTACAGGAATATAAAGCAATCGTTGCTTTTTTTACCCGTTCCTCAATATTTCTCTTGAAATAAAACTTCCCATCTAGAATTACTCCAAGAATGTAAAATACGTTCAGAGAAATAGGATCAAACACAGGAATTTTATTTTTCCTTGTAAACAAGACAAGCTCTGTTTTACTTGGATTAACCCCCAGACCACAGTCTCTTGGCCATTTAGACTTATCTTTGGAGAACCCTGAAGAATGTCCCTTAATGTTGGCAGGTCTTTTCCCCTTACCGCTTTCGCGATATCGTCAGCGACAACATGACAACCACGTGCTTCTAAAGAGAGCAGCATTGAATTCAGTGCTAGGTTCCAAAGAAGCGACGAAAGAACACTTCCCTTTTTTGTGTTTCCCTACTGACAAATCGAGATTTGATCGACGCTTCCAATTAAGACGTTATACGTCTATTACCAAGTAGGTCAATCACTCTACGCAATTATGAGTCTATCATTCGTTCCATTGTTTTTAACAAAAATGACGATAGACTAATTGGTCTGAAATCCTTCGGAACTGCTTTTCCCAGTCTTCGGGATAAAAACGACTCTGGTGTATTCCTCCACTTTAAAGTAATATACGACCAGTTTGTGCATGCTATGGAAACATTATACAGCCAAAGGGCTTAATAGTCCAACACTTGCTGCATCTCATCTCGGATTATACCATCAAGATTTATAGGGCCTGAAGCTTTTAATTGCCCAGATTAATGTTGGCATATTTATTATTTCCAAAGCAATTTCAGATTCTGGGTCGTCAGAACGTTCTATAGCTTGAAAAGGCGTCATGGAATTGCCTGAAAATGCGTGTTTAGATCCAGCGACTCCCCACTGGAGGTAGACCAACCCCCACTAGGATCCTTCAGGTATCCCATATATCTACACCATATTTACATGCAATTTGTAAAAGATCAATTAAAATTAGAAGATTCCAACTATTTCAAATATCTTTGAAAAAGATCAATAATAAAATCTTAATATTAATCACCACAATATGTGCTCTTAAGTTTTTATCACAACTTCTTCCATGCTCTTTATATTTTATTTTTCTTTAACAACCGCTAGCTAATCCATTTTTTTCGTTTCTTTCCAGACACTTCCTGTGAATTGTGTGAAATCAATCGCAATTCGCTTAAACGTCCGGATCAAAAAGATTTTGGTAAATATCTACCATTCTTCCTACAAGATAATCCTGATGATAATTGTGCCAAGGCTGGTCATGCGGCCTATGGTAATGGCGTACGCTATAGGAATTTACCAAATAGTAACGAAACAAAAGTAGATGCCTCCTATTTTATGGCTTATCATTCCATTTTAAAATCATCCGAAGACTACTATTCCGCTCTGCGTTCAGCTCGAAAAATATCTGATAACATCACCCACATGATACAGGGCCGTCTAATGTCAAGTGGTACACCATACGAGGAAGCCATTAAAGTTGAAGTATTCCCATATTCTATCTTCTATGTATTTTATGAACAGTACTTGACCATGTGGCCAGATACTTTGCAAAGTATGGGAATTTCAGTCTTGGCCATATTCATTGTAACATTCCTCCTAATGGGTTTTGATATACACTCATCATTGGTGGTTGTGATAACAATAACAATGATTGTTATAAACTTGGGTGGCAACATGTATTATTGGAGTATATCATTGAATGCTGTTTCCTTGGTTAATCTCGTTATGGCTGTTGGTATCTCTGTGGAATTTTGCTCACATTTGGTGCATAGTTTTGCAATATCAACCGAGTCCACACGAGAGAGACGTGCTGCTGATTGCCTAACCAAAATGGGCAGTTCAATATTTTCGGGTATAACATTAACGAAATTTGGAGGTATCCTAGTGTTGGCTTTTGCCAAAAGTCAAATCTTCCAAGTTTTCTACTTTAGAATGTATTTGGGTATTGTTTTGATTGGAGCAGCTCATGGCTTAATATTTTTACCAGTTTTACTAAGTTATATTGGTAAGTGATACATGTTTATTGTTTGTTTTTAATATTATTTTGTATTTAATTTGAATAATTTTTTATAATTTTTTCCCAAAAGAATGCTTTTTTATATATAAATACATATAAAACCTAATGCCTTGCATTTTATTCTAACTCAACTAATGTGCAATTGTTCTGACATAATGTTAAAAAAATTTCATAATTTTCATTAAAAACAAAGAAAATGTTATATCTTTTCCCCCTCAAAATTCATTAAAAAAAAGTCTATGCTTTATTTGTTTGTGATTGTTAAACAAAACAAACTTGTAAATATGTATCACAAGAATTTGGCGACGTTATTTTAATATTGAAAGTAAAGAAAATTAATTATTGATCTAAGGAGATTGCCCAAAAATGTAATTTAAAAGATTTTATTAATCCAAATTATTGATAAAAACAATATTTCCTTGAAATTTGCTAACTTCCCCCCGTAATTCCCGAAAAGCGGCCCGACGGATATCCGCCATATTTTACATTTTTCTTGTCCAAGGTGTTCTTAATGAATTCAGAAAAAAAATTATATATTTAATTTTTTTAATAAAATTTTCAAATTTTTAAAAATTGTGTTTTGAGAACCACCCAAAATCAGTAGAGTGAAGCAATTTTTGGAGCAAAAAAAAAAAAAAAACAGAAACAAGCAAAAAATTTTTTTACAGACAAAAAAAAAATATCCTAAAAGCACTTTTTCAGTAATGTTCAAATATGAACTAATATTTTAGCTAAAAAAAAAATTAAAAAAAAAATATTTGTTTTTCACTTTGTTTGGAACTTTCCGATTTTCAAGTCAAAAAAGGAACCCAAAGACATTGCCCTTTGGGGTCGGAAAAGATGCCTTTTAAGATCAATATTAACATGAAACAAGTGAGAGCGTTACATTTGGCTGTGCCGAATCTTTTATACCCTCCAAAATGGGGGTAGTGGGAGACGTTAGGGGGCACCTTCCCCTTGCGATTTTTAACTTCTTGTGAGATAAAAATGTTGCATTTGCTTAGCAAAAGTACAAAAAACCCTGCAAAAAATGCGGTTTTTCTTAGGTGGGCTTAGTTGTCCAAGGGGGAACTTTTTCCCCTTGGTTCGATTTTGCCCATTTCCGAACTTAACCTGCCTAGGAATATAAGACATATTCGTGCCAAACTTCGGAAGTTTAGCTCTTTTATTTTGGACTCTATCGTGTCCTCTACAGACGGACGGACGGACGGACATCGCTAGAATGTCTTAGAATCCATCACTGATCAGTAATATATACACTTTATGGGATCCTAGACCAATATTTCGATGCGTTACACACGGAATGACAAAGTGAGTATACCCCCATACTGTGGTTGGAGGGCATAAAAATATTGAACCTGTAGGGAAATGTTTTTGGTTCCTTTTTTGACTTAAAAATCGGAAAGTTCCGAACAAAGTGAAAAACAAAATTTTTGTTTGAATTTTTTTTAGCTAAAAACATTAGTTAACATACGAACATTACTAGAAAAGTGTTTTAGAGTAAAAATTTTTTTTTGGTCTGTAAATTTTTTTTCCGTTTTCTTTTGCTCAAAAAATTACTCCACCCTAATGTACAGTGAGCGTCAAAAGAAAGTGTACATGTTTAAAGTAGATGTAATTCACTAACGACAAAGTTTAAAAAAAAAGGTTTTATAGGAAATTTTCCAAGCTTTAATTAAAGCTTGATAGCGTCCTGATTGAGCAAATATTAAATGAGATACGAAAGTCGCGCTGGAAAATTAAATTATTTGTAGAAACATTTTTGAAAAATATTTTTAAGTTGATTTTTTTTTCAAGTCCAAACATTAAAAATTAAAAAAATAGTACAATAGTTTAAATTCAGTTATCTACTCAGTTTTCCAACGACCCAAACAAAAATCTAAATTTTTTTAATGCAGTAAAAAAATATGCATTTTTTTGACCTTCAATTCATTTGGTTACAAATTTTTTGTAAACAAAGAAAATATTTTATTGTTTATTAATTTAAGTACATCTAAGTAATAAGTAGGGATGAGATTTTCATGCATTAAAAAATTGAAAATATGCGCTTAAAATATGCGCTAAAAAATTCAAAATATGCACTAAAAAATAAAGTTCTTAAAAAGCAAAAATAACGCCGGGTTTAAAGAGTAACATTTAAAACTTTATATGAGCAAGATTTTTTTTTTAAGAAATTAAAAAAATAAAAATAAAAATTTTCTTTTTCTTTTTCTTATTTTCAAAATAAATTTTTAAAATTTTAAAAGTTTTTGGGAAAAATAAATTTCAATTTGTGTTTTTTCTAATTTATGCAAAAATATGCTCTTAAAAGTTGGAAATATGCACAAAATATGCATTTAAAATCAAAATATGCAAAAATATGCATTTTCACCAAAATATGCAAAAATATGCAACAAAAAATCGATGCCATTTAACGCGAATTTTTTGGTTCGGAAAGATAATTGGTCGATATCGTTTTTAGACTATCGACAAAAACATGCATTTGCATGGAAATCTCATACCTAGTAATAAGATATGAAAATAATTAAAAATTTTCTTTGTTTACAAAAAATTGGTTATCAAAAGAATTTTAGATCAAAAAAATTCATATTTTTTACTGCATTTAAAAAAATTTGATTTTTGTTTGGGTCGTTGGAAAAATGAGTTGATAACTGAATTTAAACTATTGTACTATTTTTTAAATTTTTAATGTTTAGACATGAAAAACCAACCTTAAAAATATTTTTTAAAAATTTGCTAAAAAAAAAACGTCTACAGTGACTCGAACTAATAATGGAACAGCATTAATTTGATAACAGTTTTTTGAATGAGCATTTTTAAATACTTAACCAATCGACTATTTTTGTATAAAACGCCAAGCTTTAATTTAAGCTTGATAGCGTCCAAATTGAGCGAATAATAAATGAGATACGAGGGTCGCACTGGAAAATGAAATTATTTATAGGTATGTTTTAGAAAATTTTTTAAGAATAAGTCGATTTTTTCCAAGTTTAAACATTAAGGCTCTTATTCATAATACTTATAACAGACTTATTGTAGGTTTATTTGACAATTGTTCCTGCAATATCTGTCAAATAAACCTACTTTAAATATATTTTAGGTTTTATGAATAACCACATAAAAATTTAAAAAATTATCCAATAATTTTAATTCAGTTATCAGCTAGTTCATCGAACAACCCAAACAAAAAATTAAAATTTTTAAATACATTAGAAGAAATCCGCAATTTTTGACCTCCAACACTTTTGACCACCTTTTTTTTTGTAAACAAAGAAAATATTTTGTTGTTAATTAATTTAAGTACATCTAACAATAAGTGTATAGTAATGAGAAAATAATTAAAAATTGTCTTTGTTTACAAAAAATTTGTGATCAAAAGAATTAGAGGTCAAAAAAATGCATGTTTTTTTACCGCAAATGCTTAAGCAACGCTCTTGGGGACACTCGACTATATTGAGTACGGTGGGCGGGACGGAACTGGAACAGAGAACCGACTATATCTCACCACAGACGAACTTTGACAGAACCTTCGAAGTCCAAATACCGACTAGGGAAGACTGGGCGGGAAACTCTGTTATTACAGAGAATGCGATCTCAATCTTTACGGACGGATCGAAAATGGAGATGGGTACGGTTTCGGGAGTCTACTCTGAATGCCTCGAAATCGGGGTCTCATTGAGGCTTCCGGATAAGTGTAGTGTTTTCCATGCTGAGGTGCTTGCAATTGACAAAGCCGCGCAGTTAATTATGACAAGGGATCTTCGTCCTTGCGTCATTAACATTTTCGTGGATAGTCTCGCAGCTCTGAAGGCCTTAGAGTCAAATACTGTAAAATCGGGAATAGTTTTGAATTGTATACAATCGCTTCGTCGAATCAGTCAGCACACAATCAAGCTAATCTGGGTCCCAGGCCACAGTGGGGTCGTTGGGAACAAATTGGCTGATGAGTGTGCGAGGAATGGCTCTGAATCGGTGGGGGAACGTGTAGAACCTGACATCTCGGTTCCTATACTGGAATTGATGAACGAAATTGATAGGATATCTGAAAATAGGATGAAGGATAGGTGGATATCACTGACTGCGTGCAGGATATCTAGAACCCTGTGGCCACTGCCGAATCCTAAGAGGACAAAAAGTCTTCTTACTTTTGGCAAACGGACGTTTAGCCTATTAGTTGGAGTACTTACAGGACACTGTATGATTGGCCAAATGGCCGTGCGTATGGGAATTTCTGATAGGGACTATTGTAGAAGCTGTGGGAAGTGGAGGAAGAGGAGTCAGTGAAGCACTTGCTATGCGAATGTCCGGGTCTAATGAGGAGCCGCCTTAAGCATTTGGGGCAAAGATTTTTCGATGACTTGGACTGCCTAAGCGGTGTCTCATTGACGTCTCTAGCGGAATACCTCAGGGAAACTGGGTGGTTTAAATAGTAGAACTTTGTATCAGAGAGGTAGAGGGGAAATATGATTAGGGGAATCACAATGGGCCTTATGGCCTCCGAGTGAACTCGCCAAACTGCATTTAAAAAATTTGGATTTTTGTTTGGGTCGTTGGAAAATGAGTTGATAACTGAATTTAAACTATTGTACTATTTTTAAATTTTTAATGTTTGAATTTGAAAAAGTCAACTTGAAAATATTTGTTAAAAATTTTCTAAAAAAAAACGTCTACAAATAATTAAATTTTCCAGCACGACCCTCGTATCTCATTTAATATTTGCTCAATTTGGACGCTATTAAGCTTAAATTAAAGCTTGGAAAATTGCCTACATAGTATTTTTTTTAAATAGTCGATTGATAATAATAAGGGTTTTTATTTTCAACTTTGTCGTTAACGAATTACATCTACGTTAGACCTGTACACTTTCTTTTGATGCTCAATGTATATTGAAATTTCGCACTTATCGAAAAATCTGCGTAAATTAGTTTTTAACGATCGCGTAAGCAATATGTGCAATTTTAATATTTGTTTACAATTTTTAAATTATTTAAAATTTATACAGAAGGCTTTCCAAGAATGTAATTAGTTCATCATTTGGAATTTATATTTTTCACCAGTCTGGCAAATAACAATTTAAAGAAAAAAAAGTTTTTCTTCTAATTAGGTCTTTGATTTTTTGGTTTTATTTAAACAATATAATTTTATTACAATGCACACATATTTAGTTAGTTTTTTTTTGTTTTTTTGCTAAACTATTACAAACAATTTTGAAACTTCTTCTATTCAAATATCTCAATTTGCGTATATTTTCTGTTATTTTTTTGTTTTGTTTTTTGTAAATTGTATATTTCAGGTGCACCCATGAACAAAGTTAAACTGGAAAATTTTCGACGTGAAGCATATAAAGTGCAAGAAACATCGCTATCGACTGTAAGATTTTAACGCAAAAACTCAATAGAAACCAAAAAAAAATATATAACAGAAACAAACAAAAAGTCTCTAAATGTTACCAAAATGATAAAAAAACAACTTATGCAAATTGCTAAAAAAAACTTAATACTTTTTTTATAAACGTACATTTTAATAACTATAAACAATTATTTTTTTTTTGTTTTTGCAAACTTGTAAACAAAATAAACTTGAAAACGTACGCTAAAAAAACAGACATCTCTCTATCCATCCATCCTTTTTTTGTGTGGAATTTCTACTACAACTACTGCATAATATGAATGAAATGAAAAAAAAAAAATATGTACTAGAACTGAAAAAAAAAAATGAGTGCCTACTTTAAAAAAATAAATGCCTGCCTGCCTTAATTGATATATTGGTTTGCTACTTTTTTTTTAAATGTTTTTTTATGTCTACTATTTCCCACAATTCACCAAACACTCTCTTACACCATTTCCAATTTTTAGTTTTTCGTAGAAAAATTATTTTGTAATTAAGTTTTTAAAACTACATTTTCAAGCATGTTTCTTTATGCTTTAAAATTTTGTAAATTGACAAAAAAAAATCGCTATCTGTTTTATTGACCAAAGTGCCCTATTTCCCCTTGTCCCCCATAGAAGGGGAAATTTCCAAAAAATACTTTTTCAGAATGTTTTTCCGCGAAAGAATTCTACAGTTATCCAATGATCAGTTTTTTTATTTATTTTTCCAATTTAATTACAAATCATTTTTAATAATTTAAACCTAAACGAATAATGGTAAATGACCGTCATCTCGTTGTAGCGAACTCGACCAAGGGTTTTTGTGGAATCGAACCCACGACCCCCTGTTTCATAGGCTAGCACGCTACCAACTAACCTACAGGGGTCCCTTCTACAGTTTGAATTTTTAGTTTCTAGGGCCATTTTACCAGAAGAATGTACCAAAATGACCTATTTTCTACCCTTTCCCTCCTTAGCAGTAGAATTTTCGAAAAAGTACTTTTTTCAAAATGTTTTTTCCGTGAGAGGATCCTTCAGTCCAAATTTCAAGTTTCTAGGAACATTATATCAAAAAAAACAATATATACCAAATTGCACCCCATTCCTCCTTAGAATCGGAATTTCCAAAAATCACTTGATGGGTGGTTTTGTCCAAATTTCACTATAACAGAAGATATGTCCCAAAGTGCCCTATTTTCCCCCTTTTCCCTTTTTTCGTCTAGAAGTGGAATTTCCTAAAAAAAAAAGCGAAAGGATTTTACAGTTAAAATTTCAAGTTTATAGGGCCATTTTATCAGAAGATACAAAATGACCTATTTTCCCCTTTTCCCTCCTCAGCAGCGAAATTTACAAAAAGTACTTTTTTCATATTTTTTTTTCCGCGAGAGGATCCTTTAGTCTAAATATTAAGTTTCTAGGACTATTTTATCAGAAGACACAATATGTACCAAATTGCCCTATTTTCACCTTTCCTCCTTAGAATCGGAATTTCCAAAAATCCCTTAGTGGATGGTTTTGTCGGAAGCCGAACCTACATTTCTTATTTCAAGTCTCTAGCTTCAGCGGATTAGGCTGGGCGATGATTATTGCCAATCAGTCAGTCACCATACTGTTTTTATACCCTCCACTTAGTGATAGAGGGTATATATAAGTTTGCCATTCCGTTTGTAACTCATCGAAATATCGATCTGGGACCCCATAAAGTATATATATTCATGATGCCCGATCGATTTTAAGACATTCTAGCGATGTCCGTCTGTCTGTCTGTGGAAAATGCTGTCGCGGACAAAATATTGCACAGAGATGACTGAAACTTAACATATATATTGGAAGTTCTCCCGAGAAGTTTTGTATTGCATTTTAGCGATATCGGTTCAGCGGTTCAAAAGTTATGAACGAAAATGTAAGCACACCTCAAAAATTTCAGTACATTCAACATAACCTAAAAACACAAAATGCTTTAATTCGGCTTCCGGTTGACATATGTGAACATAATTGAACACCAAATAGTATTTTAACAAGTACGATCATATTTTTTGACAAAAAAAGAAAAAAACGCGGATTTTTTTAACAAAATGAGCAAATGAGCAAATAACACTGTGCTACAGTGAAAAAATACTTCTGATGTGACATAGTATAGGTTGTTGGTCTTGTCGAGTAGATCACAAAAATGCCCATTAAACTTGCCAGACACCCTCAAATTTTAGAGTTATGGTCAAAAAACGTTTTTTTGGGACTTTTCTCACTAAACCTTTTGTAATTCAGAAAATTTTCAACCGATTTTAAATTTTTTAACTGTTTTTGATAGAAGAAGGATGGGGCTTTCCATATGTTTGAATTGGTCTATACATATAAGAAAGATATTTATTGATTTTTTCTATAAAATCAAATTTTTTTGTTATTTTTTGAAAATTTTTCGAGTTTATCGATTTTTTTCTGCTATAGTTCATTTAACAACCTTTATATTAATAAAAGTATTTTTAAAGAAAATTTGATTCTGAATACGATAAGCTTTATCCTGAAGAAATCGGATAACAATTGACAGAGTTGTGATAATTTTTCTAAAAAAGAAAATTAAGATTTTGCAGGAAATCGCCGTGCAGATAACCCAGACAAAAAAAATAAATTTATCAGAAATGGTCATGTAAAATATTTTTAAAGGTTTTTGGCGCGCTGAATTCGAATCTGGCCTTTAAATTGCTCTATCTCGTCAGGTTTTTAAGATATTTAACATTAATTGATATATCAAAAACTTAATAAGATAGCGCAATTTCAAGGTCAAATTCGAATTCAGGAGGTCAAAAACCTTTAAAATAATGATACGCGACCTCTCAGTATGTTCGTTTATTTTTATTATTTTTTGCCTGGGTTATCTGCACGGCAATTTCACACAAAATGTTAATTTTCTTTTTTTAGAAAAATTATCACAACTCTGTCAATTATTGTCCGATTTTTTCGGCATAAAGCCCATCGTATTCACAATTAAATTTTCTTTAAGAATACGTTTATTAATATAAATGTTGTTGAACGAACTATAGCAGAAAAAAATCGATGAACTCAAAAAATTTTCAAAAAATAACAAAAAAATTTGATATTGTTGAAAAAATCAATACATATTTTTCTTATATGTATAGACCAATTCACACACATAAAAAGCCCTATCTTTCTTCTATCCAAAACAGTTGAAAAATTGAAAATCGGTTGAAAAATGTTTAAGTTACACATAGTTTAGCAAAAAAAGTCCCAAAAAATCGTTTTTTGACAATAACTTTAAAATTTGAGGGTGTCTGGCAAGTTTGATGGGCATTTTTGTGATCTTTTCGGCGAGATCTACAACCTTAACTACCTCATTTTAAAAGTATATTTGATTTTGTGTTTTTTGTAGCACAGTGTAATTAATGATATACGAGGGCCGCACTGGAAAATTAAATTATTTATAGACATTTTTTATAAAATTTTTTAAAAATATTTCTAAGTTGGTTTTTTTCAAGTTCAAACATTAAAAATTTAAAAAAATCACCCAGGTAGAAAAATACAACCGTTAAAACGCTTTAAAAGCGCTTTGTATGGTAGTACGAATGCTCTCAGACCATACTGAAAACCATCATCAAAGCGCTTTTAGACTGTCATAATGATAACACCGTTAGACGGTTTATTTGAAGCGTTTTTAAAGACATTTATAATAATGATTTTAGAACGCTTCGTTATAGCGCTTTTAAAGCATTGCAAAAACCAAAAATGTATCACTTTTAAAACGGTATGTAAAGCAATTTTAAAGTGCTTTATATGCAAAAAAAAAAGCAATTTACAAGCATTTCAGATATAAAACCTAAAGTAATTTTCTATCAGTTTAAAAACCAAATGAAAATTTATTTTTGTTTTAATTTTTATTGTTTTAAGAAAAGATAAATATATTCTTTTTTTTATAAAAAATAACTGTTTTTTTATACCAAAAACTAAATAGAATTTCGTTTAGTTATTCTCTCTTCTGCTGCCGCTAGTCAGCGGCTTGTTTTGGTCACGATAGACTTGTCGGACTCATTTTCAAATTGTAGAAGAAGGTGTTCTGCAACGGGAAAACAAAATGAGTTTATTAATATAATAGGTATAAAGCATTTCTGATCTGACGAAAACTGCGATGTGTTTTTTTTTAAATCTTTTAAAAAAAGATCTAGAAATTTGCTTAATTTGATGCTTTCGCGGTAAGGCAAACTTCACAAATATCAACAAAAAAATTGAAAAGTTTCTATTAACATAAATTTTACTTTAAAAATACATATAACGCGAAGGGACGAAATTAGGTTGATACCTAAAATTGTTTTGTGAAAAACACATACATGTTTTGGTCAAAGATATATAGTTGTTGGCCAGCATAATATTACCTTTCAATTCATTCAAAACTTTTATGGTGCTAAAAATTTTTTTTGAAACTCCTTTAGTCGGTTTTCCAACGCCGCTAAACATTTGCTGTAAACCTGGGGACATTATAACGGAAAGGATACTTCCAATGGCCTTATATCATACATGGGAATTTTTAATTGGCATTGAATTTTCATTGGCATTAGTTGGAACTAATCCACACATGTGAAGAGGACCGGCGAAACTATGGAGATTCTAAGAACCAAAAATGCCCTCCATTTTGCTCTATCTAACTTAGTCTTCGAGATATTATGCCTGTTCGTTTACCTAACTACAATTATCTCATTTTTACTACTTTTAATAAAGCTGGAAATTTGTAATACAAAAAGTAAACAAAACTTTCCAGTTGTAGTAAAAAAAGTAAGAAATTTGGGTAAACAAACAGACCTATAGTCATTTTAAGTTTTAACCAGGGTTGGCAACCGAAACGAATAACGGTATCGGTAACGGTATTGGTATTACATATTTTTTATGAAGGTAACGGTAAAGGTAACGGTATTTTCGATAATTTCGGTAACGGTGAACCGTTACCGAATTATCAATACCGGTACGTACCGGTATTATAAATGAAATGTTAACCAGTCACAAATTTGCTAAAAACTCGTAAAAAATAAAAAAAATTAAAAAACTGCTAAATTCTGTATATTTTCTATACATAATTATATGTGTACTAGCATTTAATACTATGAAATAACTCAGAATTAAATAAAAACATTCACGCAATATTGTAATTTTACAAATACGAACTCATGCTCGTAGAGACACCTTTGTCCAATAAGCAAACAAATCTGCATTTTGAGCCATATGAGAAATCTGAATTTTAAGCCATTTGAGAAATCTCTGATTATAGCTGACGCGGTTTGCTAAATTTCTGTCTGGATAATTCAGGTAGAATCTGCTGAAAAATCCGTCAAGACAGTTGAAAAATCTGCTGATTTTAATAGAGAAATCCGCTGATTTCAAATAAACTGTTTATTTGAAATCAGCAGATGTTTGTCCTGTTGTTAAAAAAATTTGAATTTTCTAATCTTGGTCAATGAACTTAACACGGCATAAAAATGTTTCATTTTCTAAACAAATAGACAATGAATTAAATAAAACATGTTTTTCTGATGTTTTGTAAGTTTTTCAGGGGGACCTTTTTTCATTTGGTCCGATTTTCCCATTTCGGAACTTAACCAGCCTATGACCAAAGACGTATTCGTACCAGCAGAGTAGCACGTTTATTTCGGACCGTACGTGTCTTTTACAAACGGAAAGACGAACATCGCTTACAATCGAGGTCCAAGACCGATATTCGAATTTAGTTAATTGCGAATGTGATCATTGGTTGGATTGGCAATGAACAAAAATTTGTTTAATTATTAAAAGTATATTAAAAATATTTTAATATGTTTTTAATCCACAACAAAATTAAAATAAATAATATTAATGCAACCGAAACAAAACCGATATAATACCGGTAAATGTCCGAATAAAGGTAACGGTTTTTTATCGGTAACGGTATTAAACATTTTTTATTTCGGTATTGGTAACGGTAGTCAATATTAAAGGGTTTTTAATCGGTAACGGTATTGAAAGGGTAACGGTAGCCAACACTTGTTTTAACCAAAAAAAAATTTTCACAACTGGTTGACGGAAATACGACTTTTAATATTGCTAATGCTTTGTTTTCATTAAGACATTTATTAATGCCAATGAAATTTTTCATAATTGGCATTACTAATGCTACTAATTCCTTAACGGGCATTGGCATTGACTGAAACAATGCTAATGCTAAAAATTTCATTGGCATTAGTTTCAATATAATGCCAATGAAATCGTCAATTAATTAGTCCATTTATTTAAATAGTCCCATGTATGCCTCATATAATGAGTCGGCCTTACATTTTAACCGCATCAGGTCACGCTGAATAACAAAATAAAAATTAGTAATTTTGGTTCAAATGTAAATATAGAAAAATACATACCAGTGAATTGCAAAATTGCTGATCAGTTTTAACCTTGTTGTCACACTCCTCAAACTTAACTAAATATGTTATGGGGTCGTCTAAAGTTAATTCGCTTTTAATGTCGGCTTTTTGGTCGTCGTAAACCATATTTAAAAAGTAGTGTAAAAAAATGTTGTAAAAAATTGTATTCCTAAACCAACATAAATTTGGCGAAAAAGTAATCTCAAAAAGCTTTTTCAAAACGTTCATAAAGCGTTATGAAATAATGCTTTAAAAATGCTTTATTTTTGATAAGTCATGACTTTTTTTTACCGTCATGAATTTATACTTGGAAGTGCTTTAAAAATGCTATTTTTTTATTACCGTCATGAGTTTCTACTTTGGAGTGCTTTAAAAATGCTTTTTTTTATAACCGTCATGAATTTCTACTTGGGCAGTTATCAACTCAGCTTTCAACGACCCAAACAAAAATTAAAAAACAATCGCCATTTTTTTTGCCCTCAATTCTTTTGACCATAAATTTTTTGTAAACAAAGAAAATGTTTAATTATTTCCATATCTCCCCAGCCAGAAAAATACGGTGGGGCCTACATTGGCAAAGCGTTGTAACCGGTACAACAAACGTTGGCAAAACATCCGTTCTACAACGACTACCGTATTGGCCCAATATCTAAATGATAACGCCAGTTGTGCGTGTGCCCACGGTTCTAGCCAATGTTGGCAAACTGTGGGCAAAACAAAAAATACTGTACTGGCATAATATCTAAATGATAACGCCAGTTGTACGTGTGCCCACGGTTCTAGCCAATGTTGGCAAACCGTATTAAAAACAAAAAATACTGTACTGGCACAATATCTAAATGATAACGCCATTTGTACGTGTGCCCACGGTTCTAGCAAACGTTGGCAAACAGTGGTCAAAACAAAAAATGATATGCGTAAACAGTCAATGCGTAAACATTCTAAAGACATACATATTTTTAAAGGGAAACATTTTTCTTAAAATTTCTGATTATTTTGATTATTATCCAATGCCTTCAAGTGAAATTGGTTTGTATCGTGTTGAAAATTTAGATAAAATTTGTACTGAAATTAATATAAGCACCCGAGTAAAAATTTTCTGGTCTAATCATATATAATTTGATACAATCTTATATGAGTTAATATGCTTCCGTATAAATTTATATAAAATTTTATCTATCACTTTGATACGGTTGATCCACTTTATATGGTTAGATATTGCTCCATATATGACTAGATTCGTATTTTGGTTTTGCTCATCAAATTATATAAAAATAGATATTATAAGATCAATTTGATCTAATTAGATTTGACCAAATTCAGGATCAAATTGTATCAATTTTTATATTTTTTTATCTAAAGTAATACAATTAGATATTATTTGATACAACCATTTTACGGATCAAATTAGATCTATTTAGTAAAATTAGCATAATATTTTTACTAGGGCATGGTTGAATTTAAATGTATTCTTACAACATCTCATAACGAAAAAATTGCAATGACTCTTTTACATGCGTAATTTAAATAATATTTATCAGTTCTATTATTAATTTCTTAAATGTTAAGTTAACACCGCTCTAAAAATCTGAGGTTTGTCGATGCGTTTTGGATGAAACCAAAAAAAGTTGATAGGGTTTGGTGCCCCGATTCCAAAACGGTCACTCAAATTTTTCTATCACGTGACAATTTTGAGAAAATCGCGGTTAAAGTGTCAAAAAATGCCCATTTTGACCATTTTTGAACGCCTTTAAAATAAGATCCTGACATGCCAATGGTATCAATTTTCTCTTTCAGACAAGATAAAATCTTCTTGGAATTTAATTTTCTAAAATGGTAAAAAAATCATTAGCTACAAGTGATTTAAATCTAAAATTTACGTATGAATTTGTATGGAAATTTGTTAAAAAAACACTGTGTAAATAAACTAAATATTGAAAAAATTGATGGTTTTTTGCTAATGATTTTTTTACCATTTTAGAAAATTTAATTTTTAGAACATTTTATCTTATCTTTAAGAGAAAATTACAGGCTTTCGAATGATCTTGATACCAAGTCATTTGCATGTTAGGATCTTATTTTATAAGCTTTTAAAAAGGGTCAAAAATACCCTTTTTCGGCACTTTAAACGCGAATTACTCAAAATCCTGACGAGATAGACAAATTTGGGCTCCGGATTTGGAATCAGCGGAACAGACACTATCTAAATCACTAACCAGAATCCAATACGCATTTTCTTGAGCTGTGTAATCATTAAAACATTAATGGAATTCACGTCAGAAATTTTAGTCTTGCAAAATTGCGCAATGTCAAAATTGCAACTTTTTTTGCTTGTTTCTTTGTGAATAAAAGCAATTGTATTTATATTAAAATAAATTTCAAATCTTTTCTTGCAACTACAAATCATATAAAAGGCAATAGAAAAATTAATTTTTTTTTTTTTTAAAAATGTTGCAAGGGTCAAAAAATTTTGAAGTGAATACCCTGATTATTTAATAATAAGTTTTTAAAAATAAATTTATGAAAAAAAAAATATTTTATTTTGTTCTGTATATAATGAGAAAATTTCGACAAAGTGTAATATTTTGTGTAAAAACTGCGCTTTGCCAGTACATTTTTTTACACTAATCGATATTTCTGCAAAGCGCAGTATTTTTTGTGTAGCCAATGTTTTGCCAGGACATTTTTTTTAGTACTGTATATGTAGTGAGAAATTTCGACAAAGCGTAGTATTTTTTGTGTAGCCAATGTTTTGCCAGTACATTTTTTTTTGTACTGTATATGTAATGAGAAATTTTGACAGAGCGTAGTATTTTTTGTGTAGCCAATGTTTTGCCAGTACATGTTTTTTTGTACTTTTCGATATTTCTGCAAAGCGTAGTATTTTTTGTGTAGCCAATGTTCTACCAGTACATTTTTTTTTGTACCGTTGGCAATTTCTGGCTGGGTCATTACTACTCATCTTTTCTTCTTTTCTTTGTTTTCAAAAAATGTATGGTCAAAGGAACTGAAGGTTAGGTTTGCAGTGGCTGCTGATATTTTACGTCAGCACAGATAGACCCTGAGGTCCGTTGTGATACCACGGGACTGTAATAGGTTCTTATACTACACCAATACCAATTGTATTTCAGAAATTATCAATTGTATTTCAGAAATTATCAATTGTAGTTCAGAAGTTATCAATTATATTTCAGAATTTATCAATTTGTTTCAGAAATTATTGAGTGTATATCAGAATTTATCAATTGTATTTCCGAATTTATCAGTTGTATTTCAGAAATTTTCAATTGTTTTACGAAGGTTAGTTTCTAAAATACAATTGATAATTTCTGAAATTCAATTGATAAATTCGGAAACACAGTTGATAACTTCTGAAATACAATTGATAATTTCTGAAATACAATTGATAATTTCTGAAACACAATTGAAAAAGGTGTAGTCCCTGCAGTTAAACCAATTTGACCTCCTTATAAAACTTCTAAGATATGGGATTTTGACATTTGACAAATCAGAAAGATTGTGCAGCTCCCTAGAGCCCAATGAAGCAATTATCTGACCAGAAAGTGCCGGGCAATGGCTCTGCATGCTTTTTCTAAAATACAGTGTTTTGTAATTATAGCAACCACCGTCGAAATTTCTTGGAAGCTATATCAGCTCCCTTGTGTGCCTCTGATTAAGAGAAGGCCAAATCTCAAAAGTCCCCTCTTTATAAAGATAGGCCACGATAGTGTACTCCTTTACCGAGAGCTATTTCTCAAGGGCTCATGAGGAGCTGTTAACGTTGATTTGCTGTTGCTGTATGTATCTAGTCTTGTTAAAAGTAACCTCGGGTTAATTACTCTATGCAAATATGGTGGTCTATGGTTCTATAGATTTCTTCTCCAAGAATCACATTTTACAATTCTAATCATCTAATCATCAGTAAGTAGTAATTGTTGTTTCCAACTACACTTTCAGTTGTTTTTGTAGTACTTTTTAGTCTATAAAAAATGTATTTTTCTAGAAATGTTTAAAAAACTGATTTTTTGAACGAGTTGGAAGTGTGAGGTGCAGAACAAACTGTAACCAAATAAATAATACCTAAATTAATTTAATTACAATATATAAAATGTAATAAAAATATTTGTCTGAGGCTGCCTTACAGTGATGTAGGTTTTTCTGTAGAAACCGAATTTGTGGCATATAATAATTTTAGATTGATCTACTTGGCATGAGTTAAATCGTTGATCCTTAAGGCTTTGGAAGAAAAGAGATGAGACTAATAGACTTTCGTGTGAGACATTTCCTCCTTTTTGGATGAAGAACATATTTTAAGTAATCTATTTGTTCGAAATTAAGGACCATCTAAGGTGGGTCTTGTAGATACTTTCAAACCATGGTATTATTTGGTCCCGTTCCATTAAAGGTGAGATTAGTTGAAACTGCTCGCACCACCGTCTCAAAATCGTTCACTAGTGTAATTAATGCAATATTTTTTTTTTTTTTGTAGATATTTTTTTCAAATTCAATTGGAAATGGTGCCTATAGACAAACACCATTAGATATCCACACATACACCAACACTGGCATTAACATACCACACACCCCCGCAATACTACTTTAACTTCTTGTTATTTTTATAATTTAGCACATTTTCTTTTAGTTTTCAGTAATCAGCCAGTTTATGAAATTTTTCTATGAAATTTAATTAACTTTTCAATCTTAAGTTTAAAACGAGGATTAATTAAAATTTATTGGATACTGCGGACCAGGCAGACGTTGTCCTAAACCGAAAAACCGGGTTTTAAAAATGTCGGTTTTTGGAATCGCTAAAAACAATGTGCTACAGTAGAAAAATACTTTTAATGAAACATGGTATAGGTTGTTGGTTTTGTCGAGTAAATTACAAAAATGTCCATAAAATTTGCCTGACACCCTTACATTTTAAAGTTATTGTCAAAAAAACGTTTTTTTCGCGACTTTTCTCACTTAACCGCGTGTAAATCTGAAACTTTACAACCGATTTTAAATATTTTTACTGTTTTGAGTAG
This sequence comes from Pegoplata infirma, assembly GCA_963921195.1. Lineage (NCBI taxonomy): Eukaryota > Metazoa > Arthropoda > Insecta > Diptera > Anthomyiidae > Pegoplata > Pegoplata infirma. Next base: position 161,364,879 of record OY992537.1, on the reverse strand, counting down.
AAATAGGATAGGGCTCGGTTGAAAAGTTTCTGAGTTACACGTGGTTAAATAAGAAAATTCCCATAAAAAAGTTTTTTGAAAATAACTTTAAAATTTGAGGATGTCTGGCAAGTTTGATGGGCATTTATGTGATTTTTTGACGAGACCCACAACCTTTACAAGCTGATGTGAAAAGTATAATCGATTTTGTTTTCTTGTAGCACAGTGTAATTGTAGATGAATTTGATGTATTTTACGGAATAGCAAGATTTGTTATTGATGTGTGGTTTGAATGTCTTCGAGAGTAACGGTGAATCCGAAACAATCCAATCTTCGAGTTGATTTGTGACGATACAGTGTATAAACGTAGAAATCAATGTTGGCAATCGATACCTCTTCAATACCGTTATCCGTTTCTAAACCCTTTAAATTGAATATCGGTACCAATACCAATATCGATACCCAGTTTTGGTATCGGATACCGGTATCCAAAAACCTTTTCCTTCGGTACCGGTACGTACCGGTATTGAAACGGTTTTTCTTAAAACAACATGCTCTTTACAAAAAACATATTTCATCTTATTTTTAGGCAACCATGCTCATTTTGTTGGTGTTATCTATTTGGAAAAATAGGTCTTACCGGTCTAGACAAGATCACATGCAAGTATTGCAACAAATTTTTTCTCGCGAATTATCGGACTTTTAAGCATGATCGATTTCACGGGTAAAATCTGTCAAAGTCCATATAAAAAATTGGAAGTGCGAGGAATTATAGGGAAATTGTTAAAAAAGTTTTCACGCATTTTTATTATACAAGACAATTTAAATTGCCGTGAAAAGTGACATTTCAGATTTGTTATGATCGTTTCTTTTTTATTATTGTCAAAAGTTGTTGATTTTTAAATGTGTTGTTGCGATTTGAGACGTTTAAAGTTCAAGTGAAATTTTCACTGTAAAAATAGGCCTTAAATAATAAAAAAATCGCGAAATCGTAACTTCATTAGCGATTTCTCCGAGTTGAGCCACTTTAAAAAATTATGCTATGGCGGGAAACCTTTCGCTGGAACTCCAAATGCCTCCCCCGAAGTCCCATACAAATTAAAAAAAAAATGGACACCCTCATCGCGGATAAAGTAAAAATTTCGAAAAAAAATCCATACTACTACAGCGATGCGGGAGTATAATGAAATCATCGTTTTTCAAGAAATTTGTATGGAGTCATTTTGACTCCCAATTGAAACTTTCTGGGCCTCTTTAAGCTCAAAAAAGAAAAAAATTGATACGGCCATTGTACTCGTATAGTATAGTTCGTTTTGAATTTTTATTTAATAGGCGATGTTGGTTGGGTGCACAAGGTTTTTTTTGACAGATGCTGATCAGCATTTTTGGACCAATATTTTTCCTTATTATATTTTACATAACATTCTCATCATTTTCCAACTTTTGACGCGAATTTGGTTAAACAAAAATTTTTATATTTGAAAATAAGCATCTGTGGACCAAAATCGCTGTTTTGAAATTTTTTCAAACTTTGATCGCTGGTTGCTGACTGAAGATGCTTTTGCAACATTTTTTCTAAATTTTTCGCACCATCAGCTTTTCTGTGGTCATCTTTAGGCAGATATTACGAAATGAAATTCGAAAAATTAGATTTGACGGAACGCCCTAGTATTTAGTATTAAAATAAAAAAAATATATATTTTTTTAAGTTTTTATATGTTTTTTTATATTTAATACCGGTACGTACCGGTACTGACGTTTCGGTATCGGTATTACAGTAACCGATTCCACTCAAATACCGTAACCGATATCGATACCGAAACAAAATAAAAAACGATACCAATACCGATATCGATACCGTTATTCGTTTCGATTGCCAACCTTGGTAGAAATTGTTATTTAATGAACATCAGAGGGCCATGAATCCTGTTCTTACAATTAGTAACAACCTCATGCCAGCCCTCTGCTTCATCGGAAATTTTTGAATTATGATTTTTGCAAACTATGCGAATTTTGTTGTTCGATTTTCGGTAAATCGAAAAAGTGGGTGAAAATGTGGGCTTGGTTAATTTTTATTTTCGTAAAAGCCTTAGTTGAACTCGGGCGAACATTAAAAAAAAAATAGCCAAATCAGTTCAGCCGTTCTCCGATTTTTAAAGTGGGCTTCACGCCCAGCGTGGTCAATTTTTCTTTTCGTTAAAACCAAAGTTGGACTATGGCGAAGATTAAAAAAAAAAATTAGCTAAATCAATCCAGCCGTTCTCCGATTTTTTATACATTGTAAAAGTCCAGGACTATTGTAAAAATTATTTTACACATTTCTAGAAACAAATTGAAATGGATTTCATTAAAGTTAGACTTTAAAATACTTTCAATCTAGTGTTGTAGGAGATTTCATAAACTGTTTGAATATTTTTAAGTTTTTTCTTGTTTTTTTTATATTTATTTAAGTTTTTGAGATTTTTGTTCTACACAGCTTTTTAAATGTGAAAAGATTATTTATTTATTAAAATGGATTGTTTTATTTCTTAGAAATACTTAGTTCGGCGTATGATTGATACTTTTTTGTGTTTTTTTTTTTACTTTTTTATTTGGAATATAGACATTCCCGTACGGAATTTGATTAGATTTGATTTTTTATTAATAACGCAATTAAATTTTTTGCCTGGTAATTCTTTACATGGTAATAAAATAATTTGGAAAATAGTGCTAGATACAACCAGTTTCGAAATTCGAAAGAGATCAATAAGATAAATTCAAATTAGACAATTTTCAATTGAAATTCGTAAAAGATTTAATACAATTTGCGAAACATCAATTTAAATTCGAAAATTTTTAATAATCTTTTACGAACTACAATTGATCACTTACGATTTTAAATTGATTTTTACGAATAACAATTTATCTTTATCGAATTTCAAGTGAAATCTTGAAATTTCAATTGATGCCCTGAAGAGGAAGTAGTTTTTGTGTATATTTGATTTATTTACATCAAAAAAAAAACTGGGAAGAGCTCTACGGGGAGATTATTTTTCATACGACTAGTTTGACTGATAAACTGACGCTGTGCAATCAATTGGATCTACTAATGTTATTCAACGCCCGTTAAACGCGTTGGGTTCTTCACTTGTTGCGACAGGTGGTAATTCGCGGCGAATTATTAGAATGTCGAATGGTTAGAATAGAGGATCCAGAAGGAGCTGTGAAATCGACTGCCACGGGAATTACACTGCTTGAAAAGGGTGTAGAATCCATCAAGGAAGACACCCTTTCAGCTTTAAGACTCTTATATAAAATAACGAAATGCAATGTGTGTGCTCTGATTCCTAATTAAACCCATAGGAGTTAAATTCGGGGCCATTCGTGCCCATTAAGGTAGGCACTGGTACACAACATCATTGTGGACGTACACCGCAAGACCCCTATGAAAGATTACAAGGGATAGCAAGTGATACCCAGGTATGTGGAAATCCTGTGGATCAGCATCCCCACGTACCTGGGTCTCAGGTACGTGTAGAAGCGTATATTGCAGAAGTCAATACGAAATGTGCCAGTTCTTTAAACGCCAAATATTCCTAACGAATTCCTATTTCCCTGGTATCTTGGAGTAATATTGTAGAACGAGTGAGAAAAGCAATTTTCGATTGCTTTATATTCATGTAAAAGGCTTATTGGAAAACGATGGGGTTTTAGCCTTAAAGTCGTTCATTGGATTTATACAGCAGTGGTGCGTACAATTCTGCCATTGCCATAGAAGGGCAGCGATTGTGGCCCTAGCGCGATCTTGAAGAGATAACAATACCACAAAATGTGAACTGCACTCCCTCTATGAGCGTTTTTGTGTGCCACTGTACCACTATGATACCATATAAGGAGTCTTGGACGAGGGACATTTCGGGTAGTGGAGCCTCCATAAATTTTTATACAGATAGGTCGAAGCTTCACGAACAAGTGGGGTTTGAAATCTATTCGGAAGAGCTTGGATTGAGCCTGGCTCGAAGATTGCCAGATCAGAGTTCACCAGTCAGAGATGTAAGTGGCTTACTGGTTGAGTTGCAATGTATTACCTACAACAGCAGTCAACATCTATTCTGACAGTCAAGTCTCTGGAGTCAATGTTTCTGAAAACAAGATCTGATATTTTAATGCCAATGTTTCTGAAAACAATATCAGATGGATCGAAGCTACACGAACAAGTGGGCTTTAGAATCTATTCGGAAGAGCTTGGGTTGAGCCTGGCTTGAAGATTGCCACATCATTGCAGTGTTTACCAGGCAGAGATGCTGGCAATTAAGGAGGTAGCGGACTGGTTAAGTTGTAATGTCTTGTCTACTACCGTAGTTAACATCTTTTCTGACAGTCAAACCGCGGTAAAGTCCCTGGAGTCAATGTTTCTGAAAACAAGGTGCTCGATTCTGGACTACGATTTCACCATTCAATTAATTTTTAAAAATTTGATATTCTTTCGAATTTTAAGATTTTTTAATTTGTTCTTGTAATTATTAAAGATATTAACTAGAAATTTACTTGTTACTAGAATTAAAAATTAGGTGAAATCGTATTCCAGAATCGAGCACAACATCTGCTCTTAGCTGCCGCACGTCTTTAAATGAGATGACCAAGCAGTTTGACATACGACCCATATGGGTCGCAGGGCACAGAGACATTACAGGGAATTGCAAATCCGATGAGCTTGACATTACAGGGAATTGCAAATCCGATGAACTTGCAATACTGGGAACTACCTTACGGATTTCAACAGAATTGGAATGTGTTGGTATGTCTCTAGAAATTTGCAAGCAAAATATACGGCTTTGTTCCGCAACGGAGACTAATCTGAGATGGGCACATGGATGGACGTGTGAGATTACACGACAGATCTGTCCTTCTCTTAATCAGAATCGCACAATTGAGCTGATATCGTTTCCAAGTGGAGAGTTTTGCTGTAATTACTGGACACTGTCTTATAGAAAAGCATGCAAAGCGGTTTAATGTGCCGTTAAATGACTTTTGCCGGAGTTGCATTAATGAGGAGGAGTTGGAAGCTATCGAACATTTTATGTGCCATTTCTCGGCACTTTCTGGTCAGAGACTTTCTGCATTGGGATCTAGGGAACTGCACGACTTTTCTGATTTGTCAGATGTCAAAATTCAATATATTAGGAGATTCGTAGGGAGCTCAAATTGGTTTAACGGCCGGGGCTAGTAGGAGAACCTATTACAGTCTCGTGGTATCACAACGGACCTCAGAGTCTATGTTTGCTGACGTTAACGCCAATTGGCTGCTCTATGATCAGTGTAATTACCTTTATCATATAGCAACGCAGCAAACAAACGTATAAAATAGTACTTGCACAATGCGAAAAAACAAAGAAAATGTGGACGGGATTATTATACCGTCTGACAAATCTCAAATTTTTGCAGTACACATGAACCGGACCAAAAAATTCTGAAAGTAGGGTCGAATTCTGAAATAAGGGCCGAAAATAATATATCCGTGTTGTCCACTTTTTCTAGAACAATTCGAGTTTTCGGGAAAAACGTCAAAAACATTTTTTTGCACTATTGAAAAAGTTCACTCTTTTCAGATAATGGGAATGAAAAACATTATTCCCGGCCTCTCAAGTTTTTAAAATCAATTTGCGACTCGGGAGCTCTCTTTCACTATTCGCCAAATTTTTAAAAATTTGATATTTTGAATTTTGAAATTTAAATTTTTTTATTGTAATTATTGAAGATATTGACTAGAGTTTTAATTGTACAAGAAAAAATTTTAAAATCTTTAAATTCGAAAGAAAATCATTTTTAAAAATAAGTTGACAGGCGAAAGAGTACAAAAGAAGTGTAAAATTAGTCGAAAAAATGTATTAAATGTACTTCTGCACTCAAAAAATTATGTCATTAACTGTTTGTAGGTTATTTAAAAAGTTTTCCGTTTAGTCTTTCAAATCTTTCATCTCTCTTCTATCCCCTTTCCGAAAGAAGCATCACGGTTACATTAGTAATTGATAGGCAGCATTGCCTGAGTGTTGCTTCTTTTTTAAAAAAATAAATAAAAGAAAAAACATTTGTTTGATGTTCACTTTTTATTAATGACTACTTCAGTCCTTTGTTTCAAAAATAAGACACTAAAAAATAAAGACTTTCACTAACATTTAATTTTTAAAGTCATTTATTTTTGTTCTGTAAGTAAAAACTACTGATTATTCTTTTGATTTTTAATAATTTGTGTCAGTAATTTTTTTTAAATTGTTGGTATTTTTTAATGAAATATCATTAGTTTTTACCTACACAAGTCAGTTATTTTTTTGTAGAAAAAAAAAAATCAAAAAATTATTTATAGAAATATAAAAACATGTTTGTATCAAGTGACTTTGGCACGATGGGTAGAGTGTCTGGCCAGAATGTAGTTGATTGCGGGATCGATTCCCCAAAAATTTTATTAAAAATTAAAAAAAAAAATATTTCAATAAAAAATTGTAAAAAATTACCTACGAAATCATTAATTTTTATTGTTTTCGTAGGTTATTTTTTTGAAATTTGTTGGTAAAAATAACAGAACTATCATTAATTTTTAATGTTTTCGTTGGTTATTTTTTTCGAATTTGTTGGTAAAAAAGAGTGAAAAAAACGTAATTTTTTAATGTTTAATGTTATTTATTTTAGAAAATTTTGTCAACAGTAAAAAATAAATGTTGATGTTTGTTAAAACAAATGAATAATTACTGGGATGGTTTTCAATTATTTATTCACTGGTTTTAAGTGTGCCTTTCATTTGTTTTTGCCTACAAAATATTTTGAGTGTGGGTAAAAAATGTTAATTTAAGTCTTCAGTGAAATTTGATCGCGATTATTTTCTTCAAACATCTTAAGCCTCTATATCCTATTTTTAGGGGTCATTTTTAAAATTTTCCACAAATATTTTCTGCATCAAATTTTACTAAGGGTTGTCAAAAGGCCAGTAGTCCATGTGATGTTAGCAAAATGCTTAGACGGTATTTATACACAGCCTTTTTTTGCTTGCAATAAAGTCTTGCAACTTTTTTTTGTAGGCAAACGGGGGTGAGAAGCATAGAAAAAGGAAAACAGAATTCGTGATTTTTTTTCTACCCCGTTTTTTTTCACCCCCGTTTGCCAACAAAAAAAAGTTGCAAGACTTTATTGCAAGCAAAAAAAGGCTGTGTATAAATACCGTCTTAAAAAAGTAAAATTGAAAAATATCATATTTTATTCAAATTTCACTCAGAAAATGATTTAATACATTTTTCTACTAATTTTACAATCTTTTGGAGAAATACAACTTTTTTATTGACGTTTTTCGCGAAAACGCGAATTGATCTAGAAAAATTGGGAGACACATGTATTTTATTTTCTGTCTTACTTTCGGAATTTATGGGTCTGGTCTATGTGTACAAAAGTGTGTCGGACGGTGTTATCGACAACAATGATGCGAATAAGGATACATAAAAGTCCTTTGCGTGGACATTACAAAATTAAAATTTTTAGAATTTCATATTGAGCTCTCAAATTTCAATTCATCTTTTTTTAATTTCAATTGATCTTTTTGGAATAACAATTGATCTTTCTTTATCGAATTTTAGTTCCTCTTTTTCTAATTTCCATTTACATTTTACGAATTCCAGTAAATATGTTTTGAATTTCAGCTGCTGTTTTACGAACTTCAAATAGAATTTTAAGTTTGAATTTTCGAATACCACATGGAGTTTTCGAATTACAAGTAGAATCATAGAATTTCTATTCCTGTGTCTGCCATAATCACTCAAAAAAACTTTCAGTTACTCAAAAATGTTTAAGCTATTTTAACTTTAGATCGTTTGAATGTTTTACTTTATTTTTAATTGTTTTTACTTATTGTTGTATTAGATATTTATGTTCGAAATTGTTTTTCATCATTAATAAGAGAAAAAAATGTGCATGTATGTATTTGTCCTAAAGAGTTCTATTGTATGTTTTAATGTTAATTTTATAATTTTTTTCGTTCCCTAAATGTCCTTCGTCAAACATTAAACAACATCACTCACCAATCACAACAAACAGAAAACAATGACACTCAATACTAACTCAACTTTAACTCTCTTATAAAACTCTCTAAACTCTGCTTTATTGCGCTTTTACTTACACAAAACCTTACAACCAAAAGATATACTAACTCTCCACAACTACTAACTACCACTACACATTTGAGAGATCATTTTCACAATCTTTGATTGGTAAAAAAAAAGATTAAAAATTTATCTTTCTCCGTTGCTAAATTGAGAAAGTATTTTAATCAAAAATTGTGAAAAAGATCATTGTTACAATTTAATTTATAAATATTTATAACAATTATTAATTTTTTAAATTTTTGTTTTCTTGTTCGTAATTAAAATAGGCGTGATGCAAGGTCCCCGTGGAAGATCAAGAAATAACATTAGAGCCAACCAAACTACACCCACCAATAATCCAAATACACCAACAACAGCAACAACAAGCTATCATCCAGACGAAGCAATCATCGAATCTACTAACAGCTTTTCTCCAATGTATACATCAGCCTCCCAATCATCCTTCGGAAGTATAAATTCAGCCACAAATTTACAACCAACCGCCGGAGGTTATAGACGTATACCAGAAGATTAAGTTCGAATAATATATTCACAAAACAAAGCGAAAATACTTTCAAAAATATGGCAAAGCCATTAAACAAAAACAAAACTAAATTCGATAAAGATCAAAAAACAAAGAAACTTATTTTATACAATCGGAATTAAGGAAATATTTTTTAGTTTCAACTGAAACTTTTTTTTTAACAAAAAGCATATCTTACATTTAAGATTTCTCTTGTCCAAAAAAAAAAATAAACTTAATTGTTTTATTAATTAGTTTTTCTCACAACAGGAATAATATTGATCACCTTCGTCCCCTTCCTTCTCATAACATTCATATTATCTTTTGATATAGCGAGCTATAACTGTCAAAAAAATTATATAAACTTCAAAAAAATAATATATCCGAGTAAAAAAGATCTGATATAATCATATATGCTATTATATAGTTATTTATATTTATATATGGTTATGCATGAACTTTGATATGGACATACAAGTTTATATATAGCATTGTATTGTTCCTTGTTTTTTAATATGATAGCATACATATTCATATCTATTTATATACTGATCTATATGAAATTTGATATGACATATAAGGTCGGGAATTTTTAGATATGACAGATAAAAAGATATATGATTTTATTTATAATTATATCCTGAAAAAATTTTTCAAAATTTTCTAAGTCCCGGACAATTAAAAAAAAAATTCAAGTCCTAAAAAATTTTATGAAAATTTTCCAAAGTCCCGGACACAAATTTTTTTTGGCAATTTTTTTGGAGTAAAAAAATCATTGAAAATGTTTTTATACGAAATTTTGTTTTTTGAAAAGTTTTTGAGTTCCGAAAAAATGTTTTTAAATTTTCTAAGACACAAACATTTTTTGGAAAATTTAAATCCCTTATAAATGATTTTAGATAAAAATGACAAATTTTTAATAATTTGCTAAGTCCCGAAAAAATTCCGAAGAATGCAATAAAAACTCTTCTAATTGATAATGTATCCAATCTGATAAAATAATTTCTAATTTCACATTTAAAATTCCAAAAAATTTTACCAGATTTCATCCAATTACATAAAAATTTATCTAATTTTAACAGATAAGATATGATTTAATACAATTAGATAGACCCATTTTTGGGATCAAACTTAATCGAATTTGATATTATTTTATCAAAAATAATAGAATTTGATATAATCGTATAATATTCGATCCGCCAATTTTCGGATCAAAATTAATATGAATTTACATAAAAGCATATCTGTTCATATATAATTAAATATTGCGTCATATAACTTTTTTTTACTCGGGTAGTGTAAAAAAAAACGTATAAACCTGTGTTAAAAATTGCATGTCTAATGTATAAACTAGAGTTTGCAAATAATCGAGATATCTCATAATCGCGATTACGATTAAAAAAATCGCCGTTAATCGCGATTATCGATTAATCGAAATTTATTAAAAAAATATTTTAAAATTTATAAAAAACGTTTAAATACGTATGAAAATACAAAAAATAATATAACGGCCGTATTTATTTAAACTCGTTTATTTTTAAAAATGGAGTTCGATATAAATTTTATAAACATTAGCGTTTATAAAAAACCAACATTTTGGAAAACCTGTTTTTCGGTTAACCGAAAATCAGCTTTTTCGTTGCATTAATTCTTAAAGAAAAATTGCAGTTCCGTATTTTATTTTGATGTTCTTTTATTGACATTTTCGCCATTAACAGGAATTTTAGTATCTGGTTAACAGTCACTTGAAGGAAAAAAATATTTCAGACTTTCTTCACGGATTTTTAAGGTTTTTTAAACGAAATTTTGAAAATATCATAAAAAATTAGGTATAAACCCTTAATATTTGCGAAAATATTCCGTAAATTTTAGGAAAAACGATTTTTCGGTTAACCGGTTTAGAAACACTAATAAACATACCAGATACAAGGTGTTTATGCGTTTTTTTTTCCTTTAGCCTTTCATAGAGATTTAGACGAACTTTCATTTCATTTTAATTTTAGTCAAATCCGAATTTGTGATGTCTTTTGATCAAAATTTTAGATTTTTCGAAAACATTCCGAAACTTAAAAAAAAATACTCGAAAAGCTGCGCTGATTTGGCTCAAATTAAGTTTAAATAAAAGTTTGTTTCAAGCTTTATGAAAGGATCTATGATTTTTTATTTTAATTTCTTGAACATCACTTTTGGAAATTTTTTGATAAGTTTTAAATAATGATGTTTCGAAAACCGTGCGATCGGTTTCAGAAATTTCTTAATATTCATTTTCAGCATGCCAAAATCAATAAAATATAATATACAGCAAATTATTTATATTTTTAAAATTTTTTTTAAAAATCCAAATTTGTTTGCGGAAATTTTCCATATTAAATTCGTTATCAAAATAATACATTTTATAGAAAATGATTAATCGTAATCGCATGATTTTTTTGTCGATTACGATTACGATTAATTTTTGCGATTAATCGCGATTACGATTACGATTTTAATCGTTTTGCAAACTCTAGTATAAACTGTGTTTGAATTTAAAAAATTCCTCTCGAAATTTTAAATTACTTTTAAAATTAAAAAAATTGCAAAAAAAATCAACGGTAACTCGAAAAAAAAATTAAATTAAAAACATCAATTAAAATTCAAAAAACATCAATTCAAGTTCAAAAAAATTTTATTGAACTTTAAATAAATTAAAATTTTAAAAATTCCAATTAAAAATTCAAAAAGATCAATTGATATTCAAAAAAGATCAATTTGAATTTGAAAGAGATCAGTTGAAAATCAAAAATTCTAAAAAATATCAATTGAAATTTAATAAAATGAGTTGAAATTAAAGAAAGGATCAATTAAAATCCAAAAAATTGTATTTAAATAAAATATATAAGTATAAGTCCTCTTAAATTTTTTCAAATAATCTTTATTATACCCTCCAACCACAGTATGGGGGTATACTCACTTTGTCATTCCGTGTGTAACACATCGAAATATCGGTCGGGGACCCCAAAAAGTATATATAATATTGATCCATGATAGAATCGAAGACATTCTAGCGATGTCCGTCCGTCTGTAGAAATAACGATGCAGTCCAAACCAAAAGAGCTAGACCCCTGAAATTGGGCAAGAATATTTCTTATGTTACTGGTAAGGTTAAGTTCGAAGATTGGCAAAATCGGACCAGGGGGAAAAAGTTCCCCCTTAAAGAACTAAAACGACCCCTGAAAAATACGATATTTTTACGAGATTTTTTTTAATTTTTGTTCAACAAATGTAACATTTGTATGCCATATTATGTTCATACACCTGCGCTTGGACCAAGGGGGTTACAAAATTTGATTTTTTCAGGCCGCCCCACTTTGGGGGCGTGGTTACAGAAATTATTTAAAAATAACAATAAAAATGTATTATTTAAGCGTAAATATCATAAACAAATAATTTGTAAACATATACAGCGGGGGTTCAGGTGTCCCCCACCAACTTCGCCAACCCCCTTTCCCCTCCAAAAAAAAGACGCCCCTGCGATTTTTTTTAATTTTAAACGTGTTGGAGCGTATAAAAGATTCGGCACAGCCGAATTTAACACTCTTGTTAAATTTAATTTTATCTTTTTCAAATTTCAACTGATCATTTTTTAAATTTCAATTGATCTCTTTGAAATTTCAAATTTTTATTTATTTTTATCTAATTTCAGGTGATCTTTTATGAGTTTAAATTAATCTTATTCGAAAAAATATTAATTTATGTTTAGAAAAGATCAATTGAAATAAAAAATCTATTTAAGATTTGAAAAATATCATTATTTTCATAAATTTATCGTTTTCAAATTTCTTTCAATTGGAATCTATGGAATTTAATTGATCTTTTGAAATTAATTTTAAATGATTTTTTGTCAAGTTTCAATTGATTACACTGTGCAACACGAGATTATTTCTTAGGTGGCACCAACATATCTAAAGTTTACCACCAGTCAACCAAAACCCCCGAAGGTGTTTGAAAACTTAGCTCGAGTTCTTTTTTCATGGCCCACTGAAGTTTTAAATTTTTTTTCAAAAGCGTTTGGAATAAGTCAAACAAATTTTTAAATATAATTCTGAATAAATACCCAGCAAAATTTTTTGTTCCAAATAATCGGTTCCAGAACGCATCAAACTACCCTGCAACCGGTTCTTCTTAACATTCCAGAATCAATGATTTTTGTTTGAAATTGTCCCGAAAGCAATCGTTTTTTAGAGCAAGTAGTTTTTTTGAAAAATAATTTTACATAGAAAATTTTGTTGTGATTACTGTAGAATAGATTCTTGAATACATTCTACGGTAATCACAACAAAATTTTCTATGTAAAATTATTTTTCAAAAAAACTACTTGCTCTAAAAAACGATTGCTTTCGGGACAATTTCAAACAAAAATCATTGATTCTGGAATGTTAAGAAGAACCGGTTGCAGGGTAGTTTGATGCGTTCCGGAACTGATTATTTGGAAAAGAAAATTTTGCTGGGTAATGGTAATAAATAATAAATCTAAGAATATATTTACCGTCTATCTTCCGTTTTTGGCATTATTTAGCTAAGAAGTAGATTTAAAATATTTATTCAACTTATTTTACTCGCCTTTGGTGATACACAATTTAACAATGTGCTCGATTCTGAAATACGATTTCACCATTCACCTATTTTTTAAAAATTTGATATTCTTTTGAATTTTAAGATTTTTAAATGTGTTCTTGTAATTATTACAGATATTAACTAGATCTTTAATTGTTACAAGAAAGGCTTCTGTTCTGTCTTTCACAACTTTTCAATTCACATGAAAATTTCCGAATCACATGAAATCAAGTTTAGTGTTTTGTTGATCACGTTTTCATTCGAAGTTGAAATCAAATGAAGGGCTTACTGCAAGAACTCGATAAGCAACATTTTGTTTTTTCGTGTTTTTCGCCTTCTGCTGATGTTTCATTGACAGATTTTTGGCAGACGTCTTGCTTTAACCTTTCGTACAAGTATTTTGAGAATAAAAGTCCTGCAAAAGTTATATTTTCTCATTATTTTAAAAGTTTTAAGGGAAAACCACAATAAAATTAAATGTTGCTTCTGAGTTTTTACAATAAGCCCTTCAAATAACTAAAATTTAAAAAAATATAAAGAAAAAAGAGCAATCGTTTTACTTTCACCAAATTTCATTTATGTGAAACAAAACGAAAAAGAAATTCGGGTGTGAAATCTAGAACACCAAAAAAGTTCGGAAATTTTCATTTTCATATTTTTTATGTGAATTACTTTTTTGAAACAGCGGCCTTAGAGTCTTAAAATTCGAATATCAAATTCTTAAAAATTAGGTGAATGGTGAAATCGTATTCCAGAATCGAGCGATATATATATTCTATAAATATTTACAATAATACTATTTTAGGTATTTTGCCTATATCACAAGAACTTTTGGTCTTTTAGAACCCCTAGAGAAATTTGATGCAGAAGATTTTTGTAGAACATTTCAACCCTTTAAATGTATGTTTTAGTGATGTTCTATGAGGGTATAAATAAGGACTAAAATGAACCCTAAAAATGTGAGATAGAGGGTTAATATGTTCTAAAAAAAGAACCGCCATCAAATTTCACTGAAAACACATTACTTACATCAAAACTATATTTCATATTTTTTTTTTACATTATTCAAACGCCTTTGAAAAAGAAGAAATCTTCAGTGGGCCATAAAAAAGAACTCGAGTCAAGTTTTCAAAACCCTTTGGGAATTTTGGTCTACTTATGGTATACTTTCTTTTATTTGTTGGTCCCATTGAAGATACACTCGATGACCTCAAATTTGTTGCACAGTGTTATTTTATATAAATTTAATTATTCAATTTTTTGAATTTAAATTTATATTTTTCAAATATCAATTAATATATTTCGATTTAAGTTGATCGTTTTCAAATATCAATTAAATATTAACATTTTTAATGAGCAAACTAGTAAGTTCAGAACTGCGGCTTCTCATATGTGATAACACTGTTCAACAACTTTCAGGTCGTCAAGTGTATCTTGAATGAGACCAAAAAAGAATTAAAGTAGTCTACTCGTAGATCAAAACCCCAAAGGTTTTAGAAAACTTAACTCTGGGTTTTTTATAGCCCAAGATTCCAAGATATTTTTTTTTTTAGAAAAAAATGGTGAAACTTTACATTTTTCATTTTCTAAGAATTTTGCGCACTTCGCTCGAGTTTTCCACATTTACAAAACACTGCAGTAATAGTGTGTCTCTAGATCCGACATCACCTCTCGATCAGAAATCACCTCTTTATCCGAAATCCCATGACTGGTGAAAACAGGACATGCCACTAAAATGCCTATCACGTGACAGGAGAAAATTACACTTATCACTCAACTGACGCAAAACTACTTATACCGGGACCGGAGACAATAGGACATATTAAAATTTTACAAGTCTCGAAAAAATTGCAAAAGTCCTAGACACATTCTTTTGCAGTTTTGGAGAAAATAATTTCATTTAAAATGATTTAAAAAAAAAATATATAAATTTTTAAAAAATTTTCCCAATATTTTGTGGAAAATTTTATTACATTCTTAAACGTCTTTAAAAGAAAATTTAAAACTTCAGTATACAATTAAAAAAGAGCTAATTTTAAGTTTTCAAAATTTTTTGATATCCAAGATACAAATTCGATTTGCACAGTAGGGCGGAACGAGAAATGCTTTTTCGCGAATTTCGCTTTTGCGCTATGCGGGATTGGTAAAAATAGATGCTAAAACGATGTGGTTCAAATTTTAGAAAGATCGCACTTCATCTTGGGGTCCCCCTTTAGCGCAGAAGTTTCAAATTTTCCAAGCCAAAAAGCATTTTTTAAAAAAAATTGTTCAAAAATTCAAATTTGATCAGATCTTCTAAGTTTTGGATTTTATGAGGTCTAGTTGATCACATCTATTTAGTTTTTAAATATCAGCTTTAAAGGATACCGCTTACCTCCAAAACCCAGAGGTGGAAAAATATGCATACATTTTAGAGAAACCAGAAAATCTACTTTTTTCTATATATAAAAAAATTACACAAAAATTGCAAAATATGATTTATTTTCTTCACGACTTGGAAAATAGACTACACAAGGATTCTAAAACGAAATTCTCAATCGGCGTGTGGACCGATCTGAATTCACG
The DNA here is from genome assembly GCA_963921195.1 of Pegoplata infirma. Lineage (NCBI taxonomy): Eukaryota > Metazoa > Arthropoda > Insecta > Diptera > Anthomyiidae > Pegoplata > Pegoplata infirma. Next base: position 161,349,114 of record OY992537.1, on the reverse strand, counting down.
ATAATTTTAACAAATTTTTATTTTATTTTTTAAGAATTTCGTATGTTTATTTTTTTTTTGTAGTAATGGTTTTGGAATCCTAGCGTACCTTATTTTCCAAGTCAGGAAGAAAAAATTCATATTTAGCAATTTTAATGTAGTTTTTTTATATTATTTTTTATGCATATTTTTCTACCTCTGGTTTTTGGAGGTAAGCGGTATCCTATAAAGCTAATATTTAAAAATAAATAGATGTGATTAACAAGACCTCATAAAATCCAAAATTTAAAAAAAAAATCTTATCAAATTTAAATTTTTGACAATTTTTTTAACAAATTCTCTTTGGCTTAGAAAAGTTGAAACTTCAGCGCTGAAGGGGGGACCCCAAGATGAAGTGCGATCTTTTAACAATCCCGCATAGCGCCCGAGTGAAACTCGCGAAAAGTCATTTCTCGCTCCGCCTTATTGCACAGTGTTTATATGTACAATTTTTTTTATTTTTTAAACAGGATGTTAACTTTTGTATTTAACAGTAACACAAAATTTTTCGGTTTTTGCTCGCTATATCAATTTAATCTTCAATTCTAAACATTTTGTGATTTTTATATAAAAAAAAAACTTTACAATCAATTCACAGGTATATGAAGAAAATTAATTAATTATAATTTTGTTAAGTCACAAAAAAAATTGTCAAATAGAATTGGGTTTATAATATTTATTGTTCATATATTTTGAGTATTTCTCCATAAATTTAAATTTAGTTCCATACTTTTTTAATTTTTTTTTTGTAACATGTATAAAGGACTTTTAAATTGAATTAAAAAAAAATAATAAACTATTTTTCTTTTTAAATGTTTGTATTATGAAATTGTATATTATGTAGTATATTTTTTATATAATATTTTAACTTAAATATGTAAAAAAAACACAGAAAAAAGCCTTTATAACATGTACAATATATTGTCACACTTTTTTTCGAATAACAAACATTGTTGCTTTTTTTTAATTTAAAAAAAAAGCAAACATCTGCCAAAATGTATGTTTCCTTCATAACTACTGGATAGTAAAATCAATATCGTAGTAACTATGGTTTCAATACAAATCGTCATTTTATTTGTAAATTAAAAATATTTGTAATTAATGAAATCTCATTATTATTATTATTAGCCTGCACAAACATCTCAGTTGAAATCTTGTTACAAAGAGATTTCAGTTTAAGGTTTTCTCAACCCTGAGGAGAAATCTCGTTCGAACGAAATTTCGATCATAGGGTAGGGTATAAAATGATACAGTACCATATGATCGAAATCTCGTTCGAACAAGGTTCACCTCAGGTGTAAATAGACCTTGAGATGCGAATATGGCATAACATTTATATATTATTTATTTTTCGCAATTTTCTGTATAAAAACAGATTAGATCTATTCTGTTTAAATCTATTTATATATATGATTGTATCTAACTATATCTGACATGGTCAAAATCGCGATCTCATTATATCTAAAATTGTACTAACATTAGGACAAATTCGACATCTAATAAGATATGATCAGATATTATTATATACAATCATACATAACAATAGGTGTGTTCCAGAACGTTACCGCGGGTGCCCGCGGGTACCTAAACCAGCCCGAAAAGCGTTCCCGTACGCAAAAATTGGGTAAATGAGAGAGTTTTTGAGAGAATAAATTTGTTTCTCATTTTACCGAACTTACCCGTACTTTTTTTTCGTGTAAACTGGTAACAGTCAGATGTTTAGAAAACAGCTGTTTTTTTTTAGTAAACCAAAATTGAAAATTTTGATTAAACAAAGAACTTAACAAAAGAAATATGTAATTTCAAATCAGAAAAATATATTTGGTTACTAAAACTAACTTTTACAACTTTTTTCCTTTGTTAAAGTTCTTTTTCTTACGAAAATATTTTAGCATTATTGGTTTGTTTACATTTTTTATTATTTTGGGCTTGCAATGTGGTTTTTCGCGTTCCCGTACTGTCGTTTACCTATTGTGGTTGTGTGGTTGCCGTTATGGTTGTACTGTAAAATTTCTCTATTATTTGAATTCATAGTATGTTTAGAAATTTAATTTTGTTTGTTATCAAATTTTTTCTGAAACATTATTTTATATTTGTCGTTTGTTCGTAATTATTTAAAGCAAATACTAACGTAAGTTTTGCAATTTCAATTATGTAAATTATGTAAATAACATTTATAATGATTTTAGAATAAAACGCAGCTAATTTGTTAAATTAAAACTGGAGTTTTATTGCCGCTGTCAACGACAAATTTTTTATTGTTATTGCTTTTTGGTGCTGTTTCCTGTATCAAGATCCTGAAGACTTGAGTTGGTAAGAGTTTACACTCGAAGGTCTGGGGATATCAACAGCGATTTTGTTAATATTGAGTGGTGTTTTTTGGTTTAAGATTCTGGAGATCTGAAGTGGTAAAGGTAATCACTTAGAGGTCGTCGGATATATATAGCAAAAAGCCAGTTTGTGTAATTGTAATTACAAGGTTTTATAGTGGTTAAATTGTTTTTGGTAATACACGACAACCGAGTTACTAGTCATGCCAGCTCATCGGACGCCTAAAAAAGGCAAAACTACAAAGACAGTTCCATTGAATACAACATTTAATGAAGCGGAAGATACAGGTTTGTTGGCCTCAACATCATCGACATCGACATCGCCATCTGGTAGGGAGGGAGCAACTGGTCTTGCACCAGCTCTTAGTATTAGTATGGAGAGTTTCTCTCAAGAATTTGACAGGAAATTAGAAATAATGCGTAGAGAGTTTCAGCAACAAATTTTGGAAATGCAGAGAGTAGTAGTTTCCCAAATTCAAGAGAACTCTCGTGCTCAAATAACAAATGTCGAAACTCTTGCTGCGCCTCCCGAAGGAAATCCAACCTTGGAAAGATACGATACTCCGGATCCTGCTAGGGTTGAACCGTCACATGTTAGCGTAAAGCCGAAAAAGATTTATCCTTTGCCGGAATTCAGTGGAACTCCTGAGGAATGGGAAATATTTATTGAAGACTTTCAATCTACAACAAAGGAATATGGATACTCTAATTTACAAAACATAATGCGGCTTCGAGATGCATTAAGAGGCCGCGCTAGAGAGAATGTAGAAGCTCTGTTGTCAAATTCCGCTAATGTGGTCGATATAATTGACAATCTTCGTGAGACCTTTGGCCGGCCGGAGCAGTTAATTAGAAGTCAAATAGAAAAGGTTCGAAGTATTTTTCCCGTGGCTGAAGACGATTTGGATGGACTGGTAGCGTTTGCCAACAAAGTAATAAATATGGCAGCGTTTTTAAAAAATGCTAATGGAATATCACATTTGTCTAATCCGTCACTATTGAGTGAACTTGTGAGCAAGCTTCCGATTCCGCGTCAAATTCAATGGGCAGAGAAATGCTTAACCTTAGAAAGGCCACCAACTGTGTTAGATTTTAGTTCTTGGATGAATGCTGTGCGTAAAGTTGCAAATGTCGTGGTGGATACACTTCCAATATCTCAACAAGTTAAATTTAAGTCCAACAACAACTTCAAGAGTGTTCATCAATCAACAGCAACAACACAGAAATGTGTTTGTTGCGAAGGTGAGTGCAAAACTATTCAAGAATGTATGCAATTTTTAAATTTATCTATTTTTGATCGGAACGAACGAGTTAAACACTTAAAATTGTGTTTCTGCTGCCTAAAGAAGGGTCATCCAGTTTCTAGATGTTATGCTAAGAAAAAATGCGAAAGATGTCACAAACACCATCATACTTTATTACATGAAGACAATATGAATAATGATCCACACTCAGATCGTGTCCCTGATGCCGCTAATTTTGAACGTCGAAGCTGTCTATTGGATACGTATGGTGATGGTGTTTTGTTTCAAATTGTTCCAGTAAATCTTTTTGCGAATAATCGGAAAGTTACCACTTATGCATTTGTAGATGATGGGGCTAACGCTACTATTATAGATAAAGAACTTGTTCGGCAACTCGGGATAAAAGGAGAAGAAGATTCTTTGGAGCTTAAGTGGTTGAACCAATGTACAGTTCAAGAAAAATGTGAACGGATTCAGTTAAAAATAAGCGGCATTCAGGATGGCGCTGAAGTGTTTAATATGTCAAATGTATTTACATCGGAACATTTATCGCTACCTTCGCAGTCTCTACAAAGATATGATGTTTTACGTCAACCGAATTCGTTAATTAGTCAACTGCCTATCAGATATTATGGACAGGTGCAACCTCACATTATCATAAGCCTTGCTCATGCTTACTTAACAACCCCTTTGGAAGCTCCTATAACTTCCGATAAGCCAGGTTTAATTGCCATAAACACGCGCTTGGGATGGATTGTATATGGACCGAGAAATAATCATATATCATCTGACAAAAAACGTTCAGTTCTTTTAAGTCGTATCAGTGAAGAAAATGAAGAGAACATGTGTGGCATGATGTCTAGGTATTTTGATATGGAAACGTTGGGTATTAAAAATGATGTAAAACATCTTCTAAGTGCTGAAGATCAACAGTCGATGGAGATTTTAAACAGTACCATAAATAGAGTTGACGATAGATTTGAATGCGGGTTGCTTTGGAAAAACGATTTTACATCATTTCCACAAAGTTTTCCATTAGCTTATAAACGTCTTTTGACTGTGGAAAAGAAGATGGCTCGTGATTCTGAATATGCTAAAAAATATTGCGAAAAAATTAACGATTATGTGGCAAAAGGCTATGCAAGAAAGTTGACTAAAGAGGAAGCTAAACAAACATCTCAGAAAACATTTTATTTGCCGCACTTCGGTGTTATTAATCTAAATAAGCCGGGTATACGGCTGGTCTTTGATGCTGCTGCAAAGGTTAATAACACTTCATTTAATGATGCTTTACTTTCGCGACCTGACATAAATAAACCGCTGATTTCTGTTTTGATGAAGTTCAGACAAGCTCCATATGCCGTTGTGGGAGACATAAAGGAAATGTTTCATCAAATACTTGCAATTGAAGAAGACACACAGTCCCAGCGATTTTTATGGCGAAATGGTGACGGTTCAAGTCCGGTTAAAACATTTGTAATGCAAAGAATAATATTTGGTGCTACTTGTTCTCCATCCATAGCACAATTCGTGAAGAACTACAACGCAGACAGATTCAAAACAGAATTTCCTCGAGCTGTGGAAGGAATAGTAGAGCGGCACTATGTCGATGATTATGTCGATTGTTTTCAAACAGAGGAAGAAGCTCTTCAAGTAGTGAAAGATGTGATTAACATTCATAAAGATGGTGGGTTTGAGTTAAGGAAGATTCAATCGAATTCCCCAAAGGTTATGATAAAATATGGAGAACCGGATGCAAGTGGTATAGTAAACGTTGAAGGTAATGAAAGCCGAATTCTAGGTATGCATTGGTCCCTACAAGCTGATACGTTTACGTTTGTTTTGAAGCTAAATAAAGTCAATCCTGAAATTATAAACTTTGAAAAGCGACCGACAAAAAGGGAATTGTTATGTCTTACAATGTCAGTTTTCGATCCCTTTGGTTTTCTAGCCGATTTTATGGTAACGGCCAAATTATTAATGCAAAGTATTTGGAAAGCTGGAATAGAATGGGATGATGAACTGCCAGATGAACTCTTCGAAAACTGGAAATCGTGGATTAAGGAGTTGGAAAAAATAAAAACATTTCATATTAATCGTTGTTATTCTATTAATTTTGAAGTTTCTGAGGTAGACTTACATGTATTTGTCGATGCGAGCGAAAATGCTCTTTCCGTGGTAGCATACTGGAGAATTAAAGATGACGGTAAAATAAAGGTCGAATTTGTTATGGGGAAAACATCCTGTGCTCCGACAAGATATCACACTATTCCAAAGCTTGAACTGCATGCTGCCGTCATGGGTGTACGTCTTAAGAATCTTATCATAACACATCACACGGTCAATATAAGAAAGGTGTACTTTTGGAGCGATTCAAATTCAGTAATTCTTTGGATTCGCTCTGATCATCGTCGGTATAAGCAATTTGTTGCGAATAGAGTTTCGGAAATACTAGAAAGTAGTCAAATCGATCAATGGCGTTGGTTACCTGGTAAAGAAAATCCTGCTGATGAAGCCACGCGGGCAAAGATTCCCCCCAATTACAATCCGAATGGAAGATGGAAAAATGGTCCGGAATTTCTATATAAAGATGAAGCTTTTTGGCCAAGTGAAAAAGAGAGAAAAAGCAGTCCTAACCAAACTAACGAGGAGATTCGAACAAAATATATAGTACTGACGTCGACACAACTAAGCCTGAATCAACCGGATATAAGACGATTTTCAAAATATTCAAAATTCAAAAGGACAATGGCATGGGTTTTTCGATATACGTCTAATTTAAGAAGAAAATCTAAAAACGAACCATGTATGAATGGAGACCTCTCAAACGAGGAAGAGAACAAAGCTGAAATATATTTGATCAAAAATGCGCAAAAAGGTATGTTCAAAGAAGAGTATGTAAACCTACAAAACGATAAGGCAGTTGCCAATAACAGTCCATTAAAGATGTTGGCCCCGTATTTAGAAAGTGGGTTAATAAGATCTAAAGGTCGCATTGACAATGCTGAAGTACTTCCGATTTCAGTTCGGAGACCAATAATTCTTGCTAAGGATAATCCGTTATCAGCACTTATAGTTGATTCATATCACAGAAAATTTCATCATATTAACAGTGCAACCGTTATAACGGAGATACGTCAAAAATTTTGGATTATTTCAGTTAGAGTTCTTTTAAAGACTGTTGAAAGTAAGTGTCAGTTCTGTAAGAATAGAAAATCGCGGCCCGATCCTCCGCAGATGGGGTTGCTTCCAATGGACAGAGTAACTCCTTATGTGCGACCATTTACTTACTGTGGGGCAGACTTGTTTGGACCCTGTAGTGTCACAATAAGAAGGAAACAGGAAAAACGATGGGTCGCTATATTTACCTGTTTAACAGTACGAGCAATTCATCTAGAAGTCGTAACCAATCTCTCAACTGATGCCTTTTTAGTCGCTCTCCGTAATTTTATGAATAGACGTGGGGTTCCCGTTCAATTTAGAAGTGATAACGGAAAAAACTTTGTTGGTATACAAAAAGAATTAAAAGGTGAATCAACATTCATTGATTTTGATAACGTTACGCGTAATTTGGCTCCGCTCGGTGTGAAGTGGATATTTAATACACCGTTGAATCCAAGTCAAGGTGGAGCTTGGGAAAGACTTATACAGTCCGTAAAGAAGGTTATGGCCGTAGTTTCAAAAGAGAAATCACCTCACTTAGAAACGTTCCAAAGTTTGCTAATTGAAGCCGAGAATGTGGTGAATTCAAGACCATTAACCCATTTACCCATTTCTATCGACGAACCTGAACCTTTAACACCAAACCACTTCTTATTGGGTTGCACAAATTCTACTCAAACTCCATCTCTATATGATCCTAAGGGTTTGTGTCTGCGTAAACAATGGAGAATTCTGAAGAATTTGAAGAATTTGTGGTGGCGAAGATGGGTTTTGGAATATTTGCCAGATCTGACCCGAAGAACAAAGTGGTGTTTTCCTTCAAATCCAGTAGCCGTTGGAAGTGTAGTATACATATGCGATCCGGACATTCCCAGGTCACAATGGAGGCTTGGTAGAATTACTCAGTTATTTTATGGAAAAGACAAAGTAGCACGATCAGCAGATGTGACAACTTCAGAGGGAACGTTCAAAAGACCTTTATCAAAACTTGCGGTTATTGAGACAAATTAATGACTTCTGGTAAATCTTGTTGTTAGTCGATTTACGGGGGGTAGTATGTCGTTTACCTATTGTGGTTGTGTGGTTGCCGTTATGGTTGTACTGTAAAATTTCTCTATTATTTGAATTCATAGTATGTTTAGAAATTTAATTTTGTTTGTTATCAAATTTTTTCTGAAACATTATTTTATATTTGTCGTTTGTTCGTAATTATTTAAAGCAAATACTAACGTAAGTTTTGCAATTTCAATTATGTAAATTATGTAAATAACATTTATAATGATTTTAGAATAAAACGCAGCTAATTTGTTAAATTAAAACTGGAGTTTTATTGCCGCTGTCAACGACACGTACTTTTGTGCATTTTTGTGGTATCGTGAGAGGTTTTTTGATTTTCTCTCATTTTACCGAACTTTACCCGGAAAGTTCTGGAACAGACCTAATATGTATGCAGATCCTATAAGATCTAATCCATTTTTACACGTGTTTTTAAATTTTACTCGAAATGTTAAGATATTCTAAAAATCTCTTTATGATGTAATATATTATACTTATACATAGGAAGAACCAGGTGACCGGTCATAATCCCCACGGACATTATTCCCATAACGGAAATGAGGTTTATCACTAAATGCATCACGGTCATTATCTCTATATTATTTGTGGGGACTATGACCATTTCCAAAACGGTCATAAACCTAATGGAGGATTTTGTTCATTTCCTGTGGGGGCTACGACCGAAAATTGTCGGTCATAATTTCCAAGATAATTTCTAAGACAATTTCGGTCATAATTCCTTTATTTTGCGGAGGGAATGGGTTTAATGCATTGAGTTGTAATCCCTTAGCCCGGTCGCAGAACAAATTTTGGGTCAAAAAAATATTTTATATAATTTTTGGGATTCTGACTAACAAGTATAGTAGATCTATAAACGCCAAATGGCTATTTGTTACACGGTCATTACCCCCCTAATTATGGAATTAGGAAATATGTCCATTTTTTTTATTGGGATTATTTCCATTTTTTTTTGGTCATTATTTCCATCGCCCTTATAGGGATTATCCGAATTCATTTCGCTCATAATCCCCATAACGGAAATGGAAATTATATCCGTGGGTATTATTTTATGTCACTGAAGAACCACGCTATAGCCCAACCAGACTTGTTAATAACCTCATAATTAATTTCGTTTTAATTGTGTAATTGCCTGTTCACATCCAAGTTGAAATTTTGTTAAAACGAGATTTGATGATCACGTGGTACTATACCATTTAAGATCTTTTAAAGGTTTCTTCGACATGGCTTTCAACCGCTATAAGTTCGAAAATTTTCCAAAACATGTTTTTTTGTAAACTTTAACCTACAATATTTCACAAATCTTAATGTTGTAAAAAAAAAAATTTAAAACCAAATTCGGAATTTAGCAACGAAAGGTTTGTTAAAAACAATTGGTCAGATCCCATACGCATCCAAAAGTTTCAAAAAAATAAAAATGAAAATAAACACGGTTTTTGTGAACTTTGGCCTCCATTTTCTTAAAAAACCTGTAAAACTTGAAACAAACTGATTCGAAATCAGCATCGAAAGGTTAGTTGAAAACAAGTGGTAAGATAAAAAAAGTCTCAAAAATGCACAAAATCCCCTATTTTGTGTATTTTAACCTCAATTTTCTCAAAAACCTGATGTCATGGAAAAATTTGGAAATGTTTTCGAAAATGCCCAAAATCACGTTTTTTTGTGATCTTAATTTTCCTGTCATAATGGAACAATTTGAAAAAAACAGATTCGAAATCATTAATGAAAGGTTTATCGAAAACAAGTGGTCAGATTCCATACACATTCAAAATTTTTACGATAAAAAACCTAAAAATGCACAAAAGCACGGTTTTTTGTGAAGTTTCTTCAAAACCTGACGTGAAAAAAATTTAAAAACCAGATTCAAAATCACCAACAAAATCGAGTGGTTGAATCCAAAAATTTCACAGAAAACGTTTTTGAAAATGTCCAAAAACCTCAATTTTCTCAAAAACCTGAAGTTATGAAAAAATTTTAAATCTGCACCGAACGGTTAACCGAAAAGAAGTGGTCAAATCCCAGAAGCATAAAAAAAACTCCTCCAACATTTTTTGTGAACTTTGACTTAAATTTTTACAAAAACCTGAGGTGATGGACATCATCATCGAAAAGTTAATCGAAAAGAAGTGTTCAAATACCAGAAGCATCCAAAAAGTTCACAAATAACTCCTAAAAATGCACAAAAACACGTTTTTTTTTTTGAACTTTGAGCTAAATTTTCTCAAAAACCTGGCGTTATGGACAAATTTTGAATGCAGCTTTAAAATTACCATCGAATGGTTTATCGAAAATAACTCGTCAGATCTCAGACGCATCGAAACATTTTACAAATGTCGGCCAGAGTAGGTAATTCAACTATAAAATGGCACTTCTGAATATTAGGGCTAATGAATTTTAGCTTTTTTTAATTTTCAAAAACGAGTAGTGCGGAAAGTTGTGAAAGGATGTAAAAATATTTTTGTTAACTTTTATTCTTAGAAGGAAAGTATTCCAACTAGGATATTCAATCGATTAACCGTTTATCGGTTAACCGATTAATTTTTGTCGATTAACTGTTCGAATAATTTTAAAATACAAAAATGCAAATTTTCAAATAAGAAATAAATCAGTTAAATTGAGTCGATTAACCAAAATTTATTGTTTTTAGTACTTTTACTTATTTTTTGTGTATTAATTTTTTAGTTTTAATCCCAATCACGGTCTTGCTTAAAAATGTTCAGGCCTAAAAGAAATTACCAAACTTTCTGGGCAATTCAAGCAATGTGTAAAAACGTCGCCAAAGAAATATTTCATTGATATTTTGTTTAAAAAAATTGTTCTGAAACACTGGCACAATTTTTTATACATCGCCACCACTGTAACTTTGTCTAATAATAACTTTTAGGGTTTTCAATTTACCATAAATTTAAATTTTTGCTGGGTTCGGAAACCTATAAAACAGCGATTTTTTTTAACCCATTCCTGCCTAATGGGTATTTAAATACCCAAAAAAGTGTTGATACTTAAAAAAATTTTGCGCGGGCTAGATGGAAGATATCGGGCTGATTCTTTTTTCATAAAAAAGAGATGAAATTGGGCTAAATGTGAACATTTAACAAGATTTTTTTTTATTTTGTTTAACTTTTGTTTTTCACTGACAAAAATCGAAGATTTTTTTAATCGAAAATTAGGTAAAAAAATGCACCTAAAACGTGATGCGGGGGGGGTAAGGACAATTTTGGTTTTCACGAAAATTTATCGGAGTTATTTTGACACCCAATAGAAACTTTTTAGACCCCTTTCAGCTCAAACAAAAAATAAAAGTAAAAAATTACACGGCATAATACCCATGTCATATCTCAGGTCGGAGCTGAGGTAAATTTTTTTTTATTTTTTCTAGCAACTTCTGTGGTCTTCCAGGAACACATGTCAAAATTTCATCAAAATCGTACGAGCCGATCTATGGGCAGGCAGGAATGGGTTAATCTCAAAACTTTTGTTCAGAGCGACTTTTAGTTCGATTTAAATTTAACAAACACTTTTGATTTCAAAATTGGACGTTAAAAAAATCCATACATTCCATTTTTTTTAATATACTTTTCTAAGGGTTTTAGCTGCGCTGAGTCCGAATATGTACTCAGAATTTCTCCATCACATCAGGTTTTCGAGATATCTTAGCTTAAACTTTAAAAAAAAAACCCTGTTTTTCGCCATATTCTAGACGTCAAAACTGCGCGAGTTCACCTTTATTTATAAATCCTGGTATGTAGTCTGAAAGTCCTACTTCATACCTTTAAAATAAATGTTTAACCTCTGTTATATCTTGTTTCTTCTCTGAGATATCTTAACACGAAGTTTAAAAAATTTTAGGTATTCGCTATATTCACGGTATTTTTCCTATGAATGCTACATTTTTATGACGAACTTGTTAAATTCTTAAATTCCCAATTAAAAAGAAACAAAAAATGCTTTTTGAATTGTTTAGATATCTTGTCTATTTGCTGAGATATCGCCCGTTGAAATTTATATGATGTGTTTAATGAATACATACCACTCTCAGCCGCATCCAGAGTTACGAAATGAGATCACACTTCAGGTTAAGATATCTCAGAGATGCAACAAGGTATTATAAAGGTTTAACATTCATTTTAAAGGTGATTTGTAGAACTTTCAGACTACATATCAGGTTTTATAAACGTGAATTTTATAAAGGTGAATTTTCGCAGTTATAACGTCTCGATTATGAAAAAAAACGGGTATTTTCAACTTCAAGCTAAGCCCAGGAAAAATTTTTGGAACAAATTCCTGGTTCAACAGATTTTTGAATGTATTCTATGGTAATCACAACAAAATTTTCTATGTAAAATTATTTTTCAAAAAAATTATTAAAAATTCAAAAAAAAATACTCTAAAAATCAATTGCTTTTGGGACAATTTCAAACAAAAATCATTGATACTGCAATGTTAAGTAGAATCGGTTGCAGGCACTGTTGCCAACTATTTTTAACCAAAAACCTCTAAATTTCACGAAAAAAGCGCTAGAAACCGCCAAATTACAAAAAAAAAAAAAACGCTGAAAACCGAAAAACTTGGCATTTTTAATTGACAAAAAAGAAAAATTTTAAAAAAACCTCCAAATTATTTTTTCTACGAAAATTTACTTTTCATTAAAAACGCGCAAGAAACGGTCGAAAAAATTTTACCGGGAAAATACAAAATTCTCCCGCTAAATTACAAAAAAAGCGCTTGAAAAAAAGAAAAATTGGAAAAAAATCTCTAAATTTGTCCCACTAATTCCAAATAAAAAGCTTTCCCGCTAAAACAAATTTTCCCCCGCTAAATCCAAACAAAAAGCGCTAGATTAAGCGGAAAAACCTCCAACTTGGCAACAGTGGTTGCAGGGTAAAATGATGCGTTCTGGAATCTAATATTGGGAACAGAAAATTTTGCTGGGAGATATCTCGAAAACCTGATGTGATAGGCAAATTCTGAGACCAGATTCGGATTCAGCGCAACTCAAACCCTTAGAAAAGTATGGTTAGGGGTCTTGCTTAAAATATTACAAAAAAAAATTTATACAAATTGATAGCGATTAAATAACTTAATTACCATTTTTTTGGTGTCTAAACTTTTCCATAACATCAGTTTTTTTTTAAGATAATTGAGGGTAAATTCTCGAAAATTATTAAAAGTCCCAAACATTTTTAAGAGTCCCTAAAATTTAAAAAAAAAAATCGGCTAAATCCCGGGATTCAAAATATCCCGGGATCCCGAAAATTTTTCGTCAATCCCGAATCCACGGTTTCAGAAAAACCAATCCCGATTGGAAACTCTAGTCTGTATACAACACGATGCAGTCCTAAATAAAATCTAGACTCTTGAAGTTTAGCATGAATATGACTTACGGCCCCAGGTTTGTTATTGGACAAAAAGGGGAAAAAAAATTTTCCCATGAACTAAACCAACCTCTAAGAAAACTCAAATTTTTACATCGCAGTTGGCAAACTCCTCGAGCCATCCTCAGTGACGGAGCGATGACATGTCAGAGTCACACCTGACATCCACAAGACATCTCTATGTACTGGGTTGAGGACAGTTTCATACAAATTTTCAAAATGTCCTCACTCAAAGTCAGCAGTGGTCAGGGCTGACCTTCTGGGGACATGTCACCTAAGACTTCTTTGGGGAAATGTCTGACATAGGTCATGCGAAAATACAAAAAAATTTTCGTATTTCCTTTAGATTTTACTTTTATCCATTTTTCTTTATAAACTATCTTTCTCATATTTAGAAAAAACTTTTCGCTTTTTTTAGTCCCAACTGGATTTGAACCTGGAACCTCCAGTTTATTAGTCCCACACCTTACTACTTGTTCCAAACTTTATTTTGAAAATTGTTTGTCTATTTATTACTTTTATTCTACTTGTTAGATTTTGATTTTATTTTAAATAAATCGATAATATTGCCATCTTTTTCTTGGAAATTGAAGAATTTCCCAGATTTAAAATTCTAATTTAATATACTGCTATTCTGAAGACATTTCCTTTTAGACGTCTTAGAGGAATTGTCAACACTCTTAAAGCAAACATTCAGTGCTGACAATGTAAGGACATGTCATCAAGGATTACCTATGATTTGTCAGAACCTGAAGACATTTCCTCAAGGAATCACTGTGGAAAATTCCTCAGTGACGCATTTTCCAACTGGGATGTTTTAATTTAAAATTTGATAAAATTGTATTACTTGAGTGCAAAAATAGTAATAAAGGAGAGAAAGGTGTCCCCCAACATCCTCCGGCCCTTTTCCTCTAAAACGCCATTAAAATACAACCACTAAGTGTTTTTGCGTAAATTTACCAAGTTTTTGTTCTAAAAAATTGGCTAAATTACGCAAAAACACTTGGTGTATTGTATTTTGCACAAAAACTTGGCTATTAAGAGTAGGTGTTTTTGCGCGCAGAATTAGATTTATTAAAAGTTTTTGGATGTTTGCCAAACGCCTTAAAAAAAAATAAAAACTTTAGTAGGCCACAAAAGAAAAGTTACAGATTTTTTTCAAAGAAATTCTACTTCAATTATTTTTTTCGCGACTTTTATACATTTCAAAATAGTATGAAATAAAAATTTTCGAGCTCGAGGCCATTTTTAATAATTTTAATAATTTTTATTTTTTTATTAAATAAAAAAGGCCTCGAGCTCGAATAAAATTATAAATTACATTCATTTCGAAATAGTTTTAAAATAAATTATTCATTACTTTTTTCTTTTAAAATTTTTTAAAACAATTTGAAATTTTAAAACTTTTACACAAAACTTAAAATTCTATTATTTAAATCAAAACTGTTAAAACATTTTTGAAATCAGGGAATAAAAAAAAAAAACAAATTTCATTAATTGCCTAGGTTTTGTTTTTGGTTTTTTTATAGATGACGATTTTATTTGATAATCTACTGTTAATAAAAAATTTCAAAAAAACAACAAAAAAAACCTATTTAAAAATAAAAATGTGTATTCAACACTGATATTTAAGAAAGTACTGTATATTTAAGAATAACACCAACAAAATAATAAAAAATAAATTAAAAAATAAAAAAACACTTCATATATGTGTCCTTTTTTTTATATACACCTAAGTGAAACAGAAATTTCCTAAATGTCTATATGAAGAAAAATATAAATTAATAATAAAAAAAAAAAAACTGAAATATTATATTAGTTTGTAAACAAAATATATATAAAACAAAATTAAACTAATTTATGTAAATTAAAAAAAATTCTACGCTGAATGAAAGTATGAAAAAAATAAAGTAAAAAAAATATTTTTTTTTTTTTGATAAATGGATTGTTAAAATCTCTTGTGTATTTGTGTAATCTCGATGTGGCCTTCAGTAAAATTTTATTTTTTATTTTGAAAATAGTTGTTTTTGTTTTCTTTAATTGTTATTATTATTTTAGTTATTTAAAATCAAAAAAGAAAAGAACTATTAAACTAAATTTAGAACTATAATAATAATAAAAAATATTTAACGATAATATGATAATCAATTAGTTCCAATAAAAACAACTAGTATTTAATTTAACTTTTTAATGAAAACAACTTAAGTTTAAAACAAAATAATACAAAAAAAATAAACAAAAGCTAAAACAAGCATCTTTTGTAATATGTGTAAAATTTTATAAACCAAAATTAGAAACAGAAAAAAAAAACTTACCGCAAGCCCATAAAAAAAATCAATGATTTTTTTTTTCTTTTATATTAATGAATTTTAATTTTAAGTATCTAAAAAAAAAAGAAATAAATAAATAAATGAATAATAAATATGATGGAAAAAAATAATAACACAGCTTTATATTTTGATAATTTTCAGTAGCCGCCGCACAGTGGCGCCTTTTGACTTTTTTCGTTGCAAAAATCATAACTTTTGAACTAATGAAGATATTTTTAAAATTTAAAGAGCATTCGAAAGAAGACTCCCCTAGCTTCAAAATATACGAGCCGCAAGGCCGCGGCACTGTGCACAGTGTCGTTTTTTGACTTTTTTCGTTGTAAGCATTATAAATTTTAAAGTAATAAAGATATTATCAAGATTTATAAAGCATTTGAAAGAAACCCCTTCAGCTTAAAAATAAGTAGCCCGCATGGCCATTGGCCCACTGCAGCACAGTGCCTCGTTTTGACTTTTTTTCGTTTCAAAAATCATAAGTTTTGAAGTTATCAAGGAATTTTTAATGTTTAAAACGCACTTGAATTTTATCTCCTTTAGCTTCAAGAAATAGCATCCGCATTGTAATAGGCGGACACCTTTTGACCTCTTTTGTTGTAAATTGTAAATCTAAAAATCATTTAAAATGTAACTTCTTGTGCGTCAAATTAAGTCAATCCGCACGCTGGTATTCTCGTTAAGCGTTTTTGACTTGCCGATATATATTTAAAGTCTCGAAAAAATACCACTCTAATATGACAGAGAAAAAATAATAAAAACAAGTGAGAGTGTTAAATTCGGCTGTGCCGAATCTTTTATACCCTCCAAAATGTAAAAAAATAAAAAAAAATGGCAGGGACGTTTGTTTTTTGGGGTGGGGGGGGGGGTGATGGGGGTCAGTGGGGGACGTTAAGAGCACCTTCCCATCTCGATAAATTTAACAAATGTTTCATTTATTTAACAAAAATACAAAAAAACATGTAAAAATTGTATTTTTTCAGAGGTTGGTTCAGTTCTTCTAGGGGGAACTTTTTTCCCCCTTAGCCGATTTTGCCCATTTACGAACTAAACCTGCCTAGGACCATAAGATATATTCATGCCAAATTGCAGGAGGCTAGCTCTTTTATTTTGGACTGTATCGTGCCATCTACAGACGGACGGACGGACATTCACAGAATGTCATAGAATCGATCAAGGATCAATAATATAGGGTGTTTTTTTTAGAGGTTCACAACTTTGAATTGGTATTACGGCTTTATTTGACAACCGATCTAACTGCTGATAGTTGTGTTTTGTGAAGTATGGTTTGACATTTTAAGCAACGCTTCCAAATTGTAGAAATTTTTTATCAAAAAAATGCTTCTTTTCGTCGAAGTAAAATTTTATTCAAAGATCGTATTAATTGGTTACCAATATCGTTTGATTTAACCCCACTGGATTATTTTCTGTGCGGCTATGTAAAGCAACTTGACTTTTCCGATAAATTAGAGACAATTAAATACCTGGAAATAAACCTTCGACGAGTTATTGGAGAAATTCGAAAAACGGCCTCAAATTCTGTGAAAATTGTGTGAAAATGGAGGTTCAGATTACTCCATGTACGAGCCATTTTTGGTATCGATATGGTTCCAAATCATATTTAAACATTAATGTCATAAAATTATCTATCCAATAAAGTCAGCTTGATTGATATTAAAAATAGTTTTTCTTACTTTATTTTAATTTGAAGTTCGGTAACAGTAAAAAAAACACCCTATATATAATATACGTTAATAAATGGTTACCAACAAATTTGAGTAAATTTTCAATTTATAAAACTAAAATTTTACTTGAACTTTTTTTTGGTTTTTTAAGTACTTTTTTAATTGTCCCAGCAAAAAAAAATCGAAGTAGTTCAAAACGAAGTAGTTCTAAACTACATCAAAAGTAGCAATTAGTGAATATTTTTTGTTGCAAAAAAAGTAGTTTAAAATAACATCCAAATATGTCAATAAGAAGGAAAATAATATGGATTCCACTTCTTTAGAACACTATAGTCGGAATGAGTTTTTTTTAAATATTTTTAAACGTAATGAAAAGAACATATTAATTTAAATTTATTTAATAGAGTTTTAGTCTAAACTATAGTTTTATATATAATTGAAAGGCAAAAAGTTAATATTTGATAGGTTACAATTCCAGGAATAAAAACATTTTTTATTTTTAATTTGTTTAATCTTAAATTTGGTGTAAACTGATTTTGTTTTTATACCTTTTAACTACAGTATAGGGGGTACACTCACTTTGTCATTCCCCATAAAGACAATCGTTGCCTAAAATGCAAATCAAAGTGACAACACTCTAAAACGCAACCAACCTCTAAAACGCAATTTTTTAGCGATCATTGTTTTTTTGTCAAGCAAATGAAACAATTTTATGTCGGATGAAGTATAAAGTCCTGAACTTAGACCCAATTTTTTGAGGTACGAACACTTTTGTGGGCGTAAATATGTATAATAGGGTTATAACTTTTTTATGTCGAAAAAAAGCTCATCCCCAACCACGCGATGGGCAATGTTGTACAGATAATAAAAATCTTTTATTTAGTTCATTTTGATGAAAAAAAGTTCACGCACCAAATGCAATTTCTAAAACTTCCCCAGGAATATTTTTTTAACTTTTATATTATACCCTCAAATGATAATTATTTAAAAAATACACTACTGAACATTTTGAAAAAATATTGATGCGAGTGGGCCGCGACCTTACACAGTTAATTGCAATTTCCATCACATCAAGTTTTTGGGAAAATTGATGTCAAAGTTAAAAAAAATCGCCGTTTTGTTAATTTTTGCCAAATCATAGCGGATGTACCCGATATGATAGCGACTTAAAAATAAGTCGAGGCTAAAGCTTAAACATTGCTCTTAAGGATTCTGAACTTTTTTGGTCAGTCGCCTTAGCCCCTTGGGCACCAATTGTCTCTCAATGATGTCTTGTTCCCAAAAAAACGATTTTTGCCGCTACTTATCATGGGAAAAAAAATTTAAGGCTTATAAACATGATTACAATTATTCTCCTGGTCACAAATCCGGTCTCCATACTTTTTAAGGGTAAAGCTCAAACATTGCTCTTAAAGACGTTTAACTCAATTCATCGGTCGCTTCAACCTTTGGAGCACCAATTGTCTTTTAATAAAGTGTTTTCCCCCAAAATCTTTTTTTGATATGACGGCATTGAAATACAATTGGTGCCCAAAAAGTTAAGGCGACTGACCAAATGAGTTCTGCATCTTAAAGAGGAAAGTTTTAGCTTAACCATCGACTTAGTTTGAAGTCGCCATAACATCGGGTTCATCCGCTATGAGTTTCCAAAAATGACCAAAACGGCGATTTTTTTTAACTTTAACCACAATTTTCTCAAAAACCAGATGTGATGGAAAAGTGTGGAGACGGGATTTTTGGCCAGCAGAACTAATGTAATTAAGTGTACAAGGTCGCGTCCCAGTCGCATTTTCGATGTTTAGTAATGTTATTAGAACATTGGCATCGTCAGAATCGCTTACTAAATCTACTTCCTAATGAATTCTAAAAATACACTTTTTAAGTAGTGCAAAAATGCTCTTAAATAGTGATCTTAAAGATGTAATTAAACTTAACATACAAAAACTTAAACTATGACAACAGTATGAGTACTACTTTATATGTACTTAAAAATTGTAAAAAAAAACTACTTATTTTGCGCGACACCGCCATGTTAAATTCACTAGAGTTTCAGCAAAGTTAGAACTACTTTAGCAGCAGTTGAACTACTTTTTATTAACATTTTAGTATGTTCTTTTTTTGCTGGGGTGTCAAGTAAAAGTTTACATAAATATTTAAAAAAAGTTTTACCTTTTGAACTAACCAAGTATATTTATGTCTTAAAGACATAGGCAAATTTTAAAAAGATGATTAGAAACTTTCAAATATATTAAAAAAGAACTATAAACTCAATGAGAATTCAAAACACTAATTTTATTTTTTTTGTAATTAGCTGTAGGTTCAATTTTAACAGATCATTCACTAGGGTTAAAAAAAATTGAGACATTTTTAATTAAAAACTTATTAAAAATCTTGTTAGATAACGTTTGTTTCTTTCTTTGTACACAAACCTTCGTCTATTTAAAAAGTTCTTAAAAATTCCGAGATGAAACATATGTTTTTCGCAATTGTTATGTTTAACTTTGTTTTATTAAAAATACAAAATTTTAACTTTTAAAATATCTTAATTCGTTCAGGAGTTACGGCTCGTCAAAGTGGTTACTTATAGAAAAAAAAATTCCGCTAGGGGGCGTTATAAGCAAATAAAAAAGCAAAAAAAAACAAAATAATAAATTAAAGACCAATACATCTACTAAGCTTGGTACAAAATTCCAGTGGATCTCAAAACTGACCAAAATCTGTTAGGATATTTAAAAAATATCTCCTTTTCGTAGTAAAAGTTGTTACAGTTTCTTTGTTTTTTCATGTACACGGGCAAGTACGGGCACCCAATTTTTATTGAATATGTTAGAGTATTAAATACTAAGCATCCTCTGTTTAATAGTTCCCGTCACAAACCGTCACTTTTTTTATTCTATTCTATCAAATATAAAAAAAGACCGAAATATGGTGTGTTTGCAAAACTGCGTCAAAAAACAAAGTATTCGACCAAAAAACCCGTTTTTTATAACGTTTCATTTGAATTAATATACCTTTCAAACGACACCAAAAAAATAATGATCGGTTGCATAGTTTCCCTGAAATTCAATTTAAAATATGATATATATTTGTTAAGTTTTAAATTTTTTCTGCAGACTGAAAAATTGCCAACTTTGGGTGGCTCTATAATTCATAATTTTCATCCGATTTCAAAAATGTTTTTGGATTCTTAATCAGTGAGGAGTTTTCAATCAGATGTAATCATTCATTTTATCAAATTCTTCTATCAATTTTTGGATTTTTGCAACGCTTTTAGGGAAAAGGCGCCACAGTGCGCCGTAGTGTCCTGAGGGCGGTCATAAATAAAAGCAAGTAAAAATTTAAATTCCGCCTTACCGAATTTATTGATATCTTCCACAATGCACAGTGGGAGATTTGGAAATTTTTTTTGGAAATAATTCAGATATGCAGTAAGTGCTAGACCGATAGCCATGAAGTTTGGAAAGTTAACGTATTTTCGAGCTTAAATTTTGAAGTTGGAGCCCAGCGGTTGAACGGGATCACCTATTATATACAATGGATCACTAGTAATTTTTACAAAAATAAAAAAAGTTAATTTGGAAGCATTAAAGCGGGCAAATTTACACGATGGCATTTCCCAATTGCCAACACTACTTGCACAATAAGAACTTGTTTTGATGGCTTGTCAAACTGTTAATGTTTTTGAAGCAGATAGAGTTGTCAACTATTCGCCATATTTCAAAAACCGGTTTTCGAATAGTTAAAAAAAACGCCGTTTTTTTAAAACCGTTTTTTGGTTTTTTTTTAATTGAAAACCGGTTCGAATAACCCGTTTTTTTAGTTTTTTTTTATTAATAAAAATAGTTAAAAAAAAAAATTATAAAAAAGTTTTTATTTCTTTTTAACAAAAAAAGAGAAAACAAGTGAGAGTGTTAAATTCAGCTGTGCCGAATCTATTATACCCTCCAACATGTAAAAAAATTAAAAAAAAAAATTTGACAGGTACGTTTTTTAAAGGGGGGGGGGGTCAAGGTAGGGGGAGGGGTCGGTAAGCTGGGGTGACTACTTGGCCCTCGCGGTATATGTTTAGAAGTTCATTTTTGTCTGCTTTGTGCACTTAAGTATTATAGTTTTATAATTATTTAAATTATTTTTTTATCCACGCCCTTAAAAGAGGGGCGAGGCAAAAAAGGCGAAATTTTTTAATCCCCTAGGTCCAAGCGAAGGACTATAAACTTCTAAGAACATAAAAATATTTCATTTGGTTCACAAAAATACAAAAAACATCAAAAAATATTAGCATTTTTAAAAGGTTGATTTAGTTCTTCAAGGGGGAACTTTTTTCCCCCTAGTCTGATTTGGCCCATTTCCGAACTTAACCTGCCTAGGACCATAAGACATATTTATGCCAAACTTGAGGGGTCTAGCTCTTTTATTTTGGACTGCATCGTGTTAACTACAGACGGACGGACGAACGGACGGAAGGACGGACAGACAGACAGACAGACAGACAGACAGACAGACAGACAGACAGACAGACAGACAGACAGACAGACAGACAGACAGACAGACAGACAGACAGACAGACAGACAGACAGACAGACAGACAGACAGACAGACAGACAGACAGACAGACAGACAGACAGACAGACAGACAGACAGACAGACAGACAGACAGACAGACAGACAGACAGACAGACAGACAGACAGACAGACAGACAGACAGACAGACAGACAGACAGACAGACAGACAGACAGACAGACAGACAGACAGACAGACAGACAGACAGACAGACAGACAGACAGACAGACAGACAGACAGACAGACAGACAGACAGACAGACAGACAGACAGACAGACAGACAGACAGACAGACAGACAGACAGACAGACAGACAGACAGACAGACAGACAGACAGACAGACAGACAGACAGACAGACAGACAGACAGACAGACAGACAGACAGACAGACAGACAGACAGACAGACAGACAGACAGACAGACAGACAGACAGACAGACAGACAGACAGACAGACAGACAGACAGACAGACAGACAGACAGACAGACAGACAGACAGACAGACAGACAGACAGACAGACAGACAGACAGACAGACAGACAGACAGACAGACAGACAGACAGACAGACAGACAGACAGACAGACAGACAGACAGACAGACAGACAGACAGACAGACAGACAGACAGACAGACAGACAGACAGACAGACAGACAGACAGACAGACAGACAGACAGACAGACAGACAGACAGACAGACAGACAGACAGACAGACAGACAGACAGACAGACAGACAGACAGACAGACAGACAGACAGACAGACAGACAGACAGACAGACAGACAGACAGACAGACAGACAGACAGACAGGCAGACAGACAAAGAGACAGACAGACAGACGGACATCGCTAGAATGTCTTAGAATCGATCACTGATCAACAATTATACACTCAAAAAATTATGTTAGTAAAATCAACTGAAAATGTCAGTTAAAATAACTACTTTGTAAGTTGTTTTGGGGTCAAATACTTTTTCAGTTAAATCAACTAACAATGTTACACAGTAAAAAGTTATGGGTTATATTTAAAACCTACACGCAAAAAAATATTTTACCAAGCGCTTGGGAGGAATCACATTAAACAAGATTTTTGCGTATATTATGCGAGAACTAATAATATTCTACCAAGCGCTTGCATAATTATACCTAGCTTTGCAAACGTTTCAAGAAATTTCCCATGACCTTGCATAATTTTACTAACTTTAAGATAAAACAAGCAAACGCTTGGTAAAATGTTATAAGTTTTTGCATAATATACGAAAAAATATTGTTTAACGTGATTCCTCCCAAGCGCTTGGCAAAATATTTTTTTGCGTGTAGCGGAGCACATTTTAAACTACTTTGGAATTAAACTCAAAGTTAAATCCGAAATGTGTTATATGCTAAACCACATAGGGATTAAAAATTTGATTATCTTTATGTCATTTTTTTTAGTTTTATTTTGATGCCAAAAAATAATTAAATTTCTTATAAAAAATAAACGTCAAACGTCATCAAAAAATTGTATTTCATCAAGTTTAAGATAAACACTTAACAAGGAATTGAAAACAGCTGTCATATTGAGTGAACAAAAAATGCTTATTCATTCAATGAAAGTGAGAAAAGAGGTTTGCAATGTACACAAAAGTGAAATCTTTATATTATCAAAATTTGTGATCCAGAAAGTGAAGATTTTACTACGACCGAAATATAAATATCAAGTAAGTATTGACTACAAACGTTTATCAATCATTTTAATTGATTTTTGGTTAAATTTACTTTTAGGCCAGCTGAATCTTGAAGCAGAAGGCAGAGAGATGGAATTTTTAGATCACGACAGTGCCTACCCCCAGGAATAATTTCTTAATATAGAAGCAGTAGCAGTTTATTTTATGCAGAGTTGTGCTGAGTTTGGGTGACAAATCAACATTCCTCTTGATTTTAACTTTATTCATGTATTTGGTCTGTATTTGTATTCAATACACAAAAATATTAAAAACATAACCTTACATTTGTTTTATTTATTTTTGGAGAAATTTAAGTCCTGCCTTGTTAAAATAAACACCTGTTTAGGTGTAAAATTATTTCCATTTTTTGGTTTTATTATAACACCCAAAAATAAATTAAAAATCCATTCTCTCACTCTCTTTTTATCTCTTTAAAAGTAAACTTTTTATGGAATAAATTAAATTATTTTTGGCATTGTTATATATACACACCAGCTAGGAATTAAAATTAACCCAAAACTTTTTACTGTGTAGTTATTTTAACTGACAAAAAACAACTGACTTATGTAGTAAAACAACTTACATTTGTAGTCAAAACAACTAAAATGTAGTAAAAATAAAAAAATTTATAAATTTTTTTTTTTTCAAAAAAATTTTCAGAAAAAAAAGTTAAAGACCAAATTTTTTCAGTTTTTTTTTTTTTTTTTAAAAGTAGTGAAAAATAACAAAAAAAAACAAAATTTATTTTTATTTTTTGAGAAAAAAAACTTCGAAAATTTTTCAGAGATAAAAAAAATAAAATTAACTACTTTAAATAACTGTTACTACATCACAGTACTTTTTTGTTAGTTATTCAAAAAAAGTACTTAAAATAAATAACAGAAATAGTTGTTTGATATTTTTCATACAAAAACAATTGACTTTGTA
This sequence comes from Pegoplata infirma, assembly GCA_963921195.1. Classification (NCBI taxonomy): domain Eukaryota; kingdom Metazoa; phylum Arthropoda; class Insecta; order Diptera; family Anthomyiidae; genus Pegoplata; species Pegoplata infirma. Next base: position 161,324,716 of record OY992537.1, on the reverse strand, counting down.
GTTGAAAATAACTAACTACTGTAAAATATACAAACAACTAACATGTAAGTAGTAACTTACATAATTTTCTCAGTCTTTTAGTGAAGTGGTTAAAGGTAACTTCGTTAGGGCTGTGATAAACAGGCAAAATGGGGATTGTAGTATTCCAAGGGACAAGTGGAGTTTAGTTTAAACTAAACTAAATGAAATCTACTATAGGCTCCTTGAGAGTATGCCTGATTTTCTCCCTACTACTGTCAACGCAGGTTGGTATCAGGGGCGAGTAAAACTCGTTGCTTTTGGGAACGAAAGATCCGCAGCCGTGTTTAAGGTTGCCATTAGCCAAGTGGGAGAGTTATGGCCTGGAGCCAGACTGGACGTTGTGGAAAAACATGATATCCCCTCGCAACCCAGAGCTCATGCATAGATCCCAATGGCTACAAATGACACTGCGGTGATTCTTAAGATGATAAAAGTCTGCAATCCTGACCTTCCAACTCAGAATTGGCAAATTTCCAGATTGGGTGAGATGGAGGGCGCTCGTCGTCAAGCAGTGGTCTTGGTTAATGAGGAATCGCTTCCGCTTTTAGCCAGGACTGACGGCATTATTAGATTTGGATTTTTTCATATAAGAGTCCATGTCTACAAGGGCGACCAGAAGACTATTTTGGACGCAGACAAGCCAGTGGCAGAGTCGGCTGGGGAGGAGAATCTGGAAAAGGTTGATATTCAGCTGGCCGATTCTAGGCTGATGGGAGATGCATCTGGCATTTTTGAAACCGAATCTGGTAACGAATGCGACCTCTGTGATGGCATGGAGGATAAAGCTGATGCCACGATGGGTGACATTCAGGACGAGGCCCATGCAGTGAGGAATTCGGAGAGTTCTGTTGCCTCCGATTCAGAACAGATGGGATATATATCTGGCTTATTCGAAACCGAATCTGGGGACGAATACGACCTCTTTGATAACACGGAGGATGAAGCCAATAACACGGTGGTGGAAAGGATGGTGGAAATAAAACAAGATGTTGCGGTTCCTACAAATAAACCTCCATCACTGTAAGGCAGCCTCAGTTGCACTCTTGCTGCGCCTGACGACAGGAGCAGTTGACTTGGTTTTTATCCAAGAGCCCTGGGTGCGGGGTGGCAGGGTTTGCGGATTGAAGACCCCTGGGTTTAAGTTGGTGGTTGCCAAAGGTGAGGGCTCACCAAGAGCCTGCATCTTGGCAAAAAATGGCTTAAATATATTCTTTTTATCAACTTTTAGTGATATGGATGTTACAGCGGCTAGCTTAGAGCTTCATGGGAAATCTATTTGGCTCGCCTCTGCGTATTTTCCTAATCCGGGGTCAATACCCCCGGAGAAGGTTGTCGGTCTAATTCGGGAGTCTGAATCTAGGGGACACCAGTTAGTAGTGTGTTGTGATGCTAATGCACATCATTCGATATGGGGAAGTACAGACACAAATGATAGAGGCGAATCACTTTTGGAGTTTTTGTTAAGCACTAACCTCTATATTTGTAACAAGGGTGGTGAACCAACTTTCGTTACAAGTACGCGGCAAGAGGTTCTTGACGTAACACTTGTATCAGATACATTGTCTGATAGAATTGATGACTGGAGAGTTTTGGAAGAGCATTCTTTCTCAGATCATCGCTACATTGAGTTTTTACTCAGGGAGCGTGCCCCGGTTGAGACAGTCTCTAGAAATCTGAGGAGAACAAACTGGGTGAAATATAGGGAGACTTTTTCTTTGCTTTTGGATGAAGTACCCTTATCTGAACCACATAGTTTGGCGGAAATTGACTGTCTGGTTGACCATATAACAAATGTTTGTAATAGGTGCCTGGATGCGTCTTGCCCTTCTGCAAAGCCTAGAGGGAAAAAAAAGCCACCTTGGTGGTCAAATGAGTTGCAGACGAGCAGAGATTCCTGCAGAAAGCTCTTTAATAAGGCTAAATTTTCAAGAGCGTACGAGGACTGGTCTGCATACAGGCTGCAACTTAAGAGTTATAAAAAAATGATCAGAAATGCAAAATGTGATTCTTGGAAAAACTTCTGTGGAAACATAGAAGACGTTTCTGAGGCATCCAGGCTGCGCAAGGTTCTGGCTTCTTCTCCTTGCACCCTGGGATACCTGAAAGATCCTAATGGGGGTGTGGTCTTCCTCCAGTGGAGAGTCGCTGGATCTCCTTTTAAACACGCATTTTCCGGGCAATTCCATGACGCCGTTTCAAGCTTTGGAACGTTCTGACGCCCAAGTATCTGAAATTGCTTCGGAAATAATTAATATGCCAACATTAATCTGGGCGATAAAAAGCTTCAGGCCCTATAAATCCCCGGGACCTGATGGTATAATCCCGGCTGAGTTGCAGCAAGTGTCGGACTATATAGCCCCGTTGCTGTATAATCTATACACAGCATGCATCAACTGGTCGTATATTCCTTTAAAATGGAGGGATACCAGAGTCGTATTTATCCCGAAGGCTGGAAAAGTTCCCACACAGCTCCGAAGGATTTCAGACCAATTAGTCTGTCTTCTTTTTTGTTAAAGACAATGGAACGAATGATAGACTCATATTTGCGTAGAGTGATTGACCCGCGGTTGCTTTCGACAAAGCAACATGCATACAGCAAGGGACGATCAACGGAAACAGCTCTTCATGAGCTCGTTGGTACCATCGAGAGATCGCTTTCGGTAAAGGAGTACACTATGGTGGCCTTTCTTGATATTGAGGGGGCTTTTAATAATGTCATCCCAGAATCGATAATATTGGCATTGTCGGGTCTGGGAGTAAAGCGTGAAATCGTTTTAATGGTGGAAAACCTACTTGCCAGTAGACGTATAACGTCTGAATTGGGAGCGTCCGTCATATCTCGATTTGTCAATAGGGGAACACCACAAGGAGGTGTTCTTTCGCCGCTTCTTTGGAACCTGGCACTGAATTCAATGCTACTATCTCTAGAAGCACGTGGTTGTCATGTTGTCGCATATGCTGACGATGTCGCGATAGCGGTAAAGGGGAAGCATCTGCCAACATTGCGGGACATTCTTCAGGGTTCTCTGAAAGATCTGTCTAAATGGGCAAGAGACTGTGGTCTAGGAGTTAATCCTAGTAAAACAGAGCTTGTTTTATTTACAAGGAAAAATAAGATTCCTGCTTTCGATCCTATTTCTCTGGACGGTACTGAAATCACCTTCTCAGATGGAGCCAAGTATCTTGGAGTATTTCTAGATAGGAAGCTGAATTTCAGGCGTAATATTGAGGAACGGGTGAGAAAAGCAACGATTGCTTTGTATTCCTGTAAAAGGGCCATTGGAAAACGATGGGGTTTTAGCCCCCAAGTCGTTCATTGGATCTATACAGCAGTGGTGCGTCCAATTTTGCTGTATGGAATCATTGTCTGGTGGCCTGCTTTAGAAACAAAAGCGAACTGTGTCTTTATCACGAAGGTACAGAGAATGGCGTCAATGTGCATCACTGGTGCTCTTCGTACTACACCTACGGCTGCATTAGAAATCCTCCTTCACCTGATACCCTTGGACATATTGGGTAGGCAGTATGCAGCTGCGTCGGCAATTCGACTTAATAGCACGCTGCAATGGAGGAGCAGCGATTGTGGCCATAGCGCGATCTTGAAAAAGATAACAATACCACAAAATGTGGATTGTGCTCCCTCTTTGAGCCTCTTTGAGCGCCACTTTACCACTATGATACCATCCAGGGAGTCTTGGATGGGGGATACTCCGGGAAGTGGAGCTACCATAAATTTTAACACAGATGGATCGAGGCTGCACGAACAAGTGGGCTTTGGGGTCTATTCGGAAGAGCTTGGATTGAGCCTGGCTCGTAGATTGCCAGATCATTGCAGTGTTTACCAGGCAGAGATGCTGGCAATAAAAGAAGTGGCTGACTGGTTGAGCTTCAATGTCTTGTCTACAACCGCAGTCAACATCTATACTGACAGTCAAGCCGCGGTCAAGTCCCTGGATTCAATGTTTCTGATAACAAGATCTGCCCTTAACTGCCGCACGTCTTTAAATGAGATGGCCAAGCAGTTTAACATACGACTCATATGGGTCCCAGGGCACAGAGACATACCAGGGAATTGCAAAGCCGATGAGCTTGCAAGACTAGCAACTACCTTACAGGTTCCAACAGAATTGGAATGTGTTGGTATGCCTCTAGAAACTTGCAAGCAAAACCTACGGCTTTGTTCTGCGACGGAGACTAATCAAAGATGGGCAAATGGATGGACGTGTGAGACAACACGACTGATTTGGCCTTCTCTTAATCAGGGGCGCACAAGTGAACTGATATCGCTTCCAAGAGGAGAGATTTCGACGGTGGTTTCTATAATTACCGGACACTGTCTTATAGGGAAGCACGCAGAGCGGTTAAATGTGCCGTCGAATGACTTTTGCCGAAGTTGCATGGATGAAGAGGAGTTGGAAACTATCGAACACTTTATTTGCCATTGCCCGGCACTTTCTGGTCAGCGACTTGCTTCACTGGGATCTAGGGAGCTGTACGATCTTTCTGATTTGTCGGATGTCAAAATTCAACATCTAAGGAGTTTCATAAGAAGCTCAAACAGGTTTAACGACAGGGACTAGTAGGGAAACCTATTACGATCCCGTGCTATCACAATGGACCTCAGAGTCTACGTGTGTTGACGTAAAACGTCAGCAGCCACTTACAACCTAACCTACATAATTTTCTGAGTGTATATACTTTATGGAGTCCCCGATCGATGCGTTACACACGGAATGACAAAGTGAATATACCCCCATACTGTAGTTGGAGGGTGTAAAAAAAATTGTACACAATCTATATGGGGCATTCCATGTGAAATCGGATACTTTGAAAAACTTTTTTTTTAGATTTTCCCAATTTGTTTACAGTTTTTAGTACCCTTCGAAAACTCCTTCGTGGTAAATTTTCAGATTTTTTTGATGACCCGTCCAAAAGATATCGAATTTTTAAAAATTGGTAGTTTGTTCCTTTACTCAAACTTCTTTTAATCATAACTTCTTCAATAATGGTCCAAATTTAAAATTTTTTTTTTTCAAAATTTTTGTTTTTTTACGTACTTTCTAAAAAAAAATCCCAAAAAATTCTTAAAAGCGCTCTAGTATGCGATTTTTAAGTTTTAAAATTAAAATCTCATTTTTGAAAATGTTTGTACTCTTCGATTTTTTGGAAATTTTTTTGTGTAAAACGTCTATCAATTCTACAAATTTTTTGCCCAGGAAGATCGTGGGATAACGATTATTACTATTTTTTTAAATTTTTTGAAAAAATTTTATTGTAATTTTCCAATCTTAAAATCATTTCTACTGCTCCAATGGTGCGTCATAGAGGGGTCCTTTATAAGACCGACCCCCATTAATTTTTACGTCTTAACATTTCTTTGGAACAAACTAATACCCTATCTCCAATTTCTAAGAGGGCTCCCACACAAAACGACATTTTTTAAAATTTGTTCCAACCGCTCTAACTGCCCTAATAGTGCCCTTAGAGCAACAAAATGTATGACCTACCCACAATATTTTTTTAGTACAAACATTTTCTCTAAACACACCTACCCTCTATCTTTAACTGTTAAGGCGGTCCCCATACAATTTTTTTTATTTTTTGTAAATTTGATTTATTTAATCAGCTTCTACCGGTCCAATGGTGCGTCCGAGAGGGGTCATTACTGAGACCGACCCCCATTTATTTTTACCCTACAACATTTTTTCAAAACATACGTACGCCCTATCTCCACTCCCTAAGTAGGCTCCCATACAAATAACAGTTGGAGCAAATTTTATAAAAATGTAATTTTGTATGGGAGCCTACTTAGGGAGTGGAGATAGGGCGTAGGTATGTTTTGAAAAAATGTTGTAGGGTAAAAATAACTGGGGGTAGGTCTCAGTAATGACCCCTCTCGGACGCATCATTAGACCGGTAGAAGCTGATTAAATAAAACAAATTTACAAAAAATAAAAAAAATTGTATGGGGACCACCTTAACAGTTAAAGATAGAGGGTAGGTGTGTTCAGAGAAAATGTTTGTACTAAAAAAATATTGTGGGTCGGTCATACATTTTGTTGCTCTAAGGGCACTATTAGGGCAGTTAGAGCGGTTGGAACAAATTTTAAAAAATGTCGTTTTGTGTGGGAGCCCCCTTAGAAATTGGAGATAGGGTATTAGTTTGTTCCAAAGAAATGTTAAGACGTAAAAGTTAATGGGGGTCGGTCTTATAAAGGACCCCTCTATGACGCACCATTGGAGCAGTAGTAATGATTTTAAGATTGGAAAATTGCAATAAAATTTTTTCAAAAAATTTTAAAAAATAGTAATAATCGTTATCCCACGATCTTCCTGGGCAAAAAATTTGTAGAATTGATAGAAGTTTTACACAAAAAAATTTCAAAATAATCAAAGAGTACAAACATTTTTAAAAATGGGATTTAAATTTTAAAACTTAAAAATCGCATACTAGAGCGCTTTTAAGAATTTTTTGGGATTTTTTTTTAGAAAGTACGTAAAAAAACAAAAGTTGTGAAAAAAAAAATTTGAAATTTGGACCATTATTGAAGAAGTTATGATTAAAAGAAATTTGAGTAAAGGAACAAACTACCAATTTTTAAAAATTCGATATCTTTTGAACGGGTCATCAAAAAAATCTGAAAATTTACCACGAAGGAGTTTTCGAAGGGTACTAAAAACTGTAAACAAATTGGGAAAATCTAAAAAAAAAGTTTTTCAAAGTGTCCGATTTCACATGGAATGCCCCATATATATAATTTCCCTATTTGTGTGTTCCTCTTTTTTTGTCTATCCAGAGCTTTTTGAAGCCCACTGATGAGCTACAAAGCTGAAAATTGGCATACATATAGTAAAACACCTGGGGCAGATCCTAACGTAGCCGGATTTTTGATTTTTTGTCTGTGGGCGGAGAAATAAGCGGAAAAGTGGGCGTGGCAAAATTCAATTTTTTGACATTTTTGCTAAATTTAAAGCCCCCTAATGACTTAGGAAGCTGAAAATTTCCTAGAATATAGTCTTAACGATGGCGCATATCCCCAAGTAGTCGGATTTAAAATTTTCACAATGTGGGCGGAGAATTGAGGGGAAAAGTGGCGTGGCAAAATTTGGTATTTTTTAACATTTTTACTCCTTTTGAAGCCCCCAAGTGACTTAGGAAGCGGAAAATTGCATAGCATTTAGTTCTAACAACGAAGCATATCCTGAAGTAATCGGATTTAAATTTTTAAGACTGTGGAAGGAGAGTTATGAGAAAAATGGGGCGTGGCAAAATTGTGTTTTTTAATATTTTAACTAATTTGAAGACCCCCAATCCCATGAAGATGAAAATTGACATTTTTGCTTATTTTAAAGTCCTCTAATGACTTAGGAGGCTAACAATTTCCGAGCATATAGTCCTATCGATGGAGCATACCCTGAAGTAGTCGAATTTTAAATTTTTGAACTGTCGGCGGAGAATTAAAAGGAAAATGGGTAGTGACAAAATTGGGATTTTTAACATTTTAACTTCTTTGGAAGCCCCCAAAGGAAGCGGAAAATGCGTAGCATATAGTCCTAATGATGTAGTATATCCTAAAGTAATCGGATTTAAAATTTCTCGACAGTTGACGGAGAATTAAAAGATAAAAGGGCGTGAAAAATTGTGTTTTTTAATATTTTAAATAATTTAAATAGTTTCTCTTATTTTTTGTGTATCCAGCGCCTTTTGAATCTCATTGATGGACTTAAAAGCTTAAAATTGGCATGTATATAGTAAAACACCAGACAGAGATTCTTACAAAGCCGGATTTTTTGCCTGTGCGCGGCGAATTACAGGAAAAAGGGGACTTGGTAAAATGATTTTTTTTTTTTTAATTTTAGAGTATTTTTAAGCTCTGTCCCAATGAATTAGGAAGATGAAAATCCTTAACATGTAGTCCTAAATATGAAGCATATTCTAAAGTAGTCCGATTTAACATTTTTGGAATGTAGACGGAGAGTTGAGAGGAAAAAGGGGCAAGGCAATATTGTGTTTAATTTTTTTAATTTAACTAACTTTAAAGCCCTAATGACCTACGCCGCCGAAAATTGGCAAGCATATTGTCCTGACACTGGAGCATATCCTAAAGTAGTCAGACTTAACATTTTTGGACTGTGGACGGAGAATTAAGAGGGAAAAGGGGCGTGGAGTATATTACTAACGATGGAGCTTATCCTAACACAGAAAAAAATATTCAATGGCAAAAAACAATTAAATATTTGCTCAGCTTAAAATTTCACATTCAATTAAATTTTACTGGAATCAATTAACCATTTGCTCAAATCTGAAAAATTCACAAAAAAAATTATAAAAACAAAAAAACTCATCATAGTAGGCTTTGAGTAACAATGCGATGAACGCTGTTGCGTTTTTTGTTTTAGTTTTCGTTAGTCGTCAAATAGAAAAGTACTTGCATGCACACAAGACGAAAAAAACCAAAATAATATTAAGCACAAAAAAAAAACAATTTAAACAAAAGACTTGAAAAGACTGACAAAAAACACTACAACTGTAAAATAATGATTAACCATTCACTCAGATCAAGCATTGGATTAATCAAAAATAACACAAAATTATTGATTAACCGCTCACTCAAATCAAGTATTAGTTTAATCAAAAATAACAGAAAAGCAACAATTAACAAATTACTCAAATCAAGCATTGGTTTAATCAAGGAACAGTCAATGACTGACCTACAATTTTCGTGCTTGATCCAACAATTTTTCTCATTAGATGACTTTTAATTAAAATAATGCTCAACCTGGTGTATTTCGTGCTTGATCTAACTGTGTAAAGTAGTTAGATTTAAAAATTTTGGAATATGGAAGGAGAATTAAGAGAAGAAATGGGCGTGGAAAATTTATGGTTTTACATCTTACCTAATTTAAAAGACACCTTATGACCTTGAACGATGAACATTTTAAAGCATAAAGTATTGACAATGGATCATATCCTTATAAAGTCAGATTTAATATTTAAACTGTGTACCTAGAATTATAAGGTACAATTCAAGTGAAAAAATTGTGTTTTTTAACATTTTAACCATTTTTAAAACCCTTCATGACTAAGAAAGATAAACATTCCCAGTCAGAAATTGCCAACCGTACCAAAAATTTTGTGTTGGTACAATATCGGGCTAGCCAAAAATACAACATTGTATAATGTAAAACAGTTTTACTAAAAATATTGTGTTGGCACGACTTTGTGTTTACATAAAACACTACACTATAGATTATAATTTAAAAGTTTAACATTTTTATTTTTTTTAAAAATTTTTCGATTTACATAGACCACAACTCTTTAATCTGAGTGAACACTTAAGTAGTTGCTTTTTCAACCAATTTGTACAAAATGGTAACTAAAAAGCACTACATCGAGATTTTCAATACATCCCTAAGCAAAAGTTAAATCCAATGTCGTAAATTTGTAAAATCAACGTTAACCCAACGTTAAAACAAAAGTCGAGCGATCGTTGGCCACTGTTATCATTTCAACCTCGGAATGACGTCGTAGACATAGAAACAGGTATGATTCGCCAACGTTGGTACCGTCGCCGCCAACTTCATTCCAACGTTGGCCCGTTTGTATTTTTCTGCCTGGGTTGCCATGTATATAGGAGTGCCCATGGGACAGATCCACACGATAAATTTTTGATATCCGGTTTAAGGACGGAGAGACGAAATGGGCGTGCTAAATTTAGTTCTAAAATGTTATCAATAAAACTTTTATCACACACCTAGCATCTCTCATAAACATTGGCAACATTTTAACAGAAGGTACGAAAACTGTTAGACGAGGAAAATATGTAGAGTATCCAAAACCGGTGGACCGGTTTTTTCATTTTCAAAAGCCCGGCCGGTTTTGGTTTTTATTCAAATTCGGTTTTTCGAAAAACCGGTGTTTTAAGGTCGGTTGAACTGTTTTTTTTTATAAATAACCAATTACATTGGTGTCACTTTGTAATTCTGTGGCAAAAAGCAAAAACTTCATAAGTGTTTTTTAATCATTTTTTTCGAGAGCACTTTTAAGATAAATATTTTAATACAAAATCACTGTTAATTGACATTTTCAATAAAAAATATGCTGTATATTATTTCAAAAAACATGATGGGGGTTAATATGTAAAGAGTAATTAAATAAAAATAACTAAACAAGATTAACTTAACTCGACTTATGCACTTCTTTCTTTTTGCCTCAGAATTTATAGAAAAAATTGGCAGCGATTTTAGTCCAAAATTTTGAGCTATATTTTGCAAAACAAAAATCGATCGTGAATTTTCAACAAAAATAAATTTTTTTTGAAAATAAGCCAAAACTCTAACGAAAATTGCTTTTTGTTTCTAAAACGTTATTTTAGAATATAAAACCAAACGTTTTTTTTTTTATATTTTAGGTTAAGTGAAGTTAATAAAATAATTTTGTATCTTATTTTCTTCTATTTAATTAACCAATTTCGTTTTTTTAAATAAAAATCTAAAATTATCAAAAAACCGCAAAAAAACCGGTTGACCGGTTTTTTACATTTAAACCGAAACCGATTTTTTTAAATTTTAGATTTTTCGAATAATCCAAAACCGGTTTTTGGAAATCGGCGGTTTTTTTGGATACTCTAAAAATACGATAATGTTACAAACATTGCTAACTTTTTATATCGAAAAAGCGCTTAATAAATTTTGAAAAAATATATCAATTTCTAATAACTATGGTAATATTATTTAAGAAACACCTTTCAAAGTGTTTAAAACAAATTCTTAGCAAATAAAAAGTCATTGGATTTACCGATAATCAACAAAAAACTTTTTTTATCGCTAAATGCAAAAAAAAAAACGTTCCATTAAGTCGGAAAAACGGCCAATTGCAATACTTTTTTCAATTTTCGTTTTTGTTTGTTCATTCGTCCTCTGTAATAGCATAGTTAGCCAGTGCGGGTTTAACAGGAGTCGAGTGACTTCAGATATCTTTATCTATTGAGAATCTTTGCTTTTATACTCATTAAATTTTTTTCCAGTTTTGGGAAATATATTGATGTAACTCAATCTAGCAATATTAAATTTTTATAGCACAAAATTAATTTTTTATAAAGTTTGGTAAAAAATTTAAATTATTGAGAAAAGTGATTTGGTGTTCCGCCTGGCAGGGACAGGCTATTCGACTAGTTCAGAAAATATAGTCCATATAATACCCTACACCCGGAAAATGGGTCCCAAGCTTAAACATGGACTGTTTGGATCTATCTTTTGTAAAATCTTTAATGAGTGTAAAAAACACTCACAATCCAAATTTTTGTGAATTAGGCTTCTATTTGTTGCAAATAAACCGCTTTAACTGAATATCGGGCGTAATTGGTACATGGGCCAGGTCCGAAAATGGTCCGATTATAATCAGATGCGATTAGGTTATTGAAGTACGTGTTAAATACATACAAACAAAACTTTTATTAAATATTTTCTAGTTTCATGAATTTTGAGAGATTTTTGTGAATATCGGGAAGGTGGTTTGTAGGGGGCTACAGGAAGAACTGGTCCGTTTCCTTTAAAATTCAGCATGGTGATTTGTGAATACAAATCACGTTTACCTGCGAAAGGATACCTTTTATAAAACCGCTTTTAGAGTCATAGACAGAAATTAAAAGGCGATGTTTGTATGGGGGCTAGGTCAAAACATGGACCGAGTTTTTCTAATTTCAATAGGCTTCGTCCTTGGGTCAAAAGAATCTTAAGTTTCAAATTTCAATCGGTTGATAATTGCGACCTGTATCGTGTTTACACCGTTACATGGACAGACGGACAGATGGACGGACATTGCTAAATCGACTCAAAAAGTGATTCTCAGTCGATCGGTTTACTTGAAGGTGGGTCTTGGACCAATTTTTTGGGTACTTACAAACATCAGAATAAACTCATTATACCCTGTACCACAGAGAGGTGTAGGGTATAAATACATTTAAGTGTCTCTTCACAATACAACATCAAGCAGTAGACAGCAAAATTTCCGCATGTATTTTGTTGTTTTTCAGCAGCAAGCAGCAGACGACAAATTTTCCATACAGCAAACAAAAAAAATATGTATGGGAAATTTTGTTGTCTGTTGCTTGCTGCTGACAACAAAATTTCCGATACATATTTGCTTGCTGCTAGACGAAATAACCTTAAGACCTTGAGATCGATAATATAATCGAAGTTAAAGATATTGCAAAATTTATAAAAGTGCAAAGACTGAGCTGGGCAGGACATGTAGCAAGAATGCCTCCGAATAGAGCCCTACAACACGAGAGCGAGAGGAAAGCCGAGATCAAGATAGCTAGATGGAGTTGAAGAAGATTGTAGAAAAGATACTCACAAGATAGATCCGAATGGAAGAAGAAAGTGGACAAGGTTAAGGCCCACCCCGGGCTGTAACACCAAAAGATGATGATGATGTTGCTTGGTGCTATATTGTGAAGAATCACAGCCGCGTCTTTTGAACCTTCTAATTTTTTTGTCATTCAGAAACAAAATGTCATATACAGAGTTGTATTTTACAAAATTTGTAACAAATGATGACCAAAAAATGAAGTATTATGTATTCGAAAATGTCGAATAATTCGACACAAAAAACCGGTTTGAAAATAGCGAAAACCCCGGTTTTTCGAATAATTCGGAAACCGGTTTTGACAACTCTAGAAGCAGAGAAGTTGTGGAGTTTATGCACGCAAAGTTAAACAAAATTAAAAACGTCGTTGGAATGACAAGTTGAAGAAGTTTTTTTATAAATGTGTATGTTGTTATTTTTGATCCCAATCAGTGTTGCCAGTGGATTTTTTTGAAAGTACCTACGCTTATGAAAAAAAATCCATTTTTTCCCTACATTCGAAAAAAATTTCCCCTACAATTTATCCCTACATTAAAATTGGACAAATTTAATTAAAAAAAAAATATTAAGTTCCAATAATTTTTATTTTTTTAATGTATAATATTAACAGATCATCGCCCAGCTAAATATTGGGTTGCAAAGACCCGGTGTGGAAAAACTTAATCTCCTACAAAACCTGTTCTACTTCTGGTGCTACACTGATGTTTTTTGTATAGAGATTGTCCCGAAAGTAACAGGTGTTTGTAAGAAAAAAATAAAACTTGTTTTTTTTAAATTCGGAATCCTGTTCTAGAACAGATTTTGTCAGAACCGCTTCTAAAATATGTTTCTGGGTGTTTTCGATTATTTTTCTCACAAGTCTAATATATTTTTAATCAAAAGCGTCAAAATTTATAAGAAAATACTTGAGTTGCTTAATATTATTCGAAATCATAAGATTTGCTCTTTATGATACTTCTTTTTCTACTTTCATATGTAAAATGAGTAAAGTTTCGTACTATAAATAGGAACATTTCTATTAATTTCGAGTAGATTATAGAGTTTGTTAAAATTTACCCAATTAATATAGGTACCTTTTTAATTAGAGTGCACAAAAGATTTAAAAAAAAAAACATTCTAAGAATTTGTTTTTAAACCATCTATGAAAAGTACTGTTTTTTACTACAATTCAAGGTTTTGGGCAACTTTTAGCTATATTTTGAAAAAGTACCTACATTTGATGAAATTCTAAAAATCTGTCCGTTTTTCCCTACGCTTCAATTTTGAGAACAAAAATACCTACATGTAGGGATTTTCCCCTACTTCTGGCAACACTGATCCCAATTATTTTATGTATTCAAGTTTGAAATCAAATAAATTTAACAAAAACTTTGTAATTTTTCAGTTTTTTTGATAAATTTCTGGTCATTTAACTCTGTTAATTTACAGAGTTTCTATTTTTTCTGTAAAATTTTGCACGCATTTAACTAAAACTTTGTTAATTTACACAGTTTTTTGTTGGGAAAATTCTGGTCGCCTTTATAAACATTTTACAGATAATTCTGTAAATTTACAGTTTTTTTTTATCGAAATCATTTTATAGAGTTTTCTTTGTAAAATGACAAAAAATCTTGCTTGTTGGAAATCTATGCTATTTTCTGCTGGCTCAGCAGGGTATTGCTGTAATTTAACAGAGTAATTATTTTGAGTGCATTCAAAATCGAGTCATGCACACAAGGAGACATTCCTTGTAAGTATTTTCTATAGTCAGTGGTCTTAAAAATTTAAACAATACAACTATTAGTTGTTGCTATATGATTTTTTTTTTATTTAAATTTTTTATTAAATAGTATACGTTTTGGCCAACAAATAGACAACAGCAGCCATAGAAAAACATTCATACACAATACATTTTAGAAAAGCAAAAACAAACATATTAATCAAATTATCGTCATCATGATTTGTAATCAGTGTAAAAAAAAATCGGGGTTTTTTCGCTAGAAATTCTGGCATCTAGAAAATCCCATGTGTTGCAACAAATGTACCAAATAACCAAATCCAATACAGCACAATATTTAATGTTGTATCCCAGTCCGCCAGTAGTCATTCATTCATTGCCAATTGTTGTCGATCTCTTACATTTTGTAGTTTGGTTTTGTTGTTGTGATCTTGATGATGATGTTGTTAATATCTCTCAGGGCAGTCAGTATTGTACAATTTAACATTAGGGTGTTGCGTATTCCACACTCAAAAAAGTATGTCGGTAAAATCTACTACAAAAGACAGTTGTTTTGACTACATTTTGTCGTTGAAAAGGCGTCCACTACATATTACGGTAAAAACAACTGAACATGTTGTTGTTTTTAACTATTGATTTTCAACTACAAAATGTAGTAAAAACTACTACAAAACTGTTTAATACAGTTGTTTTTTCTACAATTGCCTGAAATTTTATTTAAAAAATTTCTTAAACGTTTAAATGATTGATATTTATTTATTTAAAAAGCAATACATTTCAGTTGGTTGTATAGAATTTCGACATGATGACAATTTTTTGATGTATTTATCTGGAATTATAGAAGAAAAAAATTATATTAATAAAATGTTAAACAAAATAAATTGATTGTATTTACCTTTGTTTTTTTAATACAGTCAAACTCGGTTATAACGAACTCGGTTATAACGAATTCTCGGTTATAACGAACTAATTCTAAAGTCCCGACGTTTTAGCATCAATTTTCACACAAAATACTTCTTTTATAACGAACTCGGTTATAACGAATCCTCGGTTAAAACGAACTGCTTATTATGGTCCCACGAACATAATTTCATGTATATTTACCTTTTTATAACGAACTCCCATAAATATTTCTTAATGTGTGGCAGTCATGTTTTTCAAACTAACAAAAGGTTGGAATATTTTGGTTTATATTATAATTTTGATAAAATTTATTTATATTTTTAATGATTTCTTCTCAATAAGTTGTTTATTAACGAAAAAAACATCGAATAAAACAAAATGGGATCTATTTTTTTTGGAAATAAAACTATGTTGATAAAAAATATACCCCGCTTATAGCGAACTTCGCTTATAACGAACTAATTTTACTGGTCCCTCGGAGTTCGTTATAACCGGGTTCGACTGTAGTTCATTTCAAATTTTCACCGCTACTGATCAAAATTGGTCTGGAATAAAAAAAAAAACGAAATGCTTTGGCAAAATTGATTTATAAAAAAAAGAATTAATTTGCAATGTTTCAAAAAAGTATGTACATACCTGTTTTGTTGTGTATACAAAGAAAAGAAAGATGGCACGCTCATAAGTAAACAAAACACCGCATACATTTTATTTTGGGTTTTTTCCGATAGGTTTTTACGCACGCTTATGTGAGCGCTATATTAGGTGTGTTCCAGAACGTTACCGCGGGTGCCCGCGGGTACCCAAACCAGCCCGAAAAGCGTTCCCGTACGCAAAAATTGGGTAAATGAGAGAGTTTTTGAGAGAATAAATTTGTTTATCATTTTACCGAACTTACCCGTACTATTTTTTCGTGTAAATTGGTAACAATCAGATGTTGAGAAAACAGCTGATTTTTGTTGTGAAAATAAATTAAAAATTTTAATAAAATAAAAAAACGAAACAAAAGTAATGTTTAATTTTAAACAAAATAATATATTTAGTCATTAAAATCAACTTTTACAATTTGTTTTGCATTGTTGAACGTTTTTTTTTCTTACTAAAATATGTTAGCATTTCAATTTGTTTACATTTTTTATTTTTTGGGCTAGAAATGTGGTTTTTAGCGTTCCCGTACTTTTGTGCATTTTTGCGGTATGGTGAGAGTTTTTGAGATTTTCTCTCATTTTACCGAACTTTACCCGGAAAGTTCTGGAACACACCTATTATACACACTTGTTATCTCATTTATCCACTTATTTTCTTTCGCTCAAGAATATTTTTCCAAAAACATATTTTTTGTTATAATTAAATTTAATAAATTGTAATTTAATTTATTTAGATATTATTTATTTGGTATAAAAATAATTCCTTCCGCATCCCGCACAACCAACTCGCTCGACACATTCGATTGTAATAAAAATTTCTAGAAAAAAACGAGGTTTAGAAAAAAACTAAAAACAACTACATAAATCAACTATTGCTACAGTGTAGTATATTTTTTGTAGTTATTTTTTGAAACTACTACAAAAAAAGTTGTTTGAGATTTTTTCATACAAAAACGACCGAAATTGTAGTTAAAAACAACAGCTACTACTTACTACACAAACGACCGTCATGTAGTAACTGCAATAATTTTCTGAGTGCAATGAAGTGCTCAGATCAACTATTAATACTGCGGAAAAGTTAGTAAATTAGAGATGGGCGCGTGAGTGGATTTTGACTCACTCACGCTCACGACAGGAATATTTGAATCACGCACATTCACTCACAAGCATTTTTTTCTACTCACACTCATTCACAATCACGTGAGTAAATTGAATACAAGTCACACTCACGCAAACTTCACGCACACTTATTTATAAAAAAAAATCAAATACTAAAATTTCAAAAATCATTCAAAATTTTCAGCAAAATTTAAAGTTCAGCGAAATTATACATTTTCCCTCTTTTTTTGGTACGAAATCTCAAGTTACGCCAAATTTTAAGATTTTTTTGTTGCTTTTTTTTAGTACGAAAGGAAATATGAAAAGAAAATAAATAACGCAAACTCACGCAAAAAAATCGACTCACGTACACTCACTCACGCACACCCACATTCAATCACGTGAGTAAAATTGAATTCAGCCATTCACGCGTGAATCGCGCTTTAATCTGCTCATGTGCCCATCTATAAAGTAAATACATCATTATTTAAACACATACACAATTTTAGAGTGAGGAATTTTCCAAAATTTTAGAACTTATCTCCGAAATTTCATTGGGGAATACTTTTAACCGCGTGCCGGCAAGGGTCCACAAAGCCTATTATTTTATATCAGACTAACTATGGTCCAAAACAACCATTTGAAAAAGAATGTTGATTTATTTTGAGTAAAATGTTGCCTACAGCTATAAATTAGACGAAAATTTTGATAAAAACACATTTTCTTGAAATTCGGTAAATTCAAATTGCTCCACAGACCAACTGGATGAAGGAATTAAACCAAGATTTTTTTTTGTACAATCCCTGGGATGTAGTCAATAAAATCAAATGGCTAAACTAATATATTTTGAAATTTTGTTTTATAAAATTGTGAAAAAGTAGTTTTGAGCTCCAGCTAAAAATGCGATTCTTTTTTTGGACTCACGTTTGAGTGGATTATCGATATCTCAAAAAAATATAACTTTTCCGCACTATTAATAGTTGATCTGAGCACTTCATTGGAATTCGCACCACCCTATTGTACATACAACAGAATAAAAACAACAATAATTTGCAACGTTTTCATCATTAATGCAGTAATATATTGATGATACATGAACATTAGGGTGGATCGAATTATGCTTTTCAACGAATTTCATTCCGACTCACCGATATGTTTGAATATATCTAAAAACAATGCGGTTAAAATGTTATGCAGATCGGTGATTATATTTCGCTGCCGCCACACAGTGCGTAATTTTAGTCCGGTCTCTAACCTACATTTCTATAACCCATTGCACATTAGGGTGGAGCAAAGTCTCAGATTCTAAAACATTTTTCGTGTAGAAAAAATCTCGGGTTCTGAGACATTTTTCGTTTAGAAAAAGTCTTAGATTCTGAAACATTTTTCGTATAGAAAAAGTCAGATTCCGAGACATTTTTCGTATAGAAAAAGTCTCAGATTCTGAAACACTTTTCGTATAGAAAAAGTTTCAGATTTTGAGACATTTTTCCCCATAATAATAAAATCATAACAAAAAAATGTTTTTTTCTTGTCATGCAACTTTTTATATTTCAGCGGGGCCACAAATTCTTGTGTGCCCAAGGGCCCCGCCTTACCTTAAGACGGCCCTGTCTTTAATGCAATTTAAAATTAATTTAAAAAAAAAAGTTATTTTGAAGAATTTTTTTTTTTATTTAGAAATGAATATTTAGAAATGAAATATTTAGAAATTTTTTTTTTTTTAATTTTTACAGACCAAAAAAAATTTGTTTAACATAAAAACACTTTTTGAGTATTATACTCTATAAAGTAGGAGATTTCCGGAAAGTTTTGACATTTTATAAAAAACAAATAAAAAAAGTTAAATTCGACCTTGCCGAATGTATTGATAAAGTTTAGTTGAAAAAAGAAAAAAATCTGCAAAAAAAATTGTTGGTGAAGAAAAAAATTCGCGAAAATTTTTTTTTGTACAAAAATATGTTTGTACTTGTTTAAATACCATTCTGTGATCAATTCCGTTCACATGTGTCAACCAGCAGCCGAATTAAAGCATTTTGTATTTTTTAGGTTATGTTGAATGTACCAAAATTTTCGAGGTGTCCTTTTCTTTCATAACTTTGGAACCGCTGAACCGAATTCGCTCAAATGCAATACCAAACTACTTAGGGCAACAACAAGTAAATATGCTAACTCTTAGTCATATCTGTTTAATACTTAGGCCGTGATCACCATTTCCACAGACGGACATCGCTAGAATGTCTTAAAATCGATCACTGATCAATAATATATATGGGGCATTCCATGTGAAATCAGACACTTTGAAAAACTTTTTTTTTTAGATTTTCCCAATTTGTTTACAGTTTTTAGTACCCTTCGAAAACTCCTTCGTGGTAAATTTTCAGATTTTTTTGATGACCCGTTCAAAAGATATCGAATTTTTAAAAATTGGTAGTTTGTTCCTTTACTCAAACTTCTTTTAATCATAACTTCTTCAATGCGTCCGAGAGGGGTCATTAGTGAGAACGACCCCCATTTATTTTTACCCTACAACAGTTTTTCAAAACATATCTACGCCCTATCTCCACTCCCTAAGTAGGCTCCCATACAAAATTACATTTTTATAAAATTTGCCCCAACTCACTGTGGGCCAGCATCCCTGAATTTTGGCCATAAATAGACCGCTTAACCTATATGTAGAAAAAGTATTGCATATGGGTGTTAAAGGATCGCTGATCACGATTCTGGAAAAAAAAATTCAAAATTCAAAATGGCGGATCCAAAATGGCGGACATAATTTTTTAATTCTTTGTTTATTGTGTTTAATATAATCATTATCGATGTATTTGGGGTCGTTAATAACGAATATGAGCTCAGACTTTTAAAATTCAAAATGGCGGATCCAATATGGCGACAAATTTAAATTTAAAATTTTTTATATGTTGTCTTCTTTGGCCAAAAACTTCGATTTTAATGGTTTTTCGGATTTTAAAACTGATTTTGGAATTAAAGATTTGAAATTCAAAATGGCGGATCCAATATGGCGAATATGCTTTTGTAATTCTTAGCTAATTGTACTTAAATTAGTTATTTTTGATGTATTTAGGGTCAGTAATTACGAATATGAGCTCCGATTTTTTTAAATTCAAAATGGCGGATCCAATATGGCGTCAAATAAAATATTAAATTTTTCCTATGTTGTCTGATTTTGATGGTTTTTGGAATGCCAAATCTGTTTAAGAATCAAATATTCAAAATAGAGGATCCAATATGGCGGTCAAGATATTTAAATTATTGATTAATGTTTCAAAATATCACTAGGAAATGATTGCGCAACACGAATACGAACTCAGATTTTTTGAAATCAAAATGGCGGATCCAAAATTTAGGACATAGCTTTTTAAAAAATGTACAATGTTTAAATTTCTAAGTTTTTATAAATCCCTCTTTTTGCTTTTATCAGAAGATTTTAATGAAATATTTCTCTTTTAAATGCGTCAAAAAGTTCATATATTCAGTGGCTCATTTAAGAGAGAACTTTTTTATTTCCAATAAGCATTTGCCATCGTAAAAATAATGCTACAAGCTTACAATTTCGAAAAAAATATTAAAAATGCTATTGCCAAAATATGCCCACTTAAATGCGTTACCAGCTTTAATGTTTAGCACTAGAGATGGACGCTGGTCACGTGAATTACTCGTGATCGAAAGTGAGCGTGATTAAAACTTTTTGTTCGTGAGTGATAAGTGAGTGAGACAATTTTTTGCGTGAGTGATTCGTAGTGAGTGCAATTTTTTTGCGTGAGTCAAAACTATTTAATTGTATTGATTCAGTTTTTACAATTTTTTTCGTGTTTTAAATGTTTAGCGTGAGTTACGAGTGAGCGTGAGTCACACGTGAGTGGTGTTTTGTTTACTCACGTAAATAGTGAGTAAGTGTGAGAAAAAAAACGGTTGAGTAAATTATGTTTTTTTCGTGAGCGTGAGTCAACGTGAGTCAAAATTCACTCACGTGCCCATCAGCAGTTATCACGCCAATGTTGTCAAAGTGAGGCATTTTTTATTAGAAATCAATAGAAACAAAAATATCGAAAAATGTTGAAGTTCCATTTTAGGGCATTTCTAAACGTCATATTTTGGTTTATTGCCTCTAGATCAAAAGTTTATGAACGGTCGCACAGGGTCGCAAAAATGTGAATAGAATACATTGTCAGAGACAGATCGTAGTTCGAGGTTTGTCAATATCGTTTAGACTTTTTTGGACTTTGGTGTTGAAAAAAGGCGGATTTCAACAAAAGTATGAATTTCATAATTTATTTAAAAAAAATATGCTTATAGCTTACTTTTTGGCAGTTTATATCATGTGTTGAACAAACAGGTATGTCTTTAGGAGAACTTCACCGAACATTTGACAAAATATTGTGTCGAAGTACAAAAAAAAAATATTTGTTTCATAAATAAAAATATAAAAAAAATCTCAAACTTTGACTTTAACCTCATGCAAAAAAAAAACTTTAAGCTATAATAAAAAGATATTAAAGGTGGACAAAATTCAAGATGTCGACATTCCGAAAAAATATTTTTAAATATGTGTTGCCTTACAGAACTTATTGGCCAAAAAATGGAAATCCTGGCCCACAGTGCAACTGTTATTTGTATGGGAGCCTACTTAGGAAGTGGAGATAGGGCGTAGATATGTTTTGAAAAACTGTTGTAGGGTAAAAATAAATGGGGGCATTCCATGTCAAATCGGACACTTCGAAATTTTTTTTTTAGATTTTCCCAATTTGTTTACAGTTTTTAGTACCCTTTGAAAACTCCTTCGTGGTAAATTTTCAGATTTTTTTATGACCCGTTCAAAAGATATCGAATTTTTAAAAATTGGTAATTTGTAGAGTCCGACCGAATATTCGGTTTCGGTCTCGGTTTCGGCCGAATAATGGGGTTTCGGCCTCTATTCGGTATTCGGCAAAATTTTGGCCGAATATTAGCCGAAACCGAAACTTTTTGGTATTTTAAAAAATATGTAAAAAAGTCGCTGAATTTTTTGATTTCGTATTTCATTACACTTGTTTCAGTTCAATGTAAGAAATTGTTACAAGTTTATGCAATAAATGTAAAACTGTTTCAGTTCAAAAATTATTTTCTCCTAATCTACAAACGAAATATACAATTTTTTTGTAAGTTTTTTAAAAAACATATTTTTTTTTCAAAAATACAACAATTCCTATGGTTTAAAAGCATTATATGCTGTATATTTATCTTTAACAACTTTTTAATAATTTTATTCATGCCAGGCATTAGTTTTTTTTAAGTTTCGGTTTTGGTTCGGTTTCGGCCGCAAATTACTTTTTCGGCCGAATATTCGGTTCGGCCTCGAAAACTGGTTTCGGTCGGACTCTAGTAATTTGTTCCTTTACTGAAACTTCTTTTACTCATAACTTCTCCAATAAAGGTCAAAATTTAAATTTTTTTTCAAAAAAATTTTTTTTTACGTACCTTTTAAAAAAAAAATCCCAAAAAACTCTTAAAAGCGCTCTAGTATGCGATTTTTAAGTTTTAAAATTTAAATCTCATTTTTGAAAATGTTTGTACTCTTCGATTTTTTTGATTTTTTTTGAAAAAACTTCTGTGGAAACATAGAAGACGTTTCTGAGGCATCCAGGCTGCGCAAGGTTCTGGCTTCTTCTCCTTGCACCCTAGGATACCTGAAAGATCCTAATGGGGTGTGGTCTTCCTCCAGTGGAGAGTCGCTGGATCTCCTTTTAAATACGCATTTTCCGGGCAATTCCATGACGCCGTTTCAAGCTTTGGAACGTTCTGACGCCCAAGCATCTGAAATTGCTTCGGAAATAATAAATATGCCAACATTAATCTGGGCGATAAAAAGCTTCAGGCCCTATAAATCTCCGGGACCTGATGGTATAATCCCGGCTGAGTTGCAGCAAGTGTTGGACTATATAGCCCCGTTGCTGTATAATCTATACACAGCATGCATCAACTGGTCGTATATTCCTTTAAAATGGAGGGATACCAGAGTCGTATTTATCCCGAAGGCTGGGAAAAGTTCCCACACAGCTCCGAAGGATTTCAGACCAATTAGTCTGTCTTCTTTTTTGTTAAAGACAATGGAACGAATGATAGACTCATATTTGCGTAGAGTGATTGACCCGAGGTTGCTTTCGACAAAGCAACATGCATACAGCAAGGGACGATCAACGGAAACAGCTCTTCATGAGCTCGTTGGTACCATCGAGAGATCGCTTTCGGTAAAGGAGTACACTATGGTGGCCTTTCTTGATATTGAGGGGGCTTTTAATAATGTCATCCCAGAATCGATAATATTGGCATTGTCTGGCCTGGGAGTAAAGCGTGAAATCGTTTTAATGGTGGAAAGCCTACGTATAACGTCTGAATTGGGAGCGTCCGTCATATCTCGATTTGTCAATAGGGGCACACCACAAGGAGGTGTTCTTTCGCCGCTTCTTTGGAACCTGGCACTGAATTCAATGCTACTATCTCTAGAGGCACGTAAGCGTAATGCTACTATCTCTAGAGGCACGTAGCGGTAAAGGGGAAGCATCTGCCAACATTGCGGGACATTCTTCAGGGTTCTCTGAAAGATCTGTCAAAATGGGCAAGAGACTGTGGTATAGGAGTTAATCCTAGTAAAACAGAGCTTGTTTTGTTTACAAGGAAAAATAAGATTCCTGCTTTTGATCCTATTTCTCTGGGCGGTAATGAAATCACCTTCTCAGATGGAGCCAAGTATCTTGGAGTATTTCTAGATAGGAAGCTGAATTTCAGGCGTAATATTGAGGAACGGGTGAGAAAAGCAACGATTGCTTTGTATTCCTGTAAAAGGGTCATTGGAAAACGATGGGGTTTTAGCCCTCAAGTCATTCATTGGATCTATACAGCAGTGGTGCGTCCAATTTTGCTGTATGGAATCATTGTCTGGTGGCCTGCTTTAGAAACAAAAGCGAACTTTGTCTTTATCACGAAGGTACAGAGAATGGCGTCAATGTGCATCACTGGTGCTCTTCGTACTACACCTACGGCTGCATTAGAAATCCTCTGTCACCTGATACCCTTGGACATATTGGGTAGGCAGTATGCGGCTGCGTCGGCAATACGACTTAATAGCACACTGCAATGGAGGAGCAGTGATTGTGGCCATAGCGCGATCTTGAAAAAGATAACAATACCACAAAATGTGGACTGTGCTCCCTCTTTGAGCGCCACTTTACCGCTATGATACCATCCAGGGAGTCTTGGATGGGGGATACTCCGGGTAGTGGAGCTACCATAAATTTTTACACAGATGGATCGAGGCTGCACGAACAAGTGGGCTTTGGAGTCTATTCGGAAGAGCTTGGGTTGAGCCTGGCTCGTAGATTGCCAGATCATTGCAGTGTTTACCAGGCAGAGATGCTGGCAATAAAAGAAGTGGCTGACTGGTTGAGCTGCAATGTCTTGTCTACAACCGCAGTCAACATCTATACTGGCAGTCAAGCCGCGGTCAAGTCCCTGGATTCAATGTTTCTGAAAACAAGATCTGCCCTTAACTGCCGCACGTCTTTAAATGAGATGGCCAAGCAGTTTAACATACGACTCATATGGGTCCCAGGGCACAGAGACATTCCAGGGAATTGCAAAGCCGATGAGCTTGCAAGACTAGGAACTACCTTACAGGTTCCAACAGAATTGGAATGTGTTGGTATACCTCTAGAAACTTACAAGCAAAACCTACGGCTTTGTTCTGCGACGGAGACTAATGGATGGGCAAATGGATGGACGTGTGAGACAACACGACTGATTTGGCCTTCTCTTAATCAGGGGCGCACAAGTGAGCTGATATCGCTTCCAAGAGGAGAGATTTCGACGGTGGTTTCTATAATTACCGGACACTGTCTTATAGGGAAGCACGCAGAGCGGTTAAATGTGCCGTCGAATGACTTTTGCCGAAGTTGCATGGATGAAGAGGAGTTGGAAACTATCGAACACTTTATTTGCCATTGCCCGGCACTTTCTGGTCAGAGACTTGCTTCACTGGGATCTAGGGAGCTGTACGATCTTTCTGATTTGTTGGATGTCAAAATTCAACATCTAAGGAGTTTTATAAGAAGCTCAAAATGGTTTAACGACAGGGACTGGTAGGGAAACCTATTACGGTCCCGTGGTATCACAATGGACCTCAGAGTCTACGTGTGTTGACGTAAAACGTCAGCAGCCACTTACAACCTAACCTAACATACGTATATTTCAAATTATTAAAGCTCACATATTTAGTGACGCATTTAAGCGGTAGTCCACCCAGGTTTTCATAAAGTAGTAAATGACGATTTAAGCAGGGACTGTTTAAATGTAAAATTGTCTTTTCTATTAGTACTTTCATAAACTTTGAAAAAAACTTAAATTTAAATGTGCCTGATTAAATGCATTTCCCACTTTAAGTGCGTATGATACTTGTTTTTTTCAAGTTACTTGTTGCAGCATTTATTAGGGTTTTTCTATTTTGAATTTATCGTAATTCCCATAGAAAAACCCAAATAAATGCAACAACAAGTAACTTGAAAAAAGCAAGTATCATAAAGGCATTAATGGTGCGCACGCAAAACATTATGTTTTAATTTCTTGTTTAAATTCACTTTTTAAGTGCAAACTATAAGAATTCTTATTAATTTTCTTTGACTGTAAATTGCAAGAAGCATGGTTAAGTAATAACTTGACATAAAATAAAGGCAAATGCCATCATTTAAATGCGCCCGCTTAAATGTTTAATTTGTAGAAATTATTTATAAACTCGCTATATGTTCCCTGCAAAAAAAGTCATTACCACTTCTCAGTGGAGTGCTTTAAAACTACAACAAATGTTATGAAATAC
The DNA here is from genome assembly GCA_963921195.1 of Pegoplata infirma. NCBI lineage: Eukaryota > Metazoa > Arthropoda > Insecta > Diptera > Anthomyiidae > Pegoplata > Pegoplata infirma. The sequence goes on along the minus strand of OY992537.1, from coordinate 161,299,097 downwards.
AACAAAAATAACAAAAAACACAAGACAAAAACACACAAACAGTTTTTTCTACTCCAGAATACATAGATATTCAGCACTAAACTCATTACCTATCGCGACACCTCCATACAAATGTAAGTAGATATTCAGTAGATAAGAACTACTCCGTGGAAGTAGTTGGAAGTTGTTTGAAAGCTCGGAGTACTTCTTATCTACTGAATATCTACTTACTTTTGTATGGGAGTGTCGCGGAAGGTAATGAGTTAAGTGCTGAATAACAACTTTTTATGGAGTAGAAAAAACTGTTTGTGTGTTTTTTTCTTGTGTTTTTTGTTATTTTTGTTGTATTTCATTACATTTGTTGTAGTTTTAAAGCACTCCACTGAGAAGTACTCCGCACTTTTTTTGCTGGGTTCTCACGGTTTTTTTCATAAACGTGTCATTTTCAGTGGGAATTCGTTTAAGAATGCCTTGAGTTTCTCATATATTTTTTTAATGACTTGATATGGCTTTTACACAACGGTCACTATTTAGTTTCTTAATAATTTCTCTTTACTTAATGCGCAATTTATGTGGACAATTGGGAAAAACCATCGTGTAAATTTGTCGCTTTAATGCTTCCAAATTATAAATTCCCTTTTTTTTATTTTTTGTGAAAATTACGAGTTTTTTACGAGTACCATCCAATTTTACACGACTCTTCGTAAAATTTACCATCTTTTATTGTATTTGGAAGGTTTTTAAAGAAATTTTTATTTGAAAACTATTACAGAGACATACATAAGTAAAATTACAGATGAAATTTAGTATTTTGGTTACGAGAAAAATTTTTTTTTTCTTAAATCTGTATTTTAACAAAAAGCTCTGTTTTTTATCTGTAAAAAAAGATTACACTCAGAAAATTATTGCAGTTACTACATGACGGTCGTTTGTGTAGTAAGTAGTAGCTGTTGTTTTTAACTACAATTTCGGTCGTTTTTGTATGAAAAAATCTCAAACAACTTTTTTTTGTAGTAGTTTCAAAAAATAACTACAAAAATATACTACACTGTAGCAATAGTTGATTTATGTAGTTGTTTTTAGTTTTTTTTCTAAAAACTCCTTTTTTTCTAGAAATTTTTATTGCAAACGAATGTGTCGAACGAGTTGGTCGTGCGGGATGCGGAAGGAATTTTTTATAACAAATAAATAATATCTAAATTAAATTACAATTTATTAAATATAATTATAACAAAAAATATGTTTTTGGAAAAATATTATTGAGCGAAAGAAAATAAGTGGATAAATGAGATAACAAGTGTGTATAATATAGCGCTCACATAAGCGTGCGTAAAAACCAATCGGAAAATACCAAAATAAGATGTATGCAGTGTTTTGTTTTCTTATAAGCGTGCCATCTTTCTTTTCTTTGTATACACAACAGAACAGGTACATACTTTTTGAAACATTGCAAATTAATTCTTTTTATTTATAAATCAATTTTACCAAAGCATTTCGTTTTTTTTTTATTCCAGACAGATTTTGATCAGGAGCGGTGAAAATTTTAAATAAGCTTTTAAAAAAACAAAGGTAAATACAATACATTTTTTTTTGTTTAACATTTTATTAATATAATTTTTTTCTTCTATAATTCCAGATAAATTCTTCAAAAAATTTTAAATTCATGTCGAAATTCTATACAACCAACTGAAATGTATTGCTTTTTAAATAAATAAATATCAATCATTTAAACGTTTAAGAAATTTTTTAAATAAAATTTCAGCCAATTGTAGTAAAAACAACTGTATATAAACAGTAGTGTAGTAGTTTTTACTACATTTTGTAGTTGAAAATCAATAGTTAAAAACAACAACATGTTCAGTTGTTTTTACCGTAATATGTAGTGGACGCCTTTTCAAGAACAAAATGTAGTTAAAACAACTGTCTTTTGTAGTAGATTTTACCGACATACTTTTTTGAGTGTACAAAGTAAAATAACAGATAAAATTTTGTTTTTCGATCAATAAAAAAACAAAGTATTTTCATACAATCTGTATTTCGGCAAATAACTTTGTCAAATATCTGTCGAATTGAGATCAAAGTCATTTTACAGAATAATTACACTGTATGTATAATTTTAAAATGACACGCGAAATCGCCGAGACACGTAAATTTAATTTTGGGTCGGAGAATTCAGTGGCATTCTTCGTTTTGCCAGGTCAGGTCAAAATCAAGAGATATTTCGTTTAAAAGTTTTGCGATTTTCAACGAGTTTTTATTAAATTTTCTTAGGACTATCCATCAAAAACTCTTTTAAAATTACTTAATTTAGTTTTTATTAGTCGAAACTTTACTCTAACATCGATGGCCGATTAATTTGGGCGAGTAAAATAATATATAAAAATAATAAAATAAAAACAATAAAAAATCGCTTGAAAATCACAAACTTAAAGATTAAATATCTCTTAATATTGGCCTGATCTGACAAAACGGAGAACGCCACTGTGTTCTACGACCCAAAATTAAGTTTACGTGTCTCGGCGTTTTGGTGTGTCAATTTCACGTACTTACAGTGTTATTTAGAGTGTTTGGCAGTCTTGATTCTGTCTAATTCGTGAAATCTTGCAAGTATTCGAGTTTATAAACTTTTTGTAGTCTTTGTTTTTGCATTCCTGTTTTTGCTTCTTCTGACAACTCTCCAATTGGTAAGAATTGATATTCAATTAAATTTGGAGTAAGTTTCTTCTCAGGGAACATTTGAGCCAGAAGTTGGGCAGTTTTTTATGCATACTGCAAATTTTGGGCCACTCACCATTTCTTTAGAGTTTCTAACTTTGAGGATAATTACCAACCTTATTATTATATTATTGTCAACACCATCAATTAGAGATGTTACCTCATCATTTTCTAAAAGTGCCCTGGACATATTACCATCATTAGTGTTTCCATACCCTTCTTTGGGCAGTCTACTTTTAGTTTAAAGTTCTAAAAAAAAATTATCTTGTTTAATTTGTTTTCAAACAGACTGTTTTTCTTTTGATGCAGCGTTTTCATCAAATGTTCTTACTCTCGCAAAATTGTTTATGATAGTTTTAAAATAAACTCCATGCACTTTTGCATGCAACGGAGAAATTCCATATCCATAGTTTTGCTCATCACTTAAATTTTAAAAATTTTTAAAGTCTCTCTGTTCACTTTAAATTTGGCGAGTTATCTATTATTACATTAAAGACTTTGCAATCAATCATTGTAAGTAAAAATCATAATCATTAAAAACAGTTTTTCCATTCTTCGTTTCAAGAACAGAAGGCTTAAGTTTAGAAATTTGCCTTTTTATATCGTTTACTGTAGATTTGATTATTTCTGAAAACTTCTTTGCATATTAAAAACATATCTGACGCCAAAAGTGATGGGAGACGATTTTTCTAATGCTCAGAGATTTCACTTCTAAAGGTAGAAACAGAACAAGCACGGCACGGGGGACGGTTGCCGGAGAATATAGGCCCAAAACAATGACGGGGGACGGTGACGGCAAAAAATGTCATTTGTTTGTTCAGTGGTGCTAACTTTTAATAAAATTAGAGTAATTTTACGGTAAAAAATCGCTTATCACATAGTCAATGTGATTAAGTTGGCACTACTGTACCACAGACTAATACAGACTCGACATAAGTGACAGGTGTCAAAAAAGTAGTTCTGAACCATATGGTTAATATTTTCAAATTATTCTACGAATTAGGTTAGAAAGAGAAAACTGATATAACGCGCCATAAGAAAAATAGATGCCAGATCGGTTTTCGTTGTTTCACTCACTCCTAATTCGTAGAAAGTGTTGCCATGTTAGTGTAAAACGGACTAAAAACCGCTCTGTTTTCTCCTAAAATCGCTTAGTTTTTCCCCATTTTTTCTTATAAAACTCTACTGTCGAGTCTGTGACTGTACGTTTGTAACACCATTGTGAATGAAAAATAAAAAATTGTTGTGAAAATGCGGCAACCCTGGAGTGTGAGAGGGAGGGAGATTGAGAGAACCCGGAGATAAAATAAGTTTGAATTTTTTGTCGTGCCGGTCACGGTTTTTAACTGTCAAATCGTATGGAAAAAGTCGTGCCGGGCTTGTTCTGTTCATACCATAAGTCGTTAGGGAACAACAAACTATAAACATATTTGCAAATTTCGAGTATTTGCATCTTCAATAAATACTTGTGTTATTTGTCGATATTGTTTGTTTGCAGTTTGACCAGATGATCCATCACATCCCCACTTATTTATCAATAAATAAGAGCGTACTTCTAATAAGACGTTTGGCAGTATGATCCATCAAATCTTGAAGTTCTACCCTTACCTATACTTCAGTTACCTTAACAATAGATGATACTGCGTTTTTATACCCTACACCACACTGTGGTACAGGGTATAATGAGTTTGTGCTGATGTTTGTAACAACCCGAAATACTGGTCCTAGACCCACTTTTAAGTATACCGATCGACTCAGAATCACTTTATGAGTCGATTTAGCGATGTCCGTTCGTCTGTCTGTCCATGTAAACGGTGTAAAGAAGATACAGGTCGTAATTTTTAATCAATTAACTTGAAATTTGAAACTTAAGGACGAAGCCTATTGAAATTGGAAAAAATCTGTCCATATTTAGACCTAGCACCCATACAAAGGTCCTCTTTAGTTTTGGCTTAAATGACTCTTATAACCGTATTATGATAGGTATCTTATCAAAATTTGGCAGGTAAACGTGTTTTGTCTCCACAAGCCACAATTCCGAATTTTGAAGGAATCGGACCGGTTCTTCTTGTAGCCCCCATACAAACCACCCTCCCGATTTTCACATAAATCTCTCAAATATCATGAAAAAAGAAAATATTTAATTAAAATTTTGTTGGTGTATGTTAAACGCGTAATTCAATAACCTTATGAAATCTGATTACCATCGGACCATTTAGCGATGTCCGTCCGTCCATGTAAACTTAAGCTTCTTTTGACCCGAGGACGGACGCTATTGAAATTGAAAAAAAAATCGGTCCATGTTTTGACCTAGCCCCCCATATAGGGTTGCCATATTTGAAATAGGAAAAACCAGTACATTCAGTCGAAAAAACAGTTATTTTTTAAGTCTTATTTTTAATACTCATGTATCAAAGCGCATTCATTACGTAAAAAAAATTTAAAAACTTTAGGGTCTTTAGTTCCAAAAGACTTAATTAATGAACACACAGCCTTTACTTACAATTAGTGAAAAAGGTTTAAGTTTGTAATTACGTTTACACCAAGGTTCCCAACCTTTTTTACGCCACGCCCCACTTTTAAGTTAAAAAATTGCTTTGTCCCCCCTACACTCAAGAAAATTTGTTTAATTTTTCTAATTTTTGTTTCTAATGAAAAATTACTACAGGTTCAGCAAAGTTTTTTCTAAAATAAGCTTTTGAGCTAAGTTTTTAGTAAATATTTTAAGCAATTAACAAAATTTTTGTAGTAAAATTTGCTAAAAAAAATAGTTTTTGTAGTTAACTTGACTAAAAAAAATCTTGGAAATTTGCTCGTTGCCACCCTGGAACCTTTAAATTGCCCCCCAGTGGGACGAGAATCAAAGGTCGGGAACTATGGTTAACACTTTGAAATATCGGTCTTGGAACTCAAAATTCGTGAAATTTATATGGGGTTTATCAAGAATTCACATGCTGAAAAATACACTTACCAAATCATACACTCAAAATAACTACTCTGTTAAATACTCTGTAAAATGACTGTATGTAATCTCATACCCTGTTCTCACTTACAGCTAAAAACCATTTTTAGCAATATTTTTCGTTTTATGCTTAAAAACCATTTTTATGACTCGTTTTACCATACATTTTTTTGTTGTAATATGTCAAAATAAAAATGTTTTTAGCTCGTTTTAAAATTAAAACGATTTAAAACGAGCGGAATTCCAGGGGTTGAATTGAGTATTTTTGAATGTTCAGCGTTTTTAAAGCATTTTATTAATATTGGCAACATTGTTTATTACTAAAATGTAAATAATACAAAAAAAAATCGTGCTATTTTTATCTTTAAACAATTCTTGAACATTATAAACAGTTATATGTATAATTAATGAATATAATTTCAATATTTTAATATCGTTTGTTGTTAAAATGTGTACATGTTTATCAGCTGATAATGCAAATGTCAAAATAAAAACATAAAAACCAAAATAAAACGAGTGAAATTACGTGTGAACACTTTTTTTTTAATTAAAACAAATGTCGTTTAAAACCGTTTTTAGATGCTCGTGAGAACAGGGTATCAATTCGACAGATATTTGACAAAGTTATATCGAAATACAGATTTTAAAAAATACTTTGTATTTTGTTGTGACCAAAAAAAAAATCTGTAATTTTACTTTTTACTTTGTATTTGTAACCTTTTTTTTACAGATAATAAACATATTTGTTTGTTAAAATACAGATTTTAGAAAAATACTTTGTTTTTTTTCTCGTAACCAAAATACTAAATTAAATTAACGCACTTAAATTTTAAAAATAATTTTTTGCAAAAAAAAAGTAACAAAATTTTTAAAGACCAAGGATTACCATAAAAATTACTTTTCAGTAATGTCCTAATACTAATAATATTTCCAGCAAAAAAATAAAAAAAAATATTTTTTTTTTCTCTTTCTTCACATCTACCCGATTTTAAGGTCAAATAAGGAACTCAAAGATATTGCCCCAATGGGCCAGGATTTCCATTTTTTGGCCAATAAGGTCTGTAAGGCAACACATATTTAAAAATATTTTTTCGGAATGTCGACATCTTGAATTTTGTCCACCTTTAATATCTTTTTATTATAGCTTAAAGTTTTTTTTTTGCATGAGGTTAAAGTCAATGTTTGAGATTTTTTTTATATTTTTTATTTATGAAACAAATAATTTTTTTTTTGTACTTCGACACAATATTTTTTCAAATTTTCGGTGAAGTTCTCCTAAAGACATACCTGTTTGTTCAACACATGATATAAACTGCCAAAAAGTAAGCTATAAGCATATTTTTTTAAATAAATTATGGAAATTCATAGTTTTGTTGAAATCCGCCTTTTTTCAACACCAAAGTCCAAGAAAGTCCAAACGATATTGACAAACCTCGAACTACGATCTGTCTCTGACAATGTATTCTATTCACATTTTTGCGACCCTGTGCGACCGTTCATAAACTTTTGATCTAGAGGCAATAAACCAAAATATGACGTTTAGAAATGCCCTAAAATGGAACTTCAACATTTTTCGATATTTTCGTTTCTATTGATTTCTAATAAAAAATGCCTCACTTTGACAACATTGGCGTGATAACTGCTGATGGGCACGTGAGTGAATTTTGACTCACGTTGACTCACGCTCACGAAAAAAAAACATAATTTACTCAACCGTTTTTTTTTCTCACACTTACTCACTATTTACGTGAGTAAACAAACACCACTCACGTGTGACTCACGCTCACTCGTAACTCACGCTAAACATTTAAAACACGAAAAAGATTGTAATAACTGAATCAATACAATTAAATAGTTTTGATTCACGCAAAAAAAAATTGCACTCACTACAAATCACTCACGCAAAAAATTGTCTCACTCACTTATCACTCACGAACAAAAAATTTTAATCACGCTCACTTTCGATCACGAGTAATTCACTTGACCAGCGTCCATCTCTAGTGCTAAACATTAAAGCTGGTAACGCATTTAAGCGGGCATATTTTGGCAATAGCATTTTTAATATTTTTTACGAAATTGTAAGCTTGTAGCATTATTTGTACATTTAGGATGGCAAATGCTTATTGGAAATAAAAAAGTTCTCTCTTAAATGAGCCACTGAATATATGAACTTTTTGACGCATTTAAAAGAGAAATATTTTATTAAAATCTTCTGATAAAAGCAAAAAGAGGGATTTATAAAAACTAAGAAATTTAGACATTGTACATTTTTTTAAAAAGCTATGTCCTAAATTTTGGATCCGCCATTTTGATTTCAAAAAATCTGAGTTCGTATTCGTGTTTTGCAATCATTTCCTAGTGATATTTTGAAACATTAATCAATAATTTAAATATCTTGTCCGCCATATTGGATAAGCTATTTTGAATATTTGATTCTTAAATCAGATTTGGCATTCCAAAAACCATCAAAATCAGACAACATCGAAAAAACTTAATATTTTATTTGACGCCATATTGGATCCGCCATTTTGAATTTAAAAAATCGGAGCTCATATTCGTACTTATTGACCCTAAATATATCAAAAATTACTAATTTAAGTACAATTAGCTAAGAATTACAAAAGAATATTCGCCATATTGGATCCGCCATTTTGAATTTCAAATCTTTAATTCCAAAATCAGTTTTAACATCCGAAAAACCATTAAAATCTAACTTTTTGGCCAAAAGAGACAACATATAAAAAATTTTAAATTTAAATTTGTCGCCATATTGGATCCGCCATTTTGAATTTTAAAAGTCTGAGCTCATATTCGTTATTAACGACCCCAAATACATCGATAATGATTATATTAAACACAATAAACAAAGAATTAAAAAATCATGTCCGCCATTTTGGATCCGCCACTTTGAATTTTGAAATTTTTTTTCCAGAATCGTGATCAGCTATCCTTTTACACCCATATGCAATACTTTTTTGACATATAGGTTAAGCGGTCTATTTATGGCCAAAATTCAGGGATGCTGGCCCACAGTGCAATGGTTCAATATTTGCTAAAAAAATCCATGGAGGGCCATGAATATGTTCACTTTTTGAGATCCTAGACCATAGATGGGACTAATTAATTAAAGGGACCAATTAATTGATGGTTTAATTACCATTTAATTGATGTCAATGGTAATGAAATTTTTTTCATTACCATTGGTTGTATCAATTGTACCAATTAAATTATTTATCAATTTTTCATCGGCATTTTTGGAGCAAAAATCGGCAAATCGGCACTTTGATAATTTTGATGCAAAAAATCGGCAAAATGTCGATAAATCGGCAAATATGGCAGCCCTGACGATGGCATTTCCCAATTGTTAACACAACTTGCGCATTAAGGAGAAATTGATCAGGAATCAAATATAAAATTATAAGAAAGTCAAGGCATTCTTTAACGATTTCCCTTTAATTTTATAAAAGTGTTTATTGAATTGACCCCGCTCAAATGTGTGACTAAAAATGAGAAGTTTATGAAAAAAAAACCGTAAGAACATCTAGCGGGTTTATAAATAATTTCTACAAAGTTAAACATTCGCGTGCGAAACATTTAAGCGGGCGCATTTAAATGATGGCATTTGCCTTTATTTTGTGTCAATTTATTACTTTATCCATGCTTCTTGCACATAACAGTCAAAGAAAATTAATAAGAATTTTTATAGTTAAAAAATGAATTAAAACAAGAAGTTAAAAAATTGCTTTTGGCGTGCGCACCTTTAAAGTGGGGAATGCATTTAACCAGGCACATTTAAATTTTAGTTTTTTCATAAAATGAATTTAACAAAAACTTTGTAAGTTACATTTTTTTATAAAATTTTGAACTTTTAAAATGCATTTAACTAAAACTTTGTAAATTTACAGTTTTTTTTTTTTTTTTTAATTCTGGTAACTTTTATCAAGATTTTACAGATAATTTAGTAAATTTGTAGTTTTCTTTTTATCGAAATCATTTTACAGAGTTTCCTTCGTAAAATAAAAAAAATTTAGCTGGTTGGAAATCTATGGTATTTTCTGCTGGCTTAGCAGTGTATCTCGATAATTTAACAGAGCGATTATTTTGAGTGCAGTAATAGGACACAGATTTTTACCAGCTGATAGGGTATTTGTGCGTATTGAAAAAGACTTAAAAAAAACGTGCTGTTGTAACGACAGTAGAAAAGTATTCACAGATGTATTCAAATCATGGTCAGTTTTTACTGTTGGGAAAGGACTGGAGTAAATATGAAAGAACTTGAATTAAATTAATAAAAAATGTTTAAAATATTCAAAACAAAACGAATAACATTTTATAAAAATGTTTTGAAAATGGTACAATTAATTAACATTGTCAGCAGAGAAACGGAACACTAATTTAAAATTTCTGAAACGAGGGGAAACATCTTTTTCAATTTCTCGCCCACAAAAGAAAAGACGTGGAAAGATTGGAGTGAAAACCAGTCATTACTTTGGTACAAGGATATTTTGTATAACGAAAATAAAAATATAAATGATTTATTAAAAGAAGATATTGAATGGACTTGCCTAGAAGAACATATGAGGCATTCCACACCAAATGTCCCGCTACAGAAAAACTTGTGTCCCGTAAATTTCTGAATAGGTTGTTTGGATAGCCCTATATGGAACTAAGAAAATTGCGTTTTTGGTTTTTCAAATTTTCAAAAACTGGGCTGAGGAGGCGTGGTCAAATATTGGAAAAATTGTCAAATTTGTGTCGAATTGCCTTGATTAAATATTTATCACATTAAAACGGAATGCACCACAATCTCAAAAATTTACATTCTTATATAGTTTTGTATGGGCTATCGATTAAAATTTTTTTTTTGGAAAATTTTCAGAACCCGTTCTGAACAATGCACTATGGTTCCAAATCCGTTTTTTTTTGGCAGAAATTAAAAAAATAAAATTTAACAAATTTTCTAAAGCTTATACATTTCCTCAATGTCAACACTATAAGCTACTATGAAAGTAAAATGAAAAAAATTTGGTGCCAATACTATCAGTTTGCTAGGCTTTCAAAGTTGAAAGTTTTAACCCTTTCACTCCCCTTGTACACTACAGTGTACACATCTTCAAAAATTCATTAAAAATTAACCGTACAACATTTTTGTGTTTTGTTTTGACAAGATTGATCATTGAAGGGTTATCTTTACGATAGATGTGCTCGGAAAAATAAATTTGCATTCAGGTGGACTCTACACGCAATATTTGGTGGCAAACTGGAAATTTTTCAAATAACGTAAAAAAATTGCAAAACAAAATAAACGTTAAAAAGTTCTCAAAAATCGAATAATAATCGTACAAGCTTTCTTAAAAGCGGATTTTGTAGAACTTTTCAATACAAAAAATACAAAATTCGAATTTTGGAAAAATGTTTATCCGTTCGGGAGATATTGCATGTGAAAGCTTCAAGTTTGGTTGGATATATCTCCGCTAGAGGGCGGGGTAGACCAACGAAATCAACAAAAAGTTTTTACTTTGCATAGATCTACATTTTCACAAATTTTGGTCATGAAATTACTAGCCAAAAAAAGTCGGTAGTGAAAGGGTTAAGACGTATAATAAAACCGGAGTGAAATCAATATTACACTTATACAAACGGCAAATGGGAAAACTAAAATTATAAAGCGGCTAAAGGGACAAATTGAAACCTGACAATACTAGTTCTTGTTTAAAATTGCTATTTTACAGTTAATGGATCCTTGGCGTTATTCTTGGGTGTTTTGATTATGAGGGTTTTGGAGCCAAAATAGCCTATATCTTTCGTGGACAAAAAGTTGTGTTTGGGCACGAACTTGCATGAGTCTTTAAACGGAAAGTGTTTTCAATATTGTATATTTAATATTAAAATTTACATCTTGCCAGCATTTTTTGGCAAACTCCCACAATTTCCATTTTAGTTTAGCACAAATTTCGGATAAATTTGCTATTTTTTGCGTGACACGGTTTCAAATTATTTTTTTTTATAATTTTTTTGCCTTCCGTAAAGCTAATTAATTAAGCAAAATATATTTAAAAAAAAAAAATTGAAAAAAAATTTTTTTCCAAAAAAAAAAATTAAAATTTTTTTTTTTTTTTTTTTGACAATAGATTTTTGATTGCGCTAAGAGATAAAAATCATCCCAGAATTAATCCAAGTGACCTTGCTTCATTTTTTGAATTTATGCCAAAAAAAATGCATTTGGAACCATAGTGTAATGTAGTGTCCGATTTATTGCTCCCGCTTAAATGCGCTTATCCAAAATATTAAATAAATCAGAAGGATATTGATGCATTTACATAAAAAAACTCTTATAAACGCACATCAAGTGATCTTAAGATTTTGAACTCATTTTAGTGTTGATATTTCAGTAAAATTTGTATGAAACTACTCTTACCAGTTTTAGGCATTTAAGCGAAATCTTTATGAAATCTTAAAACAATTTTTTTTAACAATTGACGATTTGTTTTCGATATAAACGGTCAGAAGGACATTGATGCATATCTAAAAAAACTCTTATAAACGCATCTTATCAGTTTTACGCATTTAAGCATTTTACGCATTTAAGCGAGATGAGTGAAGCTTAAAATTTTTCTTAAGTTTTTGTGATTTTTAACTATTTTTTTTGGAATTTTACTGTTTTTTTGAGTTTCCGTTTTCAGTGCTTTGTTTTCATAGAAAATTTGTTGTTTTTATTATTTTTGTAAAATCATCATCAACGTGAGTGAGCAACCGTGAGCGTAATCAATTGCGTGAGTAACAGTAAATTGACTCACGTGATTGCACAAGTAAACTAAAAATATTAGCGAGTCGTCAGTGGCTTTAATATTTCTTGCGTGGGTCAAATCGCTTTCACGCCCATCTCTATATTGTACCACACATGAAAAAACAATTAAAATGGGATCAACTCGTTGGTTTCGCAAAAATTTGTTACTCATACGCCATGTTTTAACAAGAAAATACAAGGAAATTCCAAAATTGTCATAAAATTCAATATTCAAATTCGATTTTCTCGAATAAAACGACGAACGTGTTTCTGAATTTTTTTGTGTGGATGGACAAACATCTAAACTTAAAAAAAAAAATTAAAAAAAAAAAAAAAAAAAAAGTGGCCGGATTTTTGATAAATTGACTTTTTTAAAAAATGGAAAATTTCAGAACGGGTTCTGAAAATTTTAATCGATAGCCCATACAAAACTATATAAGAATGTAAATTTTTGAGATTGTGGTGCATTCCGTTTTAAGGTATGAACAGAACAAGCCCGGCACGACTTTTTCCATACGATTTGACAGTTAAAAACCGTGACCGGCACGACAAAAAATTAAAACTTATTTTATTTTATCTCCGGGTTCTCTCAATCGCTCTCCCTCTCACACTCCAGGGTTGCCGCATTTTCACAACAATTTTTAATTTTTTCATTCACAATGGTGTAACAAACGTGCAGTAGTGCCAACTTAATCACATTGACTATGTGACAAGCGATTTTTTCCCGTAAAATTACTCTAATTTTATTAAAAGTTGGCACCACTGAACAAACAAATGACATTTTTTGCCGTCGCCGTCCCCCGTCATTGTTTTGGGCCTATATTCTCCGGCAACGGCAACCGTCCCCCGTGCCGTGCTTGTTCTGTTTCTACCTTTAATGTGATAAATATTTAATCAAGGCAACTCGACACAAATTTGACCATTTTTCCAATATTTGACCACGCCTCCTGAGCCCAGTTTTTGAAAATTTGAAAAACCAAAAACGCAATTTTCTTATTTCCATATAGAGCTATCCATACAACCTATTCAGAAATTCGTGCGACACGTGTTTTTTTCGCTGGACATTTGGTGTGGAATGCCTCATATTGGAACAAAATTTTATCTATTTAAAAAATATTATATTTAATAATTTAAAGACCAACAACTGTATGTGGCCCTTTGGGCTCAGTTATGTTATTGAAGAATACTAAATTAAAATAAGAAATAAAATGTAATATAAGAAGGAAATATTTAATTCAAAAACGTCAATTTAAATGTTGTACTTCTCTGAATATCTACATATTTATTTAGGGCTATGGGGTGAAAAAAAAAAAACAAATTCAAAATATTTGTTTGATATTGTATTTTAAATTTGCACTATGTATCATCTATGTAAATATCTCGAGATCTATTGTAGTATGTACTTTGAATATTTGATTGTCTGTATGTTTGTCAGCATTATTCAAAATCAGTGCAAATGGCTGGGATTTTTTTGCTACAAAATTTTCTAAATATTTGATTTACATTGAATTAAAAGTAAAATTAAATTAAATATATAAATAAAATAGAATAATATGATTAAATTGTATTGTAAGAGTGGATGTTTTATTTTTTTGTTTAAACAAAAAGATCTTTAACAAATATATTGTGACTACTTTTAAATAAGTTTTATTTTTTCATTATTTATTTAAATTAGATATTTTGCAAATTATTAATAACAAAATAATGTACATATCTATGAAATGTATTTTTAATTTTATCAAAAAAAATGTGCTGGGGTATACAAAAAAAAATATAAAACATGTCAGAATACTTTATTCGACACAGTAAGGACTTTACCTTTTCACAAATGGAATCAGTATAGATATCGATGTACCGAAAACATAAAATTTTCTATGGAAAATAGTATAGTAATCAATAACTTAAAATATTCTTTAGAAAATTGTATAGTTAGCGATGAATCGAGAGGGAGACAGAAAAACCTATAGATTTGAAAAAGAACTCTTTGTTTAAATACATTGGGGACAGGACCTAATCCCCACGGACATTAACCCCATAACGGCATTGGGGATTATGACCGAATTCATTTCGGTCATAATCCCCATAATAGTTGTGGGGACTATGACCGTTTCTAAAACGGTCACAATCCCAATGGGGATTATGTCCGTTCCTTGTTGGGATTACGACCGAACTTTTTTCGGGCATAACCCCCATTCACATTATGGGAAGTAAGTCCAAAGCAATTTTGGTGATAATCCCCGTTTTCTGCAGAGAGGGTGGGTTTAATGCATGGAGTTTGTAAGGCAGAAAAACTTTTCAGTAAAAAAAAAAGTTCTTTTAATTTTGGGGATTATGACCAACTAGTATAGAAGACAGGCGAACGGACATAGCGCCCAAGGTCTTATCGCCCAAAACCGTAAATGTCATATCGCCCAAGCTGCGACATATAGCCCAAAATGATAGGTCTAAAAATGTTGTTTCTCCCAAAGCAAAATTGTTAAAATATCCAAAATGTTTTTTTGGGCGAAATGTCGAAATTACGACTTCTATGATTTGATTTTTTGTAATAAAGGTTTTCTGCGTAGCCGGCCTTCGGCCGGGATTAGGGATTACATACTCCATGCATTAAACCCACCCTCTCTGCAAACCAAAGTTATTTTGGTTATCAGGCCTTTTTGATGTATAACAAATTTGATAGTGTAAAGGCTTGTTACCCTAGAAAAATTTACTTTGCGGAGAGGGTGGGTTTTGCAATCCCTAAGCCCGGCCGAAGGCCGGCTACGCATAAAAACTTTAAAATATTGTGTTAAAAAAAAACAATATTGGTGAGTTTTTGATTATTTGTTTGGATGCTATCACATTTTATAAATTCAACATTTTGACATTTGGGTAATATGGCATTTTTAATAATTTATATTAATTAAAAGAAAATTGTTAAAATACCCAAAAATAATGGCCATATCGTCCAAAAAATTTTGCAGCAACAGCTAACACATAATGGGGATTATGGCCATTTTTTATTGGGATTATGTCCAAATAATTTTCGGTCATAGTACCCAGAGTCATAGAGTAGTACAACAAATGGCGTTTGAAAAAGTAGTAAACAAAAAACATATGGTATTGTTTACTAAATTTTATCACAAATCGAAATGTGAGCGAGATGGAAGATTTTCCAATTATCTTTGGTGATGCCAGATCTACAAAACGGTAGATGGATTACTATGTCACTATGATAGTACCCACCAGGGATGGAATAGTTGATACAAATGTACTTTTTTTGATACTATTTAATGTTGAAAAATACGTTGATACGCCCGCGACTTATTTGATACATTTTCAAAATTGAACGAATTTTAATTAATTTTTTTATTAAAATTTTTTTCTTGCATTAATTTGTCCCCCATTTGCTACTAATTGAAATATTGTTATTCGTGGAGAAACTTTTTTAAATTTAAAAGAGTATTATTTATGTTGAAGTATGGTCTATTGAATATCAGCTGACTTTTCACGACTCGGCCGAACCAACTTTAACCACAAGTTGCGAACACTGTAAATGTCTTTCTTGATTACGAATTTGGGGTGCCCAACTAATATATTTCAACGAAAATCCAAATCTTCGTCAGAGCCGTTTTTGAAAAAATCGCTGTCATTTTTTCAAAGAATAATTTTGATCATGAGTAATTTTTTAATATCTCGCTTCGTTTTTAAATATGCGATAAAAAAACTCAAAATATGCTCTAAAAAACCTTAAAATATGCACTAAAAAGGAAAATTTGTGCAATAAAAATCTGTTTTCCATACGAAAAACTTCTTAAGCACAAAAAAAAACGCCGGGTTTAAATAGTAACATTTAAAACTTTATGTAAGGATGATTTTTTAAGATATAGACAATCTAAAAAAAATTTTTTTCTTATTTTCAAAAATAAAATTTTAAGTTTAAAATAGTTTTTGAAACAAATAATTTTCGATTTGTGTTTTTGCTAATTTATGCCAAAATATCAAAAAATATGTACTTAAAAGTTGGAAATATGCACAAAATATGCATTTTCACCAAAATATGCAAAACAAAATGCAGAAACAAATCAATGTCATTTTAAGCAAATTTCTTGATTCGGAAAGATAATTGATCAAGATCGTTTTTAGACTATCGACAAAAAACATGCCTTTGCATGGAAATCACATTCCTTATAATTACTATTTTTTGTAGTTTTAAATAAAAAAAAGTACCTTATGGGCCAAAAAAGTACAATTTAAAATCCTTTTTGATACCAAAACGAAATTGCCATATTTCATCCCTGGTACCCACTACCATTATGGGGTTTATGACCGAAATGAATTTGGTCATAATAACGGAAATGGGGATTATGTCCGTGGGGATTATGTCATGTCACCACAACAAATCTCAGTTGGAAAATGTGTCATTGAGGAAATCTACACAGTGCACAGTGGCCGAAACACCCAATCTAGCGGCGCTTAATTCGGAAATGTAAAGTAATAAAGCCCAATGCATATTTGTGATTAGAAAACTAATAAAGAATTTAATTTTTAACCATATTTATTTATTTCAGTGTTTTTATGTATTTTGGGAAATTTATGTGAATATCGGGAGGGTGGTCTGTATGAGGACTACACCATTTACAGATGTAATTCGAAAAAGATCAATTTTAATTCGAAGATTCTATTTGTAATTCGAAGATTCCATTTGTAATTCGAAGATTCCATTTGTAATTCGAAGATTCCATTTGTAATTCGAATACTCCAATTGTAATTCGAAGATTCCATTTGTAATTCGAAGATTCCAATTGTAATTCGAAAAAGATCAATTGTAATTCGAAAAAGATCAATTGTAATTCGTAAAAGATCAATTGTAATTCATAAAAGATCAATTGTAATTCGAAGATTCCAATGTTAATTCGAAAAATATCAACTGTATTTCCATTGATATTTTTCGAATTACAATTGGAAGTATAGGTAAACGATGCAGTGCAAAAACATTTATCGATCTTAATTTTTAAATTTTGACTTAAGCGCCGCTACACCATTTACAGATGTAATTCGAAAAAGATCAATTGTAATTCGAAGATTATACTTGTAATTCGAAGATTCCATTTGTAATTCGAAGATTCCATTTGTAATTCGAAAATTCCATTTGTAATTCGAAGATTATACTTGTAATTCGAAGATTCTATTTGTAATTCGAAGATTCTATTTGTAATTCGAAGATTCCAATTGTAATTCGAAAAATATCAATGGAAATTCAGTTCATATTTTTCGAATTACAATTGGAATCTTCGAATTACAAATGGAATCTTCGAATTACAAATAGAATCTTCGAATTACAAGTATAATCTTCGAATTACAAATGGAATTTTCGAATTAAAAATGGAATCTTCGAATTACAAATGGAATCTTCGAATTACAAGTATAATCTTCGAATTACAATTGATCTTTTTCGAATTACATCTGTAAATGGTGTAGATCAGTGATTTCGGCCACAGTGCAGTGATTCCTCGAGGAAATGTTTTCAGGTTCTGACAAATCATAGGTAATCCTTGATGACACTTTAGCTTGAAGCACTGAATGTTTGCTTGAAGAGTGTGGACAATTCCTCTAAGACGTCGAAAAGGAAATGTATTCAGAATAGCAGTATATTTATTTTAAATTTGGGCAACTCTTCAACTTCCAAAAAAAAGATGGCAATATTATCGATTTATTTAAAGTAAAATCAAAATTAACAAGTAACTAATAAACTGGAGGTTCCAGGTTCAAATCCAGTTGGGACTTAAAAGTGCGAAAAGTTTTTTCTTTAATATAAGAAGGATAATTTATAAAGAAAATGGATAAAAGTAATAACAACATGAAATACGAACTTTTTGGTATTTTCACATGACCTACATCAGATATTTCCGCAAAGAAGTCTTAGGTGACATGTCCCCAGAAAGTAAGCATGCTCTGACTACTGCGGACTTTGAGTAGGGACATTTTGAAAATTAATATGAAACTGTCCTCAACTCAGTACATAGAGATGTCGTGTGGATGTCAGCAGTGACTCTGACATGTCACCGCGCCGTCACTGAGGATGGCTCGAGGATGTTGCCAACTGGGATATGCTGATAACTTAAATGGTAATGCCTTGTAAATTTCTATGTTCGGTAAAATTCATCAGCCTACACTCAACCAAAAATCATTGTATTCCCAAAGAAAATCGTAGTAAATTCAACAGAAATCATTGTTGATTTTGACCCTACAAATATTTATGTTGATTTCAACATTATTTGTTGTCAGTTTTTGTAAAAGCTGATTAACTCGTATTTTTGTTGGTTCTATTCGTATTTTTGTTAATCATACTCGTTTTGTTTTGTATATTCATGCAATTTTATTTATTAAAATGAAATTCTTATTTGTGTTGTAAATGTTATTTTATTTAATTTAATATTTTCACAATATTTTTTCGTGGTTTTCATTAACTCATTATTTTCACATAAGCTTATTTTGTTTTTAGATGAATTTTTTGTTTCCTTGGACTGTGATGTATTTCGCTGTTGTATTGCTGTCGGCAATCATTTTACGTGAATAGCTTCTAGAGTTTTTAGAAAGATTCCAAATCACAAATTGCTAAAAAAAATAAAAAATTGCTTTATTAATGAATTAAATAACAAATATATTTAATTACTCACCAAATATTTTCTAATAAAAAATAATTTTTTTGAGAAACATCCCTTCTGTACAAGACAACAAAAATTTACAAATGGCGATCAGCAAAAACAGTGTTGCACATTTCATGTACTTATATTTTATACAATTTTTTTCCAACTATGTATTTTTCAAATATTGAATTTTGTAATATCAACATTGATTTTTGTTAAATTCTGTAAAACTTGATCTACAATGGGTTTACTAATTTTTCTACTAAGATATTTCTATGAGTGTATGAAAATGAGTTTTATATCTTAAAACATTTTTGGTGATTTAATAGAAATGTGTATACAATCAATTGCACCGATTATACCATGTTCCCCTTTTTTTTGACCGAAAACTTCTTTGGATTCTATTGATTTCTGCTGCTTTTACATGTTCGTAGCCAATGAACATACATAAGCCAGTGTAAAACAAAATTTACAACCAACCATGCTGTGGATTTTGATAAATTAAACAATTCTTTTAATACTTTTAGTAGGAAAAAGATGGTGATAAAATTTTCGGAACTCGTTCTGAAATTTTTAAAAAAGTCAATTTATCAAAAAACCGGCCGCATTGTTTTTCTTAAATTTTTTTTTTTCAAAAAGTATAGATCTTTGTCTGTCTTCACAAATAATTCAGGACTGTGATCACGTAAAACGATAGTTGACTATCGTCGATTTTTGGAGCCTTGTTGCTCCTATACTAATCAAAATGTTTCCAAGTCTTTTAATGTTCCTGGATAAGACAACACTCTTTAATAATTAAATAAAGAAAAACTTTCAAATTTCCTTTCAAAACGATATGTATTTTGATGTCGTTTATGCATCGTCTATCGTTTTACGTGATTAGGCCCCAGATTTTTCGAAAAATCGCATTTGAATTTTGGACAATTTTTTTATTTTCCTTGTATTTTATTGAATCAACATGACGTATGAGTAACAAATATTTACGAAATGTCTTATTTGATATTTTTATAAATTTCAAAGCCCATATTTGTGTCATTTTCTTCCCCGATTTACTCATTTATTATGTTCTCTTCTTTATTTAAAAAAAAAAAAAAAAAACAGTATCATATTCGTCTTCTTCCTCTAGTTCTAAAATTGTCTTGCGTATTTTAATTTTTTTGACTTAGCTTCACTATAGTTTCTGCCACAAAATCTCTAAAATTTTTAAAAGGTGCGATAAAACTTGTTCTGCTTTTTTTATAAATCATTTCTTTTGTTTTTTGAGACGACTTTCGTCCGATGATCTAGGACTTTCCTGACATTTTTTTTTTTGTTGAAAAAATTTTAGTTCAGAAAAAATGTTTTTATTCGAAAAAAACGAGTTAGGAATTTTTGTAGTTTAAATATTTTGTAATCTAAAAGTTTTGGAAGCTTCTACTTCGGAGTTCGTCTTATCTACACTCAAAATAATACATTAGTAGATTTACTGTTTGCTAATGCTAGTGTAAGCTAACCTTTAGCAAATTTTTAGTTGAGATTAGCATGTAAGCAAAAATATCTTATAAACTTCATTAGCGCATTAGCAATTTTAAACAAAATTTGAACAAATTTTTTTTGCTAAATTTAAAATTGAGTTGACCAAATTTTTACAATATTTTTTGATATTAGCAAAAATAAATTGTAATTTTTTTTTAAGAAAACTCAAAATGGCGCTATCTCGGAAACTAAGCCAGATAGATCAAAATGGAGGCCATTTTTGGTTCTCGGGCTCTCCACAGTATCGCCGGTCTTCTTAACATGTGTGGACCCTAATGGGTCCTAACTTTGGATCCAAAAAAGTTTGCATTCCCGAAAATTTTAAAATGCACATATCTCGGTAAAAATTGCCGACAAAACAAAAAGTCCAAAATCATTTTTGTAGCTCTCAACACGTAGAACAAGACCGCATAGCCAAAAGCTCTCCAAGAAATATTTTTAGAGTTATCGAGTTTTTTAATTCTCAAACCCCCAGTGGTCCACTAAAATCACGTATCTCAAAAACTAAGCAAGGTAGAGCGAAACTTACACAAATTTTGGATCAAAAGCTATGACGATTTTTAAGGAACCCAACTAGGTCTAGGCCCATCAGGGTCTGGACCTATCGGGTCCGAACCCAATGGGGTCCTCAAATGTGTATGAACTAAGTTGAAATAAAAAAATTTCAGTTTTTGATAACTTTACCAAAAAAATTGTGGGTTCAAAATCAGCAAATTTTCTTGTAGGTTTACAAGCTTTTTTTGATAACATTACAGTTTTTTTTTTTAGTGTAGTTTTACTGTATTTATATAAGAATTTACTTACCTCTCTGTCGGGAAGAACGTTTACAATAGGCATGCGATTTTCCAGCAGTCTCTCTAGCATCGTAAATGTCGAATTCCATCTGGTTAGTGTGTGTTGTAGAAGATTCAAAGTTTTCATAGATAATTGCTGCTGCTTTTTTTTAACTCTTCCGATGCGCATACTGAATGCTTGAAGAGACCAACTAATTTAGATGCAGTAGAAGGTATGGCACTTAAGGCTTCCATATCAATGGCTTTATTAATGACTACTTGCAAGGAATGTGCCGCACATGTTATTTGATCTCGGACTTCTACATTTATAATAGCACAAAGCGTATTCCTTGCATTATCAGTAACGATACTAGATACAAGTGCTTCTTCTATTCACTACGATTTGAGGCTCGTTATAACTTCAGCAATGTTTTCCCCCGTGTGTTGCTCAGGTACTCCAACTGTATCCAGTGTGTATGTTTTAGCCTTACAATCTCCATCTATAACAGCCAGATAGGAATCATTAAGACTTGAAGTCCACATGTCCGTTGTGAATGCCACATTTTCTCAATTAATAAGAAAGGCAATTGGCTTATTGCAATCATTTTAACCGTGCGGTCATTTAAGTGCTCTGATGTATATGAATTATTGTTTGTCTTTTTTACCACGCTCACTGAAGACGAACTAGTATTTGGATCATTTGCCACTACTTTCATCGATAGAATGAACCGTCTTCAAATGACGTTTTATCTCAGTAGTGCTGCCACCATCATACTTGATTTTTGAATTATATTTCCTACATGTTGCCGAATTACCATCCTTTAAAACATAATTCTATACGAAACTTTTAATTGCCATGTTTTTATAAATTTTTATTTTGCACTTTTTTAACGTTTATGGCAAATATTTATCACTGACGGTTCTATTACGTTTTCGGATTATTTATCACTATGAAACGCCTCTAAGGGGTTTAAATTATTTATGGTTCGCGATTTTATTTAATTGAAAACAATTTTAAAGTTTTAAAACACGGTTATTCAACTTCAAGTTGAAAACTGTTTCAATTAGAAAAGAAATTTAAACAAGAAAATATTTTGTTTAACAAAAAAAGGAAAAACGAAAAAAATTACCACTTTAAAAAATTTTCTTGAAAAAATAATGACAGCAAAGTATTTCTGTAAAAATCAAAATAATCTGCTAAAAATATGTTCAGAAACATATTTTTAATTGTACACACAAAAAAAAATAAAAAAATTGTGCCAGTTTTTGGTTTAATTACAACCTATAAAGTGGTTTTGGATAACTTACCAAAGTTTTTGCTCTAAAAAACTTAGGTAAATTATCCAAAACCACTTTATAGGTTGTATTATCCCCAAAACGGACATAATTTTTTTATATTTTTTTTTGTGTGTATAAAAAACGAAAAAAATAACACTAAAAAAACTTGGAAAATTTTTTTGAAAAAATAATGGCAGCAAACTATTTCTGTAAAACATATTTTGAGGATGTTTATTCTGGCTCGAGGTCATTATTTTCTTTACCAATTAAAACCATGATATTCTCATAGCATAATTTTCAAGAAATTTTTATTTTTTTTGTTTAAAATTTATTTATGTCGGTCATTTTTGCAAGACACGTGTTTCGGAATTTGTCAGATTTTATTGTCAAGATTATTTAGCAAAAATAGAAACGATTTGCTACAAAGTAGCAAACGAGTCTAATGACAAATCGTTTGTGCACAAACTAAAATATTAATACATATTCGACTCTATCCATAATGGGAATTAGAAAGACGAAGAAATTGTACTATAGTAGTAAGGCAACGATTGTCAATAACACAGTACAGACTAGTATGCAAACACTGATGCTAATTGCGTACTTTCCAATATGGTGGTATTGTTTTTAGTACAGAATTATCATCGCTGCCTAGTGTAAGTGTGCCTGTACGTGTGAGCTTTTGTGTATGTATTTATCTTGTTTGTTTTGTATGAAACGTCAAAAGTTACACCGTGTGCTGTCACTAATACTTACACACATCAAATGCACCTCTGTGAACCTACTACTCATGTACTGTGGTCAATAACCAACAAAAATATTTAAAACAATTTACATATGATAGTCCATTGGACTACAACAATATGTTATTTGTTGTTGGGAGTGTAATAATACCACATTAGGGTCATTCATCACTATGGCGTGCCAACCATTATGTTCAAATTCTGATTAATTTTTATTAAACAATAAAAATGTTTACTTCGATTTTTAAAATATTATATTTTGAGGATGTTTATTCTGGCTGGAGGTCATTATTTTCTTTACTACTTAAAACCATGATATTCTCACAGCATAATTTTCAAGAAAATTATTTTTTTGTTTTAAATTTATTTATGTTGGTCATTTTTGCAAGACTTAATCGACACGTATTTCGGAATTTGTCAGATTTCATTGTCAAGATTATTTAGCAAAAATAAAAACGATTTACTACAAAGTAGCAACCGAGTCTAATGACCAGAGACTAGAACTTCATGCAAATGCATGTTTTTTCTCGTTAGTCTGAGATCATTGTTTATGAGATATCTTCGAATCAACGAATTTGCATTAAAATGGCATTGATTTGTTAGTGCATATTTTGGTAAAAATGCATATATTTGCATATTTTTGCAATATTGAGATTATTTAGTGATATTTTGTAATATTTAAGTAAAAATTCATGTTATGTAAAAAGTGTTCATTATAATTTTTTCGCAACTGTTTTTAAAAAAGTACATTTTCGGAATTTTACTTTGAAAATGAAGCCATTTTGAAGCGGGATTATCCCGCTTTATGTCAACGTTTCCCGCGTCCCGCGCTGGATTCCAAATTTCCGCTTTTTAAGGCGTCAGAAAGTTAGACGTAGAAATTAAGCAAAAAATTTTTGAAAAAAAAGATAAAAAATATTCTTTAAAAATATACAATCGCTAAGTCTGTTTTCATAAATTAAATGCACGTTAGATGTTAATATTGCTCATCTGAAGTCAGCCGATTTTTCTGCTGAACTCGCTGATTTTTCTGGTAAAATTAGCAAATTTCAGCTTAAATCAGCAGATTTTTCAGCTAAAAACAGCAGATTTTTCTGTCAAGACAGATTTTCTCATATGGCTCAAAAAGGGTTTTATTTTCAGCAGATTTTTCTGCAGTAAATGCGTATACATTTAGGTTCTTAATTTTGAACTTCGACAAGATCTTACAGTTGATGTTATTTTATCAATGACAATTTCAGAAGATAGTGACCAAATCATTGATAAATGCATTATTTTGTCCCGCCAAAAATATTCGAAAAAATTTTAAATTTTCATCTCTTTACATTAAAAATATTGTTTCAAACTACATATAAACTGATTGTTTTTGTCCCGCCAAAAATTTTAAAATCCCATTATTTTTCTAAGTTTTTTGCCTTTGTGCCGCTTTTTAAAAAAAAAAATCTGGCAACCCTATGCTCCAATCACATCCGTAGCTGTAGAACGATCGTCTTAAACTTTTTGAGATCGAATAGACTTAACTTTACTTTTGATAATTTAAAGAAGTATTTATTTGCCAATGTAAATATTTTTTTTTTATATTTACTAAAGTAAATAATTATTATTTATTTTTTTTAAATCTGTAAGAAAAAGAATGCATTCTGCTGTCATGTTTTTATTTAAATAAAATTTAAAAAAAATTTAAATGCATATTTCTTAAATTTTTGTTGCATATTTTGGGATTTTTAACGCATATTTTAAGCGCTTAAAACAATGTTTTTAGATGCATGAAGTTCCAGTCTCTATATATGTTTTTATAGTTGACCTTTTTGATGGATAATTCTTAGTTATTATTGTTTGGCTGCAGGTCTTAGTCACAGACTAAATACAGACTCGACAGTAGGGTTTTATAAGAAAAAATGGGGAAAAACTAAGCGATTTTAGGAGAAAACACAGCGGTTTTTAGTCCGTTTTACGCTAACATGGCAACACTTTCTACGACTTAGGAGTGAGTGAAACAACAAAATCCGATCTGGCATCCATTTTTCTTATGGCGCGTTATATCAGTTTTCTCTTTCTAACCTAATTCGTAGAATAATTTGAAAATATTAACCATATGGTTCAGAACTACTTTTTTGACACCTGTCACTTATGTCGAGTCTGTATTAGTCTGTGTCTTAGTTAATAAAATAAAAAACTCGCGATTTTATTTTAAATATTTTTATTTATCCCAATATTTCGGTTAGCATCGCTAACCATCTTCAAGGGTCTGGATATATACAAAAAAAAACATAAAACAATTTTTATTAATATTACACAAAAAACAAAAACATAAACAAAAAGATAATTACGTGTAAAAAATATAATAAAATAATCAACACAAAACTTCACAAAATCACTTGTGTCTTGGGATAAATAAAAATATTTAAAATAAAATCGCGAGTTCCAGTCTCTGCTAATGACAAATCATTTGTGCACAAACTAAAATATTAATACATATTCGACTCTATCTACAAATTGAAAATTATGCTATGAGAATATCATGGTTTTAATTAGAGATGGGCACATGAGCAGATTAGAGCGTGATTCACGCCTGAGTTTGACTGATTTCAATTTTACTCACGTGATTAGTGAGTAAGATTTTTTCGTGACTGAGTGTGCGTGAGTCGATTTTTTTGCGTGATTTATTTTCTCTTCATATTTCCTTTTGTACCAAAAAAAGCAACAAAAAATTGTAAAATATGGCTTAATTTCATATTTCGTCCCGAAAAAAGCAAAAAAAAAAAGCAAAATTTTGCTGAACTTTAAATTTTGCTGAAAATTTTGAATGATTTTTGTAATTTTAATTTTTGAAATTTGTTTTGCGTGAGTGCACGTGAGTGTGAGTTGTATTAAATTTACTCACGTGATTGTGAGTGAGTGTGAGTAGAAAAAATATGCTCGTGAGTGAGTGTGCGTGATTCAAAAATGTCTGCCCATCTCTAGTTTTAATTAGTAAAGAAAATAAATTATGGAAATTCATACTTTTGTTGAAATCCGCCTTTTTTCAACACGAAAGTCCAAACGATATTCACATTTTTGCGACCGTTCATGAACTTCTGACATAGAGGCAATAAACCAAAATACTACTTTGACAACATTGGCGTGATAACTGGTGATGGGCACGTGAGAGAATTTTGACTCACGTTAACTCACACTCACGCAAAAAAAAACATAAGCGGTTCTCACCCTTGATAGAAAACAAGAAAAGAATCGAAGAAAACAAGAAAATGTTTAGATAGATACAACAACAAAATACATGGCGGCTCGTTTTTCTAATTTTCTTGGTTTCTTCTTTTCTACATAGAAAATTTCTTCGACTTGATGCTTGAGTAAGTTGAAGTATAGAAAAAACAGAATATAACAGAATCTGAAAAAAAATTTTATCAAAAAATTCTCCGGATCTAAGATATTTTTTTTATCTGAGAGGTTTTTTGTATAGAATAAATTTTAATTTTTTGCTGAGTTACGGGTTTCAAATGTCGAATCGTTTGGAAAAAGACGTGCCAGACTTGATCTGTTCACACTCTCAGACATACTTTTCTTCAAACCAATTCTCAGCATCTGTTTACTTCCAATATTCGATGTGGTTGAATCAACCCCTCTTTTACCCTTGAGAAAGGATAATGAATAAAAATACTCTCACTTTGTTGTGTTGACAGCGTCTACTCCAGATCCACTATTTTCTCCAGCTTCTCGTTGGATTCAAAATTAATTCATAAATTCTTTCTTTTGTTCAATTCTTCATTATCAGGGATGCCAACTTAGTGCTTTTCGCGCTAGATCTAGTGCTTTTTGATGTGTCAAAACGCGAAAATTTTTGACCTAGTGCCAAATTAGAAAAACGCACTAACGTGGTGCTTTTTAAATTTTCAGGTTGTGCTTTTTAAAATTATTTTTTATAGCCTCCAAACAAAGTTGGCGGTTTACTTAGTTTGTTATTTCGAGTGTAACGCATCGAAATATAAGTCGGAGACTTCACAAAGTATATATTTTATTGATTTTTGATCGATTCAAAGACATTTTTTGAATGTCCGTCTGTCTATTTGTGAAAAGCAATATGCAGTTCAAACTAAGAGCTAGACGCCTAAAATATGGAACGAATTTATAATTATGGTCAATAACTATTGGTCGTATTAAGTTCGGAAAAAGGGGCAAAATCGGACTAAGGGGAAAATGTTTTCTCTTGAAGAACTAAACCAACCTCTAAAAAATGCCATTCTTTGTAGGTTTTTTTTTTGTATTTTGAATTCTGTTCTGGGTGAAGTTCAAAGACTAAATTTGGCTTTTGAAGTGGAAAATGCAGACGATGTAAAATTGTACAGCGATTTATATCGGTTGCTCAAAAGTTTAACCAACAAACTTATCAAAAATTTTGTTTGAATAAAAAAATTTTTTTTATCTATTTAAAAAAGAGCCCAGTGCTTTTTTACCCTTTTTTTCAAGCAAATTTACGCGTTTTTACCCGTTTATAAAATTTTTGTGCGCGTTGTGCTCTCAAATAGTTGGCATCTCTGTCCATTATCCAATTTTTTTTTTTTAATGTAAAATTGAAAATTTTTTATTTATTTATTGACATTCATAAAATTGTATTTGTTGTTATTTAAATGTCAACATTTAAATAACAATAAAGATAATTTAAAATAATAATTTTGAAAGATATCTTTCCTCTGTGCACTCAGAATATTTTTAACATATTTCATCGATACACTTATCGCTGACCACAAAGACAAAATTTAAAAATTATCTGTTTTTGTATTTCTCCCGATGCTATCATTTGGCATCGGGAAGGTATCAAATACATAATTAATATAAACAAAAATATGAACATTTTGTAGCTACATATGAACATATATTTTCCACTTTGTATGCTAAATTTAAAACCTTTAAAAACTATTTAGATGCATATTAATAATATTTATAAAAATTATTCTTAGATCTTGTGTCACATAAAAAGTATGACAGTTTTGACCATGTTACATGAAAAATCCCAACAAAATAATGTTAATGACGTTCATTAATGTTTCCTCGACTTTCATATTTTATTCCGTAGAATTTTTAAAATTGAAAAAAAATATGACAAACAATTAATAAACAACCTCAGAAGTTGTTGTTTAATTTTTTTTTTTGGTTTAGATGGTTGGTTGAACGGTCAATGTTTGTTTTTGTTAGACAAACACCTTGGCTAATTGAAATTAGAAAAAAAAAATATACAAGCAAAAAAGTTAAATATCTATTGAAATCTTCTACAATTCCCAACACATTTTAAATGCCAATCCATTTAATGAAACCCTTTCCTGATATTTTACCGAAATTCAATTTGACACTCAAAATACTAATAACTCTGTTAAATTACAGAGATACTTTGCTGAGCCTGCAGCAATTGTCCTAGATTTCCAACCTGCAGTAGATTTTGTTATTTTACATCTGTCAAAAAAAAGTAACGTGTTTTTCCATTTAAAATAACAAATTTTTTGTAGATTTTTCTGCTGAAATGAATATTTAAACAGAATTTTCTGCTATTCAATTTCAAAAAAACAACTGAAATTTCGCAGTGCTTTTACTGATTTTGTTTGCTAAGTTTCACAAAGTTTTTGTGCAGATTTTCAGCAGATTATTTAGCTAATTTAACAGATACATATATTTAGGTATCTTTTTTAAGTATTTTTATACCCTCCAACCACAGTATGGGGGTATACTCACTTTGTCATTCCGTTTGTAACGCATGAAAATATCGGTCGGGGACCCCATAAAGTATATATATTATTGATCTATGATCGATTCTAAGTCGTTCTATGAATGTCCGTCCGTCCGTCCGTCTGTATAAAACACGATTCAGTCCAAAATAAAAGAGCTAGACCCCTGAAAATTGGTCAGAATATGTATAATGTTCATAGGCCGGTTAAGTTCGGAAATGGGCAAAATCGGGCCAGGGGGAAAAAAGTTCCCCCTTAACAAACTAAAAAAACCTCTTAAAAAACGCCATTTTTACATCTTTTTTTGCCATTATTGTTAAACAAATGAAATCTTTTTATGTCAGGAGGGGTTTAGACTTCTGAACTTAGACCCAGGGGGCTGGAAAATTTAGTTTTTTTTACCCGCCCCCTTTTGTGGGCGTGGATTAAAAAAAAACCGTTAAAATAATGAGAAAATGGTATTACTAAATTGCAAAAAGCATAATAAATAAATTAGTTAACATTTATCGCGATGGGGAAAGTATCCCTCACCACCCCCACCGAGCCCCCCCCCCAAAAAAAAACGACCCTGGATTTTTTTATATGTTTTAACATATTGGAGGGTATCATAGTTTCGGCATAGCCGAATTTAACACTCTCACTTGTTTTTTTTAATGTCGGTCTTGCAAAAATGCAAATCAAATGCCACTGTCTGGAAATTATAATGGACGAAGCGTTTTCTTTATATCTTTATTGTTGCAGAGAACTTTGTCATATATCTATCGAATTGATATTACTGACATTTTACAGAATACTAAACATTGTTATTATTTTGAGTGTACAAAGGTCCATGCCCATATGTATAATCTGTGGGTGTACAAAAAAAACCTGTTATAGAAAGAAAATTTCTTTTCTTTATATAAAGAAAACTTCCTAGATTAAGATTTTTCTCTAAGTCGATACACATTGTACTTGAATAAATATCGACTGGTGTTTCGGTTAAAGTAACTGCCGCCATTGCGACGTAAGTTTTAAACGAACTCTTGGAATTGTCACAAAAACAGATGTAAGCCTTGTTATAGATAAAAATAAAATGGAGAGAAACGTGTTAAAAATCAAGATTTACACCGTAAAGCTCTGTGCATATTTTTGTCCCTTTCTTGTCTATTAAGGCGTCCCATCGAATTTAAATTTTCGAATTTCATATCGTTATATCTGCCAAACTATTGCAATATACTTGTGCTTAATCGTTCAATTGAATGAGCGCTCATTCTCGTTCATTTCAGATAAAAGACCTAGTTCGTTAATCTAGTTCAATCGCTCTTTTGGCTTTTTCGTTCAATAGTTCGGGAACGAATCATTTTGATCATGTCTGTTGGTCGTTCATCTAGTTCAAATCGGTCAATTTTGGTTTTCGTTCAACTGTTCGTGATCGAATCATTTGGATCATGTCTGTTGTTTTGAATTTCGTTCAAAAAATACAAAAATGTTGAATAAAAACATTAATTAAAAAAAAAATATATATTTAAAATTTTTGTAAAAAAACACTTAAATGATGAGAAAGCGTGCCAAAAGAGGAGAAAAAACTAACGCCTATTGACAAAATTAACAAAAAAAAATAAATTGAACAACCGAACTGAAAGATCAATTTGAAGAAATGACTAATTGAGCTAAATGAACGAAAAGAACTATAAGAGCTGAAATGAACGAACTAGATAAACCGCTCAGTAGGTGAATAGTTCAATTGAACTAGTTCGTTCGTGAACGACACAACTCTAGATTGCAACTTTAGAACTGATTGTGGGAAAATTCAGAAAACATTATGCAAAGTCATCTATAGTCGGCAACCTGCGGTCAAAGTTGGAAAAAATTACGTATTTCGACCAAAATTCATGTCCGAATTTTTTGCCCAAATCCGGCTCAAAAATTGAAAAAATATTGAATAAAAATCCAAAACCGCGTTTTTTCCACAAATGCTGATTTTTAAACAAAAAAATAATTTTTTTATCCAAATTGGTCTCAAAATTTGGAAAATGTTAAGTGTGTTATCTAAAAAATATTAAAAAATATATAGAAACGCGATTTTGGTCCAAAAATGCTGATCTGCATTTTCAGCGTTTTTATATTTTTTTAATATTTTTTAGATAAAAAAAGTTGGAAAATGGTAAGGGTGTTATCTAAAAAAATATTAAAACGCGATTTTGGTCCAAAAATGCAGATCTGCGATTTTGGTCTACAGATGCTGATCAACATTTTCGGACCAAAATTGTGTTTTTATATTTTTGTAATATTTTTTAGATAACACACTTAAAATTTTCCAACTTTTGAGACCAATTTGGATAAAAAATATTTTTTAAGTTTAAAAATCAGCATCTGTTGACCAAAATCGCGGTTTTGGAACCTTTTAAATATTTTTCCAATAAAGTGCACCAAATTTCCGAATTTTTGATCCGGATTTGGTCAAAAAGTTCGGACATGAACTTTGGTCGAAATACGTATTCTTTTCCAACTTTGACCTCTGGTTGCCGACTGAAGATGACCTTGCAAATTTTTTTCATAAATTTTCCCACAATCAGTTCTAACGTGACAATCGTTTGGCAGGTATTACGACATCAAATTCGAAAATTTAAATTCGATGGGACGCCCTATTGTCTATACTTTGATGGGAGGAGAGAAAATGCGACACGTTGTACCAGGAGAATGTAGGTTTCAAGCGTTATAAAAAAAATAGCAAAGAAGAACATATATCAATTATATCGAAACCAGGATCTCAGTATATAGGATAGAGAGGGGCACATTCTCCAATTCCATTTACGTCTGTCACTAAAACAGATGTAACCCTTGTTATAGATAGAGAGAAATGCGTTTAAAGGCAAGATTTACATTATATTATAAACCTCTGTCCATCTTTTGTCTCTTGCTTGTCTATACTTTGATGGGAGAAAATGTGACACGTTGTACCAGGAGAATGTAGGTTTCAAGCGTTATAAAAAAAAATGGCAAGGAAGAACATGTATCAATTATATCGAAACCAGTGCCCAGTTTCTGTAACTATGCGAAAAGTTTTCGCATCGAGAAAAATAAAACAATATTGTAGTCATTTAGTTTTTTACAGGGTGAGTACAATGTTGCTAATGTAAAAAACATCAAATACAAAAAAAAAGGCAAAGCTATTTTTTTAAATCACTCTGTTAAGTATAAGATGACTCTAATATTTATTTATTTTTTTCGATGCGAAAACTTCTCGCATAGTTACAGAAATCGGGTACAGGATCTCAATAATAGCTTGAAATTTCCAGAAATATAAGTAATTTTTAACGGCAAGTTCCCATGGAAAAAAATTCTTCAATTTCATTTGATTCTACGCAATTCTAAATACGAAAAACTTAATAGTATTAGCAATCCTGCTGCAAATATGAGTGTATTAGTGAAATTTAAAAAAACGAATAAATTTATCAAAGCAACATTTTACATTATAAATTTTTAAACCTCACATATTTAGTGACGCATTTAAGCGGGAGCTAGTTATATTCGTCCACTTTAATCTGCAGATAGTGGCATTTGATTTGCATTTTTGCAAGACCGAAATTTAAAAAAAAAAACCTGAAAAATGATCAATTCAAAGAAAAATAAAATCATTTGAAATTCAAATAATGATCTTTAACAAATAACATGTGAAAATGGTGTAGAGAAGGCCTATTTCGAACATTGAAAGCAATCGGCTAATAAGTAGAGGATGAATTTCCCTACCCTGGTAATGATAGAATGACCGACAGACAAACTGGCTAATGGATGGATAGACAAAAGCATGCATGTGTAATTACAATAGTATAAATATTTTTTTACATATATAAATTTTTTCTGCCAAAATCAAAAGAACAAAAATACTACCTTACATATATTTAGTGTAGACAATTAGAAAATATTTATTTTTTAAAGTTTTTTTCTTATTATTATTTTTTTTTTGTATCATTATAATGCGCGAAAGACTACATAAATTTGTTATTATAAATTTTTAAAAATTTTATTCAAACACAATACACAGGAATACATACGTCGAGTAATTACGAGTGCAATAATAAGAATTTATTGTATTTAAATTAACACATCGATCTTGCAACGCGTTTTATTATTTTTTATTATCATTCAAAAAATATTGTATTATTCATCACTGATTTATAATGATACTAATGATGATGATGATATTTGCTGTTGATTGTTGCATTGTTGGGATGCTGCATTGTTGTCCTTAATTTAATTAAAATATCATCATCATGATGATGATCATTATTATTTTTTGTAATCATTCGAGTACACCACAATGATGCCTTGATTTCATTTATTTTTATATTTTCTACGTCTTTAACTTATTGTTAGATATTATTTTATATAAGAATTTGTATATGTAAATTTATATATTAACTCACACAGTATTTATGATAAATTTCTTTTGATATGAAATACAATGAAATTTATAGTGGTCGAGAATGATCTACTATATGTTTATAAATATGCACCAGAGTAGGTGCATATATATAAATACTAGGCTGAACAATAAGTTTTTAATCTGTTTATAAAAATTCGAAATATAGTGAACAAATTAATTCTATTATCTTCATAATACGTGAGCTATAGAGTCCGAGACCTAACAATGAAGAATTTTTTTGGACTTGCAAAAAAATGTGTCTTTCTCAGCTTGAAGAAGGGTACCTCTTGATTTTTTAAGGGATACTCCTAAAAAAATAGGACTCGTTTTCTGCCTATATGATACTTGCTTTTGTTTTTGATCTATTTAAGGAGCTTTATCAGGGTTTTTCTACGAGAATTTCGATGGATACACAATTTTTGTCAAGAATTATCGAAAATATCTTACAACAACCCTAATAAAGCTGCTTGAAAAGTTGAAAAAGAAGAAAGTATCATATGCTACTTTCCGATATGACTTCCTGATTAACTTTAGTACACTTTGTCAAATTACTACAAAAAGTTCGATTTTACCAATATTTGGCAGTTTTCCTTGTTTGTTTACAGTGCTTGTTGTGGCACAAAGGTTCGAAAGAATTAATTCCTTAATTCAATTTTCTAATTCGAATTAAAAAAATAGAATTTGTCATTCCCTAAAATCATTCAACTTTCAAAATCACTGAATTAATTCTTTCAAGAATTCATTCCTTAAGAATGATCATTCAACTTGAATCATTATTTTTTTATCCAAATCAATCTACTACAAATTGAATGATGAAATTTTCTTATCATTCAATTTAAAACAGTGAAGCGCGACACACATACATACACATTTATGCTTGTGTGGGAAGCAGCAGACGAGACGTCGACAAACCAACAGCCGATCGTTTACACACGAAGATGCTTAAAATGCACACAAGCAACACACACTTTAAGAAAATATAAAGGGAATGAAATAAAAAAATCATCATTCAATTTTTAATTGATTTGAATGATGAACAATTTTGATCATTCAATTGAATGATTAACTTCCTTGCAAGGAATTAATTCTCTTGGGAATTAATTCAATTTGATTTAAGCTTTGAGAATTAAGCCTTTGAATTAATTCGTGTTGAATGCTAGTAAGGAATGATAATACAAAACTTTTTAAAACAGAATTAAAATTTTTGGGAATTAATTCTCAATAGAATTCTCAATTATAGTCGGAAACTATAAATGATCATGGGAGAATGTATCTCTAGATGATGGGAATCAACGTTTCCCGAGTCCTATTTTCCACGGAGACAATAAAACATTTTCCAGTTACCCACTCAACACCACCAAACACCCGCTAGCCATCCACATATGGCCACGGTGCACATTGGTTGAAGAGTGTCCGAAATTCATTTTTTTCATGTTCGCCTCCAACCACAGTATGGCGGTATACTCACTTTGTCATTCCGTGTGTAACGCATCGAAATATCGGTCTAGGAATACATCAAGTATTTATTTTATTGATCAGTGATCGATTCTAAGACATTCTAGCGATGTCCGTCCGTCCGTCTGTCCGTCTGTAGAGGACACGATACAGTCCAAAATAAAAGATCTAGACTTCTGAAGCTTGGCACGAATATGTCTTATATTCCCAGGCAGGTTAAGTTCGGAAATGGGTAAAATCGGACCAAGGGGAAAAAAGTTCCCCCTTGGAGAACTAAACCAACCTAAGAAAAACCGCATTTTTTGCATGGTTTTTTGTACTTTTGCCAACTAAATGCAACATTCTTATCTCAGAAGAAGTTAAAAATCACAAGGGGAAGTTCCCCCTAACATCTCCCACCAACCCCCCACCAAAAAAAAATACGCCCCTGGATTTTTTTTATATTGTTTTTTACATTTTGGTGGGTATAAAAGATTCGGCACAGCCGAATGTAACACTCTGACTTGTTTTATGTAAAAAAGTAACAAAATCAGTTTTCGACTCACGCACAAAATTTTTTTTACCGCTCACGCACAATCACGTGAGTAATTCAAATTTGGCTAACGCTCACGCGTGATTCACGTGAATCACGAAACAACAAATTTTATATACAGTTGAACCTCGATTATCCGGCCCTCTACTAACCGGTGCCTCTTTTAACCGGCATGCTGTGCGTTTGTTTTTTACCTCTATTATCCGTGCTTTACCTCTACTATCCGTGCAATTCATACATGTACGTACATATTGTATTTTTTGTTATTGTTTTTACCTCTATTAACCGTGCTTTACCTCTATTATCCGTGCAATATATTCACGAACATATACAAATGTAGAAAAATATATAACCTCTTTCAACCGTGTTTTTCGATTATCCATGCTTAGTCCGGTCCCGTGCAACCCGGATAATCGAGGTTCAACAGTATATTGAATGGATACTGCCAAGTTGTTTGTTGATCTCTATGGCTGGTACTACATGCCTGTAACTGTGCATAAAATTCTTGAGCATGAAAGCAAAATTATAGCAGAAGCTATTCTGCCAATAGGTATGTCTCTATATAAAGGCCCTTATATAATGATTTTATTTTTGTTTTTTACATTTTAATTGATTATTTGTATCAGGTATGCTGTCCGAGGAAGCTCAGGAAGCGAGGAATAAAGATTATAGAGCCTATAGATTACATCATTCGCGAAGAATTGGACATGTAGCCACTAATGAAGACGTAATGCATAATCTTTTATTGTCTTTAGACCCATTTATAAATAGATTTCGCTCAAAG
Organism: Pegoplata infirma; assembly: GCA_963921195.1. Taxonomy (NCBI): domain Eukaryota; kingdom Metazoa; phylum Arthropoda; class Insecta; order Diptera; family Anthomyiidae; genus Pegoplata; species Pegoplata infirma. The sequence goes on along the minus strand of OY992537.1, from coordinate 161,262,832 downwards.
ATGCAAATCAAAAAATTGGAGTACGATAATGATGTTAAAAAATTATTAAAAGAATATACTTACTCATGTTTTTTCTGGGAAGTGGGCGGATATTTTTCAAATTTCACACAAATGATTCTGAGTGTTTAAAAATGATATGTGCCAAAAAACAATGCCGTAGGTCAAAATTTAATTTTCACTTTGTATTGGAGGTGGGCGGATCATTTTGATTTTTGCATTTTTTTTCTTGATTCAAACAAAAAATGCCTATGTGCTAAGTTTCATTGTCCTTCGATAACTTCTTTTATTTTGCGGTGGTGTCTTCGCTTCCAAATTTTGAACTCATTGATTTTCACGGTGATACCTGGTCCAGCAATCACGCCGGCAAGTCAACTCCTGTCTGCCTTCCCTCTATCATCAGCTCCTCAATGATAAACTTCCAAAGACATTTTGTTCGTCCACATTAATGCAAAACCTAATATCTGATAGACAGTTTAATGGGAGCGCTCAAAAAGTGCCTTTTCTCAAATTTGCATTTTGTTAAGGGACACCTTTTCCCAGGATTTTTTTTTAATTTAAAAAATTTAAGGTACATACTTTTAAATCAACATAAAACGAAGACAAAATATTTATGCAAGGCGCGTTTACACGTGAGAGAAAACTGCTAGGCAAAGACCAAAAAACGACTCTGTGTACCTGTGCATTTGACTTTTTCAATAATTGTGTCAAATCAAATTCCTCTAAAACGTATTATTTCTTACCTTTTTTTTTGATAATGTTACAGATTTTTGGAAGATATTGATATTATTTTGGATTTGAAGTCTTTATTTCGTTTAATAAAAAAATTATAACGTAAACAAAATTTATTTTTTTTAGAGATGATATTAAGAATGCTAGAGGTGACAAATTTTCGATTTTTCTGTCGAGATTTCTTTCTCGTGTATACGCACCTTAATATTTAAAAAAAAAACTGTTTTAACCATTTTTAGTTTATCATTAACAATTAAAATATCATGGACTTACCTCCACATCTATCCATTGATGGTATCGTACTCACATAGTTTGAGAATATGTCCATTGGGGCTCTTAAACTCCCCTTTGGAAATCAACTCCACTCCACTAAATGAGGTTTTACGTCAATAGGTACAGGACCTTTAGTTTCACAATTACTATACATTGCACATTGGGGGCGCGAAACTTCAGCTTTGGATTTTCACCATCTCCCGGGCGGATTACTGTTAAAAGCACGGTTTAAAACATTTTATGTTATTTATTTAAGAATTTTTCCAACATATTTAATTTTTGTATTTTTTCTACTTTTTCATTCATTTTTCTTACGAAGCAGCCAGTAATATCCTTTACAAAACTCTCGCGCTGATTTCGTTTTTCTTCATAATTTTGCTATTTCATTTCTATTCTTTGTTTACCTTTCTAGGGGCCCTGCTCATTATACCCTCCAACTACAGTATGGGGGTATACTCACTTTGTCATTCCGTGTGTAACGCATCGAAATATCGGTCTAGGACCCCATAAAGTATATATATTATTGATCAGTGATCGATTCTAAGACATTCTAGCGATGTCCGTCCGTCTGTCCGTCCGTCCGTCTGTGGAAGACACGATACAGTCCAAAATAAAAGTGCTAGACTCCTGAAATTTGGTGCACATATGTCTTATGTTCATAGGCTGGTTAAGTTCGGAGATGGGCAAAATCGGACCAGGGGGGAAAAAGTTCCCCCTTGAAGAACTAAACCAACCTCTGAAAAATATCATATTTTTATATGATTTTTTGTGTTTTTGTTTAACAAATGCAACATTTTTATGCTACAAGAAGTTGAAGGTCCTGCATTTGGACCCACAGAATTATAAAATATCGTTTTACGTTCCGCCTCCCCCTTTTATGGGCGTGGAATAATTTTTTTTTTTTATATAATGATAAATTTGTATTTCTTTAGTGCAAAAAGCATAAGAATAATTTTTTTTAACACTTATTCGAGAGGAATTGTGCCCCCCAATTACCACTACCGACCCCCCCCCCCCCCCCAAAAAAAAAAAGAAGACGCCCCTGCAATTTTTTTTTTTTTTATTTATTTGCATGTTAGAGGGTATAAAAGATTCGGCACAGCCGAATTTAACACTCTTACTTGTTTTGTTTTGGAACTGCAACCACTGGTAATAGCTCGACAGGACCACGTCCCAGTTGTAGTGTATGGACGTTGCTTTTAATTATGCTATCACCAAATATTCCTTCCATTTCGTTCATGTATTGAGGAAGACATGGTGAAGCACTCGTCTGTCTAACATTGTCCTTAACAGCTTTGTATGCCCCAAGGAGAGTTCTAATGAGCGTAGTTGTTGATGTATCCTAAATCAAAATAAATAAGTATCGGGGTTTAATATATATCTGGTCGCAACAAACCGTTAATCCTTTCGATACCATGTCCTCAAGAACATGCTCATATGCATGTTTTTTCTTCTGGAAGTCAGAAAACTCTTTTTTCGCCAAAAATCACTTCACGGGTCGAAATTTTTCTTTTTCTGCAAATATAATTTTTTATAAAAAAAATTTATATACAACTTATACTCAAAATAATTATTCTGTTAAATACTCTATAAAATGACTGTAATCTCATTTCGACAGATATTTGACAAAGTTATCTGTCAAAATACAGATTCTAAGGAAATACTTTGTATTTTCTTGTGACCGAAAAACAAAATTTAATCTGTAATTTTACTTTTTATTTTGTAATCTTTATTTTTGCGGTAATAAACAGAGTTTTTTGTTACAATATAGATTTTAGAAAAATACTTTTTTTTTGCTCTTAACCAAAATACAAAATTTCATCAGTAAATTTACTTATTGTAATACAGTTTTCAAATAAAAATCTCTTAAAAAACATCAAAATATTCCAAACCCTCTTTAAAAAGCGTCTTAAGATACTATAAAAACTAGTTATTTTATTTTACGAGGATTTCGTGTAAAATCAGAGGTACTCGTAAAAAACTCGTAATTTTCACAAAAAAAAGTATATTTACAATTTGGAAGCATTAAAGCGGGCACATTTACTCAATGGCATTTCCCAATTGTCAACACTACTTGCACATTAAGTGCAAGTGGTGCCAACTTTTAATAAAATTAAAGTAATTTTACGGAAAAAAATCGCTTGTTACATAGTCAATGTGATTAAGTTGGCACTACTGTACGTTTGTTACACCATTGTGAATGAAAAAATTAAAAATTGTTGTGAAAATGCGGCAACCCTGGAGTGTGAGAGGGAGGGAGATTGAGAGAACCCGGAGATAAAATAAAATAAGTTTTAATTTTTTGTCGTGCCGGTCACGGTTTTTAACTGTCAAATCGTATGGAAAAAGCCGTGCCGGGCTTGTTCTGTTCATACCTTTACAGTTTTTTTTATCGAAATCAATTTACAGAGTTTTCTTCGTTAAATAACAAAAAAATCTTGCTGGTTGTGAAATCTATGGTATTTTCGGCTGGCTCAGCAGAGTATCTCTGTAATTTAACATAGTGATTATTTTGAGTGTAGGAATAGTACCTACTATAAAATACAGTTTCAAGTTTATAAATTTTTATCACGGGTGAAATGTCCGATTTTGTTGTACGGTGTTATAAAATCATATACATACTAGGCTGTCCCATAAGGCATTCGAGAGTTTAATTGTATAAAGATTCTTTATTATTTTTTTGAGGCAGTATCAAGCCCGAAAATTGTGTCGTTTTTGACTAATTATATTGTTTGAAGTTTTATACAAATTCTCCGCAAATACAACATTTAAAACAAGTAAGAAAATTAAAGTCGGTCGAGACCGACCATATAATACCCTGCACCAGTGTTTTCCGGAAAATGGGTTCCAAGTCCAAACATGGACCGATTGAATCAATATTTGGTAAGTTCCTTTATTAGTGTAGAAAATCGGCTGGGAGCTAATCATGTAAACCATTTGACGATATATAAACGCCATCAAAATACAAATTGTTCTGAAGTAGAGATGGGCACGTGGGTGATTTTTCACTCACGCAGAAATGCTCACGCACGGAATTTTTTTTGTGCTCAGTGCACTCACTTGAGTAATCACGCTCACGGAAACTCATGAAATAATTTATTTTCTATTTTTGAGGAAAATTATTCTAGCTCAAGGTTATATTTCTTTGACTAATCATTACGATGATATTGTTAAAATAACGATTTTCAAGAAATTATTTATAAAGTTGTTTAAGGGTTTAAGTTAAAACAAGTGATAGTGTTACATTCGGCTGTGCCGAATCTTTTATACCCTCCAAAATGTAAAAAAACCATATAACAAAATTCAGGGGCGTCTTTTTTTTTGGGGGGGGGGGGGGGGGGGGTTGGTGGGAGACGTTAGGGCCACCTTCCCCTTCAGATTTTGAACTTATTTTAAGATAAGAATGTTGCATTTGCTTAGCAAAAGTAAAAAAAACCCTTCAAAAAATGCGGGTTTTCTTAGGTTGGTTTAGTTCTCCAAGGGGGAACTTTTTTCCCTTGGTCCGATTTTGCCCATTTCCGAACTTAACCTGCCTAGGAATATAAGACATATTCGTGCCAAACTGCGGAAGTCTAGCTCTTTTATATTGGACTGTTCGTGTCTTCTACAGACGGACGGACATCGCTAGAATGTCTTAGAATCGATCACTGATCAATAAAATATATACTTTATGGGATCCTAGACCGATATTTCGATGCGTAACACACGGAATGACAAAGTGAGTATACCCCCATACTGTGGTTGGAGGGTATAAAAATGCAGAAGAAAAATTGAATTTCTAAAAATTATAGACATTTCTGGTATTCCAATACCGGTTTCAAACACTACAGTAAGTGTTATCATCAGTAGGATTTCAAATGTCGGTTGTATGTGAATATTTATAGTTTCTAAAGAATAAATTTTGACAGTTTCCAACACTACAATTTCTAGCAATCTTAAACTTTGTTCTAAAGTAGGTTTATTTGCCGGATATTGTAGGAATACTTGTCAAATAAGTCTACTATAGGGTCGAACCAAAATCAAATTGCGTCGCGAAAGACGTAAAAAAATATAAAAACAAACACATCAAATTTGAAATTTTTACGTCCGTTTGATTTAGGTACCTCACATTTAAATATTACAAACGAAAAATTATTGGACGTTACGCCTTACGCGACGTAATTTGATTCAGGTTCGACGCATAAGTATTATGAATAATAGCCATAGAATTTTAAAGGTCGAATAATAAATAGTTTTTATAAATTTTGATCTAAAAATTAAAACAGAATTTTAATTTAATTAAAGTTGTTATTATTCGACCTTTCCAGTTTAAATAAATAAAAATTCTTCGAGCTCGAGGCCAGTTTTTTCTTGTAAATATTCTTTTATTCCATTCCAATATTTCGATTCTCTTTGAGAATCATCATCAGGGAATTTAGTGAATTTTTATGTACACAAAAACTTAAAAATATGTTGTGAAGGTTTCTGATGCTAAAACTGCAGTTTTAGATGTGCTCGAAGAATTTTTATTTATTTAACAGAATTTTATTTTTTTTTATTTTAATACAAAAAACAAGTGAGAGTGTTAAATTCGGCTGTGCTGAATCTTTTATACCCTCCAACACCTAAAAAAAAACAAGGGCGTCTTTTTTTTTTTTTTGGTGGGGGGGTTTTGGTGGTGGGAGACAATCTTCTTGTTTCGTTTGCTAAGCTTGTTTCGTTTGCTAAGCAAAAGTACAAAAAATCTATAAAAAATGGAGTTTTTTCAGAGTTTGGTTTAGTTCTTAAAGGGGGAACTTTTTCCCCCGAGGTCCGATTTTGTCCATCTCCGAACTTAACCAGCCTATGACCATTGGGCATATTCGTGCCAAATTTCAGGAGTCTAGCTCTTTTATTTTGGACTGTATCGTGTCCTCCACTGACGGACGGGCAGACAGACATCGCTAGAATGTCTTAGAATCGATCACTGATCAATAATATATACACATTATGGGGTCCCCGACCGATATTGTGATGCGTTACACACGGAATGACAAAGTGAGTATACCCCCATACTGTGGTTGGAGGGTATAAAAATATATCATTTAGGTTTTAAAGATTCAAATACAATTTTTTTTTTGTATTTATTTAAAATTAATTTCAAATAACATTTTTACGCAGAAAAATAATTTTATCCACGTTTTCCCCTAGAAGGCGGCTTCTCCTTTCTTCAAGAATTCTACCGGAATATGAAAAATCCGTTTTGCTGATTAAAGAGCTAGCTGGTATGCACAATATTTGTGCAGCTAGTTTTCTTAGCATCGGAAGATCTGTAGCAGTTTTCCAAAATTTAAGAATTTCAAAATCCGGTTTTAGTTTCTTTTTAAGGTAAAATCGAATTTCATCTTCTATATCATCTTGTTGACTTAATGAAATGTTTGAGTGACCAATATCCATGTTTACATAAAATGGATTACTAGAGCTGGTTGGTCGTCAAGTTCAGCTGGATAACAACACTTTGACTCATTTACAATTTCAGTTAAAAAATACCAACTGAATTTAAAAAAGATTAATTGTTATTTAAAAAATGTCAATTGGTATATAAAAAATATCAATTGTTTTTTAAAAAAAGTTCAATTGAGCTAAAACACCTCAATTCAACCGAGGAGTTGACCGCACCCCCTCCAAATTTAATGAAATTAAGTACTGATGTTCACTTTAACAAAAAAGAGATTTTGCCAATTTTTCAGGCTTCTGGTCATTCCAGTATTCGAGATATGCGGTCTCGAAAATTAACAAAATCGTATATATTTGACAAAAGTGTTCTGAGATAAATAAAGATAACTCGAAAAGTAATAACAATACAGGTATCTGTTAGGTTGCAAACAATAGGTAATGAAACAGCCTTTAAAATAGCATTCTCCAAGATTTTTTTTTAAAAAGGTCAAAGGTCATTGGTTTTAATCTTAATTTTTGGAGAGCTATATCTCAAAAAACGATATTTTTAAAATTTTGGAAAAAATATATGTGATTAAGAATCATCTATACTACTTAAGTTTAAATTTTCAGGATGGAGACTTCATTGGAACTTTTTATATTAATAAAAACATTATGACAGGAAAGAAAAAGTGGTGTAATTTCCCTTAGAAAAAAAATATTTTTTTTTTTGTCTTTGAAATTCTGGTACCAAAATTAAATTTTTTGAATGTTTTTGACGTGCTGAGTCCAAATATGACCTTTGAACTGATCTATCGCTATTACTTTTCAAGATATATGCACCTAAATTTTCAAAAATAACACAGCAATAGCATTTTTCACATATTTATGTGCAGATATCTCGAAAACTAATAGCGATAGGCCAGTTCAGAGGTCATATTTGGACTCAGCACGTTAGGTTAGGTTAGGTTGTAAGTGGCTGCTGACGTTTTACGTCAACACACGTAGACTCTGAGGTCCATTGTGATACCACGGGATCGTAATAGGTTTCCCTACTAGTCCCTGTCGTTAAACCAGTTTGAGCTTCTTATGAAACTCCTTAGATGTTGTATTTTGACATCCGACAAATCAGAAAGATCGTACAGCTCCCTAGATCCCAGTGAAGCAAGTCGCTGACCAGAAAGTGCCGGGCAATGGCAAATAAAGTGTTCGATAGTTTCCAACTCCTCTTCATCCATGCAACTTCGGCAAAAGTCATTCGACGGCACATTTAACCGCTCTGCGTGCTTCCCTATAAGACAGTGTCCGGTAATTATAGAAACCACCGTCGAAATCTCTCCTCTTGGAAGCGATATCAGCTCACTTGTGCGCCCCTGATTAAGAGAAGGCCAAATCAGTCGTGTTGTCTCACACGTCCATCCATTTGCCCATCTTTGATTAGTCTCCGTCGCAGAACAAAGCCGTAGGTTTTGCTTGCAAGTTTCTAAAGGCATACCAACACATTCCAATTCTGTTGGAACCTGTAAGGTAGTTCCTAGTCTTGCAAGCTCATCGGCTTTGCAATTCCCTGGAATGTCTCTGTGCCCTGGGACCCATATGAGTCGTATGTCAAACTGCTTGGCCATCTCATTTAAAGACGTGCGGCAGTTAAGGGCAGATCTTGTTTTCAGAAACATTGAATCCAGGGACTTGACCGCGGCTTGACTGTCAGTATAGATGTTGACTGCGGTTGTAGACAAGACATTGCAGCTCAACCAGTCAGCCACTTCCTTTATTGCCAGCATCTCTGCCTGGTAAACACTGCAATGATCTGGCAATCTACGAGCCAGGCTCAATCCAAGCTCTTCCGAATAGACCCCAAAGCCCACTTGTTCGTGCAGCCTCGATCCATCTGTGTAAAAATTTATGGTAGCTCCACTACCCGGAGTATCCCCCATCCAAGACTCCCTGGATGGTATCATAGTGGTAAAGTGGCGCTCAAAGAGGCTTAAAGAGGGAGCACAGTCCACATTTTGTGGTATTGTTATCTTTTTCAAGATCGCGCTATGGCCACAATCACTGCTCCTCCATTGCAGCGTGCTATTAAGTCGAATTGCCGACGCAGCCGCATACTGCCTACCCAATATGTCCAAGGGTATCAGGTGAAGGAGGATTTCTAATGCAGCCGTAGGTGTAGTACGAAGAGCACCAGTGATGCACATTGACGCCATTCTCTGTACCTTCGTGATAAAGACAAAGTTCGCTTTTGTTTCCAAAGCAGGCCACCAGACAATGATTCCATACAGCAAAATTGGACGTACAGCAAAATTGGCCGCTGTATAGATCCAATGAACGACTTGAGGGCTAAAACCCCATCGTTTTCCAATGGCCCTTTTACAGGAATACAAAGCAATCGTTGCTTTTCTCACCCGTTCCTCAATATTACGCCTGAAATTCAGCTTCCTATCTAGAAATACTCCAAGATACTTGGCTCCATCTGAGAAGGTGATTTCAGTACCGTCCAGAGAAATAGGATCAAAAGCAGGAATCTTATTTTTCCTTGTAAACAAAACAAGCTCTGTTTTACTGGGATTAACTCCTAGACCACAGTCTCTTGCCCATTTAGACAGATCTTTCAGAGAACCCTGAAGAATGTCCCGCAATGTTGGCAGATGCTTCCCCTTTACCGCTATCGCGACATCGTTAGCATATGCGATAACATGACAACCACGTGCTTCTAGAGATAGTAGCATTGAATTCAGTGCCAGGTTCCAAAGAAGCGGCGAAAGAACACCTCCTTGTGGTGTGCCCCTATTGACAAATCGAGATATGACGGACGCTCCCAATTCAGACGTTATACGTCTATTGGCAAGTAGGTTTTCCACCATTAAAACAATTTCACGCTTTACTCCCAGACCAGACAATGCCAATATTATCGATTCTGGAATGACATTATTAAAAGCCCCCTCAATATCAAGAAAGGCCACCATAGTGTACTCCTTTACCGAAAGCGATCTCTCGATGGTACCAACGAGCTCATGAAGAGCTGTTTCCGTTGATCGTCCCTTGCTGTATGCATGTTGCTTTGTCGAAAGCAACCTCGGGTCAATCACTCTACGCAAATATGAGTCTATCATTCGTTCCATTGTCTTTAACAAAAAAGAAGACAGACTAATTGGTCTGAAATCCTTCGGAGCTGTGTGGGAACTTTTCCCAGCCTTCGGGATAAATACGACTCTGGTATCCCTCCATTTTAAAGGAATATACGACCAGTTGATGCATGCTGTGTATAGATTATACAGCAACGGGGCTATATAGTCCAACACTTGCTGCAACTCAGCCGGGATTATACCATCAGGTCCAGGGGATTTATAGGGCCTGAAGCTTTTTATCGCCCAGATTAATGTTGGCATATTTATTATTTCCGAAGCAATTTCAGATGCTTGGGCGTCAGAACGTTCCAAAGCTTGAAACGGCGTCATGGAATTGCCCGGAAAATGCGTGTTTAAAAGGAGATCCAGCGACTCTCCACTGGAGGAAGACCACACCCCATTAGGATCTTTCAGGTATCCTAGGGTGCAAGGAGAAGAAGCCAGAACCTTGCGCAGCCTGGATGCCTCAGAAACGTCTTCTATGTTTCCACAGAAGTTTTTCCAAGAATCACATTTTGCATTTCTGATCATCTTTTTATAACTCTTAAGTTGCAGCCTGTATGCAGACCAGTCCTCGTCCGCTCTTGAAAATTTAGCCTTATTAAAGAGCTTTCTGCAGGAATCTCTGCTCGTCTGCAACTCATTTGACCACCAAGGTGGCTTTTTTTTTCCTCTAGGCTTTGCAGAAGGGCAAGACGCATCCAGGCACCTATTACAAACATTTGTTATATGGTCAACCAGACAGTCAATTTCCGCTAAACTATGCGGTTCAGATAGGGGTACTTCATCCAAAAGCAAAGAAAAAGTCTCCCTATATTTCACCCAGTTTGTTCTTCTCAGATTTCTAGAGACTGTCTCAACCGGTGCACGCTCCCTGAGTAAAAACTCAATGTAGCGATGATCTGAGAAAGAATGCTCTTCCAAAACTCTCCAGTCATCAATTCTGCCAGACAATGTATCTGATACAAGTGTTACGTCAAGAACCTCTTGCCGCGTACTTGTAACGAAAGTTGGTTCACTACCCTTGTTACAAATATACAGGTTAGTGCTTAACAAAAACTCCAAAAGTGATTCGCCTCTATCATTTGTGTCTGTACTACCCCATATCGAATGATGTGCATTAGCATCACAGCACACTAGTAACTGGTGTCCCCTAAATTCAGACTCCCGAATCAGACCGCCAACCTTCTCCGGGGGTATTGGCCCCGGATTAGGAAAATACGCAGAGGCGAGCCAAATAGATTTCCCATGAAGCTCTAAGCTAGCCGCTGTAACATCCATATCACTAAAAGTTGATAAAAAGAATATATTTAAGCCATTTTTCGCCAAGATGCAGGCTCTTGGTGAGCCCTCACCTTTGGCAACCATCAACTTAAACCCAGGGGTCTTCAATCCGCAAACCCTGCCACCCCGCACCCAGGGCTCTTGGATAAAAACCAAGTCAACTGCTCCTGTCGTCAGGCGCAGCAATAGTGCAGCTGAGGCTGCCTTACAGTGATGGAGGTTTATTTGTAGGAACCGCAACATCTTGCTTTTTTTCCACCATCCTTTCCACCACCGTGTTATTGGCTTCATCCTCCGTGTTATCATAGAGGTCGCATTCGTCCCCAGATTCGGTTTCGAATAAGCCAGATATGTGTCCCATCTGTTCTGAATCGGAGGCAACAGAACTCTCCGAATTCCTCACTGCATGGGTCTCGTCCTGAATGTCACCCATAGTGGCATCAGCTTTATCCTCCATGCCATCACAGAGGTCGCATTCGTTACCAGATTCGGTTTCGAAAATGCCAGATGCATCTCCCATCAGCCTAGAATCGGTCAGCTGAATATCAACCTTTTCCAGATTCTCCTCCCCAGCCGACTCTGCCACTGGCTTGTCTGCTTCCAAAATAGGCTTCTGGTCGCCCTTGTAGACATTGACTCTTATATGAAAAAAACCAAATCTAATAATGCCGTCAGTCCTGGCTAAAATCGGAAGCGATTCCTCATTAACCAAGACCACTGCTTGACGACGAGCGCCCTCCATCTCACCCAATCTGGCAATTTGCCAATTCTGAGTTGGAAGGTCAGGATTGCAGACTTTTATCATCTTTAGAATCACCGCAGTGTCACTTGTAGCCATTGGGATCCATGCATGAGCTCTGGGTTGCGAGGGGATATCATGTTTTTCCACAACGTCCAGTCTGGCTCCAGGCCATAACTCTCCCACTTGGCTAATGGCAACCTTAAACACGGCTGCGGATCTTTCGTTTCCAAAAGCAACGAGTTTTACTCGCCCCTGATACCAACCTGCGTTGACAGTAGTAGGGAGAAAATCAGGCATACTCTCAAGAAGCCTATAGTAGATTTCATTTAGTTTAGTTTCAACTAAACTCCACTTGTCCCTTGGAATACTACAATCCCCATTTTGCCTGTTTATCACAGCCCTAACGAAGTTACCTTTCACCACTTCACTAAAAGACTGAGTCCAGACGTTGCCGGTCACCTTAGATCTTTTAGGTAAAGGTTTCTCGTCGGGCGAGCGCAACCTTTTACCAGACTTCGATGACGAGGCCGAAACAGCGCTCTGTTTGTCAGATGCGCGCATTGCCGAAAGTTTGTCCTGTTCTTCAATGACTCCTTTCGCCCATGATAGCGACGCCCTCTCACGTTCGGAGAGCTTCGTTCCATCGAGTTGGCTTAGTCTGTTAATTATTTTCAAACAAAGCCTTCTCTGGTTGTGCCTGACCTTTGATGGCTTAAGTTTCTTTTTCTTTTTACCACCAATATTAGGCTGAGCACCCCTACCAGAATCAAGGCCGGACTTCAAGGTCGCAACCCTAAGACCAGTGCTAGGACCAGCACCAGTCGGTGAGGCAGAGCCTCGAACTAAATCGGTATCATTTGTGTCCATATTTTCATTTTCCTTGATGTGGTAATGAAAATATCACTATTACGAACAAACCTATTACGAACAATTTTAGTAATTCAATTTATAGCACGGAGTTAAAATAAAACACGTCCACACTCGTCAACAGTTGAACGAATTTTCCTCGAATTTTACTCAGCACGTCAAAAACATTAAGAAAAATAAATTTTGGTACCAGAATTTCAAAGACACAAAAAAAATATTTTTTTTCTAAGGGAAATTACACCACTTTTTCTTTCCTGTCATAACGTTTCTATTAATATAAAAAGTTCCAATGAAGTCTCCATCCTGAAAATTTAAACTTGAGTAGTATAGATGATTCTTAATCACATATATTTTTTTCCAAAATTTTAAAAATATCGTTTTTTGAGATATAGCTCTCCAAATATTAAGGTTAAAACCAATGACCTTTGACCTTTTTCAAAAAAAATCTTGGGGAATGCCATTTTAAAGGCTGTCTTATTACCTATTATTTGTGACCTGACTGAGACGTGTATTGTAATTACTTTTCGAGTTATCTTTATTTATCTCAGAACACTTTTGTCAAATATATACGATTTTGCCAATTTTCAAGACCCCATATCTCGGGAAGAAAAAGTACCAGAAGTCCAAAATTTTGGCACTATGATTTTTTTGTAAGGGCCCAACAATATTCCAAGTTTCATCAAATTCGAAAGGGGTAAGGTCAAAAATGCTACTTTTTTCGGTTGAATTGAGGTGTTTCAACTCAATTGTAACTCAAAAAAGAAGTATTGTAATTCGAAAAATATCAACTGAATTTCAATTGATTTTTTTCGAATTACAATTGGAATCTTCTTTTTTTTTTCGAATAAAAATTATTCTTTTTCAAATTGCAATTGATCTTCTTTGAATTCCAATTGATTTTCCTTGAATTACAATTGGAATCTTCGAATTACAATTGAAATTTTCTAAATATATTTTTAATGTAGGTACTGTTGTACTGTGTGAATATAATATGAAAGTACTCGTGAATGCAACATAAATATTTTTTTACAGAACCTGTGCGTTCTTCCGCTACAAACTTATCAGCAGCATCTTAAAAATATTTTTTCATTGTTTCTTTATAATTTCGGTTGTGATATTGCTATAATTTTTGCGTTATAATCTTGATCATTTTGACAAACTACCAGACCGTGGGATCTTCTAGGCAAAATTCAAAAAGAAGACCTCGTATTTTTGTAACAATTGAAAATGTACAAACAATTAAAACTTTTCACTAATCAATCAGTTGTTGACGACATTTTAAGTCTATTACAGTTGCACACTTTTGGCAATTTGTTGACAATATGCACAGATATACGAAGAGTTTTTTTCAAAGTGAAAAAATTATTTATATTATATTTGGGAAAATAAATTTTAATAATGATGGTTAACACAATGTGCAATTATTTAAAAGTTACCCGAACTTGCAGCAATTCTAACACTAATTTGATATTTTCCACTTACGGTTGGCACTAAAACCAACATAACTGCGGAAAAAGTTAAATTTTAAAGTTAGTTTTTAACGGAACATCAATTAAATAATTCTTTAAAAAGTATTTAGAATCTTTTTACTGAAACATTTCTATAAAATTTTAATTTATTTCTCTATCATACGATTAACTAATGATACCTATACATTGTATGTAGGGTATTTTTGATATATTAGTTTTTTGTCATTAAACTAAAACTAGGGACATTATTTTATACATATTTGATTTTAATTTTATACATTTTTATTATATTTATTTTTTTGTCTTTTTGTTCGTTTCGTATTTTTATCTGATGTGCAACTTTTCTTTGTTTTACCATTTCAAGGACTTGTACTAGAATTATTGTGCACTTCAGATATTTTTGAAAATATTTTTTTTTCTTAAATTTTTTTGCCTTGATAATTCGGGTATTTTTAAGTAATTAAATCAAGGATTCTAAAAAAAAAATTGTTAAGGTTTATATATTTGATATGCATGAATAACAGGTGTAAACATTTCAAAGGACATTATTAAATAGCATTCAAGACAACGAAAATCTTAATGAATTTTTATTTAATATTTCTTTTTTAATAAAACAAAAAAATTATATAATACTTAGTGAAACCAAAAAAGTATTTTAGTATATTTAATTACTATGAGATTGTTTTTCAAATCTGTTGCCCAAAAAGCACCAGATTTTTGACAACTTAAATTTTTGCAAGTTTTAGCCTAAAAAAGTTTTAAAGGATGTTAAAAAAACATTAATGCAAAATATTTTCTTAAGGTGTCTATTATTTAAGTTTTTGCGACTATTCATAACTTTTTTGCAACAAGATCGGTCAAGGACTCTCTGAGTTAGAAAAGGTCGAAATTTTATATTTTGGCAGAATAGTTGTTTCTTCGCACCCATGTAAATTATTACCGATTGCTGCTAGCCAAATTTGTGTAAAGAGCTATTTCTTAGGTCTTTTGAAAAAAAAAATATGATTAAATCCAAAACTTTTTTGTCAAAATGAGCCCGTTTTTTTTTTGATTAAAAATAATAAAAAAATCAGCATGGGGTAGCTTAGTGGAATATCCATAAATATGATTTTCAATTTTTAGCCGTATTATGGTAGAAACAGAACAAGCACGGCACGGGGGACGGTTGCCGTTGCCGGAGAATATAGGCCCAAAACAATGATGGGGGACGGCGACGTCAAAAAATGTCATTTGTTTGTTCAGTGGTGATAACTTTTAATAAAATTAGAGAAATTTTACGGAAAAAAATCGCTTATCACATAGTCAATGTGATTAAGTTGGCACTACTGTACGTTTGTTACACCATTGTGAATAAAAAATTAAAAATTGTTGTGAAAATGCGGCAACCCTGGAGTGTGGGAGGGAGGGAGATTGAGAGAACCCGGAGATAAAATAAAATAAGTTTTAATTTTTTGTCGTGCCGGTCACGGTTTTTAACTGTCAAATTGTATGGAAAAAGTCGTGCCGGGCTTGTTCTGTTCCTACCATTAGGCGTGGGAAAGTGCACCAGTTAGGGTTGCCAGATACAAGAAGTCAAATAACTCGACAATGGAAAATTTTCAGCTGGATTTTGAAAAAGTAACTGGACCTATACATAATTTTATTTTTTTAAATAATCGCAAAATTTTTTTTTGAACATACCTAACCCCTATCTCCACTTACTAAGGGGGCTCCCATACAACATGTAATTTTTATAAAATTTTTTCCTACCGCTCCCACTGCCCATAGGGTGCCCCTAGAGGAGTAAAATGCATGGCCAACCCCCAATATTTTTTCAACTCAATATTTTTTATGTTTTTGTCCGGTAATGTTTCGCTTACACAAAATAACTTTCATATACAATTTTTTGGTAATTTTTGCCTATTTATCTGAAATAATTAATGTTTACGATGCTGGTTATTAAAGAGTCCCGTATTTCTCAATTTTTCCCCGATTTGACGCCCTTACGATTACGCCGTCCCTAAGCGACGGGGCCTTAAAAACCATTATTCCATACAAACCAAATCCTTTTTTTTTTGATTTTTGCTAATTATTATTTTACTTTCGAGCTACTTCCACACAAGCATAAATGTATTAATATGTATGAGCCCACTAGGGCGTCCCTTCAAATTTAAATTTTCGAATTTCATGTCGTAATACCTGCCAAACGATGGGCACGTTAGAGCTGATTGTGGGAAAATTTATGAACAAATTTCGCAGTCATCTTCTGTCGGCAACCAACGGTTTTGGTCAAAATACGTTGCTGGCACAACAACAAAATGCATGTAAAAATTTTGCTGTCTGCTGCTTGCTGCTGTATTGTGAATAGACACTAATAAAGTCATTTAAAAAAAAATAAACAAAACAAAAAATTATTAAATGATCCAAAAATTTAATTTCTAACGTACAGAAAATTAAGTCGCACTCAAAATAATTACTCTGTTAAATGAATGTAATCTCAATTCTACAGATATTTGGCAAAGTTATCTGCCGAAATACAGATTTTAAGAAAATACTTTGAATTTTCTTGTGACCGAAAATCAAAATTTTATCTGTAGTTTTACTTTATGTCTATTTTACAGATAATAAACAGCTTTTTTGTTAAAATAAATATTTTAGAAAAATACGGTTTTTTTCTCATCACCAAAATAATAAACTTCATCCGTAATTTTACTTATTGCTCTGTAATAGTTCTCAAAAAAAAATCCCTTCAAAAACCTCCAAACATTTCAACCCTTCTTTAAAAAGCGTCTTAAATTACAATTAAAGCTGGTAAATTTTACGAGGATGTCGTGTGAAAAAAGAGGTACTCTAAAAAACTCGTAATTTTCACAAAAATTAAAAAAAGTACATTTACAATTTGGAAGCATTAAAGCGGGAAAATTTGCACGATGGCATTTTTCAATTGCAACTTGCACATTAAGGAAGGAGAAATTGATAAGGGATCAAATTGTGACCGTTGTGTAAAAGCCATATCAAGCGAATTAAAAATAAATAAGAAAGTCAAGGCATTCTTAAACGATTTCCCTTTAATTTTCTAAAAGTTTTTATTTGAATAACCCCGCTCAAATGTGGCACTGCAAATGAGAAGTTTATAAAAAAAAAACCCGTGAGAACATGTAGCGAGTTTATAAATAATTTCTAACAAGTTAAACATTCGCGTGCGAAACATTTAAGAGAGCACATTTAAATTATGGCACTTACCTTTATTTTTTGTCAAGTTGCACATAACAGTTGAAGAAAATTAATAAAAATTCTCATAGTTTCCACTTAAAAAGTGAACTGAAATAAGAAATTAAAAAATAAAGTTTCGCGTGCGCACCTTTAAGACCCCAGTCACAATTGGCACCACCGACGACGAACCACGTCAAAAGAGAGAGCGACGCATTAAAATTAAACGACAGAAGACCGGACACATTTTATAAAGAAAATGACACTAATATCAGTTACACATTTATTTTATTTCTTTAGTTATCCCTTAAAAAGAGGTACACAATGTTTTTTGTTTGCAACACACAATATATCAACTCCAATAGGAAAAATTAGCATATTTTGTTGAACATATGGCAACGCTACTTGACAGAAATTTTGAAAATATGAGAGGGTGGTGAGAGAGAACTACAAAAATAGAATAGAATCTATTCTGGCGGCAACGTGGTCGACCACAAAGCGATTTTTTGATTTTCATACCAAATGTATGAAAACATTTTGTGGTAACCGAATGTGGTGCCAATTGTGACTTGTCTCTAAAATGGGAAATGCATTTAATCAGGAACATTAAAATTTTAGTCTTTTCTTTAAGTTTATGAAAGTTCTAGTAGAAAACATAATTTTAACATTTAATTAGTCCCTGCTCAAATCGTCATTTATTAATTTATAAAAACCTCGGTGAACATCTACCGCTTAAATGCGTCACTAAATATGTAAGCTTCAGAGAAGTTCTGAAGTTCATGCACGCAAGTTTTTTATTATAAATGTGTATGTTGTTCCCAATTATTTTATGTGTTCAACTTTAAAATCAAATGAATTTAACAGAAACCGTAAATTTTCAGAGTTTTTTTGATAAATTTCTGGTCATTTAACTTAAACTTTGTAAATTTAGTTTTTTTTTGTAAAATTTTGCACACATAAAATGCATTTAACTTAAAATTTGTAAATTTAAATTTTTTTTTTTGTAAAATCGCTTTTATCAACATTTTACAGATAATTCTGTAAATTTACAGTTTTTTTTTTATCGAAATCATTTTACAGAGTTTCTTCGTAAAATAACTAAAAAAATCTTGCTGGTTAGAAATCTATGGTATTTTCTGCTGGCTCAGCAGAGTATCTCTGTAATTTAACAGAGTGATTATTTTGAGTGCGGATAATTTTGCCAAATTAAGCAAATTATTTCGAGAACTGTGGCAATTATATGATTAAAATTACAAAAGATTAGCGTATGTGCCGAAAAGGGTTTGATATCAACACCAACCAATTTCATACAAAGAAAACGTTTCGATGATTCTGTCAGGGCATTTACGGGTCTGTGATGTAAGCCGTATTATTCCAGGAAAAAGAGATTTTATTTTTGATAAAAATCACAAAAAAAGAGAAAGGCAAGAGAGGCTTGTATTGGGAATTCTAAAACAAATATTTAGATATTTTAAAGACGAACAGGTTAATATTGCTATAGGTTGTACTAAGTTCACAGAGGTACGTCCTAACTAGTGCAATCTAGCAGGTGCATCTGGAACACATACAGCTTTCTTGTGCATCGCCCAACAAAATGACAACATACCGTGATTTTTTAAAGCAAGTTTGTGTAAATCCTAACCAAGATTGTTACTTAATAAATTGTTGCAGTGTTCAAACAATTTTAGCATTGATAGAAATATGAACCGTTTCTTAAGCAATTACTTAAGTTTTAGGTACGACATTTACTGTTTTTTAACAGTTTTTGGTAATCTTATAGAGTTTTGATGTCAAATGCATTTAACAAATGCAAAAAATATCCTTGGTTCGATTCTCGTTCACATATAAGAAGAACGATCACCATTAGCGAAACTAGCCGAAATTTGAATCCTACTGATGATGACGGTTAACTGGAACTGTTTTAAACCGGTATAGGAATATTATAAATGTCTATAATTTTTAGAAATTGAATTTACTTCTACATTTTTCAACTTGAACCCATATAACAAATAGAATTAGAGCCCGTGCTCAATCTGTTCTAACAGAAAAAAACAATAAATTAAACTTTGTAAATTTTCAAGTTTTTTTGGTAAACTTATGGTGATACTTAACAATGTTTTACAAATAATTCAGTTAATTTACATCGAAATCATTTTACAGAGTTTTCTTCGTAAAATAACAAATTTTTTGCAGGTTGGAAATCTAGGATATTTTTCTGCTGGCTAGTATGTCTGTAATGTAAAATATCTATTATTTTGAGTGTAAGTTGTTGGCTACCAATTGTATTTTTTAACATATAGGTTTGTCGTTTTCAGTTCCTTATCCCGTAATTTCTTACGGCTTGAAGAATTACGTAAAATCTTTCTATAAGTGTTTCATCTACACCTGTAATCTCGGCAGCTAATTTAAAATTAGAAAAAAAACCTTCTTGCAGTATTGCCATCATTTCTGTTGCCACTTGCATGTCGTGGTTTATCGATGTTTAATCCTAGCTCTTTTCGAAAACGTTTTTGTACACTGTTTTTCTCATTAATTCTTTGACGATCTTCCTTTAATAAAACATACGAAATATCATTTCCATTTTGATATTACCGATATTTTAATGTTTTTCAATATCATATGTATATTTTCTTCTGAAAACTGGTATTTCTTTCGTAAAAACTTGGTAACACCTGACAGATTCTTAACTCTTTTAATGTTGGCATGAAATAATAGGTGCATTGAGCACTTATTATTCATTTTGATATTATAATTAAAACCGTCTTTTGTTTTAAACCAAATGAAATAAATTATTTTCTATAGTCAAAATAATAACTCTGTGAAATGACTGTAATCTCAATTGAACAAATATTTGACAGATTTTTTAAAAGAAAATACTTTGTATTTTGATGTGACGAAAAAAAAACAAAGTCTCATCTGTTACTTTTAACTTTCTAATCTTTAATTTACAGATAATTACCAGAGCTTTCTCCTAAAATACAGATTTAAGCAAAAATACAAAGTGTATTTATGTAACGAAAAAGCAAAGTATTATCTGTATTTTTACTAATTACTATGTTATCTAAAATTTATAGTTAAAAACAGAGTTTCTGTAAAAACACTGTTTTGAGTCATGTTTTTTTTGTTACCAAAAAACCAACATTTTATCTGTTTTTGAGAAAAAGTACAAAAAAAAAAGTGATAAAAACAAAATCTTTTTAGAAATCTTATGAAAATTTTACAAAATAACATGCATTTACCTTTACTCTGTAAATTTACGGAGTATTTTTTGTAAAATTTTGTCTGCATCAAATGCATTTTGCAAATATATGTAAATTTACAGAGTTTTTCTTTGCTAAATGGTAGTTTATTTAACAAATATTTTACTAGAAACTCTGTAAGAGTTTTTTTTTTTTGTTCAAATCATTTTAAACAGTTTAAAACTACAGAGTTTTCTCTGTCAAAAGGCGTTCATGTATTACCAATATTTTACTATAAACTCTGTAAATTAACAGTTTTTTTTTTAATTATCAAGAAATGTTGCTAACTGGAAATTTCTGGTGTACTCTGTTTAATTAGCAGAGTTTTTCTGTTATTTCAAATTAATTATTTTGAGTGTAACACATTGAAGCTAATTTCAAAATGGGGATTTGATGGTGCTTGAAATATTTAAACTTTTCATCGAAAGCATAACCCAGATGAAAACTATCACGTTTTTTTTGTAAGTTTTGTTCCATTAATATTGCAAGATCAAAATGGTTAACAATTTGGAAAAAAGAGTTGCTACGGCAAAATGTGCTCTTTTTTTGCTGTATTTTTATTACATTTTTGAACATCTCGGGTAGTCTAGCGTTGATTTCGGCACGAATGTTTTCCTTGAGCTCTTCGATGATCTGAGGATTGTTTCGTCTATTTTGTTTTAAAATAACCCAAAAAAAATTTGTCTAGACTCTAGAGGTATCAAATCTGCAAATGAATGTCAGTTATTGTTGCCCATTTTTTGATATCGCACGACTAGGAAATTTTAAGTGGCCATCTTGATTTACAGATTTGACCACTCCGGACTTATTTTTGTGGGGTTATTTGAAAAGAAAAATCTGCGCCAACAATCCTCAGACATTTGACGAGCTCAACATCAAAATTTCGAAATGCTCGAAAAAGTAATGGAATTGTTTAAAAAGGCATATTTTTCCATGGCCAATAAAGACGTCCATTTAATTAATGTTATAAATATTTTAAAAGTAGTCTAAATTAAAAATATGTATCTCAAATATGAAAATTGGTTGATTATTTCAAATAGAAAAAAAAATTATGTATGGGTACAGTTATTTTTTTTCAAAATCCAGTTGAAAATTTTCCATTGTCCAGTTATTTGACTTCTAGTATCTGGCAACCCAACTACTCGTCTAACAAATGAAACAAAAGTATAAAGTACACTCAGAAAATTATGTAAGTTACTACATGTTAGTTGTTTGTATATTTTACAGTAGTTAGTTATTTTCAACTGCAAAGTCAGTTGTTTTTGTATGAAAAATATCAAACAACTATTTCTGTTAGTTTTTTTAAGTACTTTTTTTGAATAACTAACAAAAAAGTAATGTGATGTAGTAACAGTTATTTAAAGTAGTTAATTTTATTTTTTTTATCTCTGAAAAATTTTCAAAGTTTTTTTTTCCAAAAAATAATAATAATACCAACTAGCCCGTAGGCTAGTTGGTAGCGAGCTAGCCTTTCAACGTGGGGGTCGTGGGTTCGATTCCCACTTAAACCCTTGGTTTTTTCGCTACAACGAGACGACGGTCATTGTTACCAGTTCTCGGTTAGGTGGAATTTATTAAAAATGAGTTGTAAATAAATTAAAAGAATAATTAAAAATAATTGATCATAATAATAAATTTTCGTTTTTTTTATTTTTTTTTAAAAAAAAAAACTTTGAAAAAATTTGGTCTTCAATTTTTTTTCTGGAAAATTTTTTGAAAAAAAAAATATTATTTATAGATTTTTTTATTTTTACTACATTTTAGTTGTTTTGACTACAAATGTAAGTTGTTTTTACTACATTAGTCAGTTGTTTTTTGTCAGTTAAAATAACAAACATTGTTAGTTGATTTAACTGAAAAAGTAGTTGACCCCAAAACAACTTACAAAGTAGTTATTTTAACTGACATTTTCAGTTAATTTTACTAACATAATTTTTTGAGTGTATACAAAGATTACACGCGTGGATCCGATTTTTTGATTGTCTGCTTAACATTGCATAAAGATTAGATTTTAAATGCTGGGAAGTGCGTAAAGATGAGCATAAAAAATATTCAATGCAAAAAAGAAACGAATTCAGGAAAAGTTTAGAAAAGAAACTTGAATATTGGTGGATGTCGTAAAACCAGACTCGGAAACAACTAATTGCGGTAATACAGCTCGTCGATTTTTTAGAAGTCGAGTAACATCTGCCAAAATTACTGGTATAGACGATCGTCTTACAAAACAGTTTTCGAAGCAAAAACATCTGGTTGCGAAATAAATACTGATGAATTTCATAAATTCGTAAAAGAAACTGCAGAATAATACATTAGCCTTTACAATTGCTACTACATGCCGGTGTGTGTACATAAAATACTGATTCATTGAAAAGATATTAACTCAAAATAATCACTCTGTTGAATTACAGAGATACTCTGCTGAGCCAGCAGAAAATACCATAGATTTCCAACCAGCAAAATTTTTTGTTATTTTACGAAGAAAACAATGTAAAATGGTTTGGACAAAAAAAAAAACTTAAATAACATATTTTCTAGTAAAATATTAGTTAAATGTGATCACAATTTTACAGAGATTTACTCTGTAATTTAACATATATTTGTAAAAACTTTGTAAAATTATTTCGTCAAAAAAACTGTAAATTTACAGAATTATCTGTAAAATGTTGGTATGTGACCAGAAGTTTTTCAAAAACCTTTGAAAATTTACAAAGTTTTTGTTAAATTTATTTGATTTTAAACCGGAACACGTGAAGTAATTGGGAACAAAAATAACATATATATTTATAACAAAAAAAACTACACTCAAAATAATAACTCTGTTAAATACTCTGTAAAATGACTGTAATCTGAATTCGACAGATATTTGACAAAGTTATCTGCCGAAATACAGATTTTGAGAATATACTTTGTATTTTCTTGGGACTGAAACAAAATTTTATTTGTAATCTTTAGTTGTTTGCTAAAATATAGATTTCAGAAAAATACATTGCTTTTTTCTCGTATTCAAATTACTAAATTTCATCTGTAATTTTATTTACCATCCCGTAATACAGTTTTCAAATAAAAATCTCTTCAAAAAACTTCCAAATATTTCAACCACTCTTTAAAAAGCGTCTTAAATTACACTAAAAGCTGGTAAATTTTACGAGGATGTCGTGTATAATTGGAGGTACTTGTAAATTTTACAAAAAAAGTTAGTTTACAATTTGGAAGCATTAAAGCGGGGAAATTTTCACGATGGCATTTACCAATTGTCAAGACTACTTGCACATTAAGAAAGCAGAAATTGCTCAGAAATTAAATAGTGACCATTGCGTAAAAGCCATATCAAGCGCATTTAACATATATATAAGAAAGTCGAAGCATACTTAAACGATTTCCCTTTAATTTTATAAAAGTGTTTATTGGAATGACCCCGCTTAAGTGTGGTACTTAAAATGAGAAGTTTATGAAAAAAACCGTAAACATCTAGCGAGTTTATAAATAACTAGCTTACCATCCCGGTACTTCGTTACCGGTTGTATTGAATACCGGATAATAGAAGGATCAGAATTACTCTACCGATTTCAAGAAAATGCCCCTACGTAGTTTTTGTTGTATTTACTTGTGCACGTTTAAGTCTTTCATAAAATAATATTTCAATGAATAATTTAGACAATAAAATTGCATTATTTCGGGCCGTTTTATCGGGATTTTGGATTTTGAGTGAATATATATCTCAATGAATAAGGAAATAGGAATAAAAATAAGTTGGAATGAAAAAACATATAAAGAAAAAAAATATGAAGTCAAAAAAGTTAAATACGAACAATTTGAGTAAAAAGTATCATTCCATATGGTTCCCTGCTCTATTCCATTTCTTTCCCGTTCTAAAATTTTAAATTTTATAATATGTTCATCTCTTGGGGGTTGTTTCTAGGGCTTTGAGTTTAATAGTTCTATAGGTAAAAATAACCATTTCCCCTTAAAATTATATTTTCCAAAAACTGTTTTTTTTTTTGTTCTAGGTGATCCTTTATTTAAAATATCAACTTTCTGAACCATTAAATAAGAATAACTAAAATTTAAATATAAGAATAACCAAAACTTACACTTTTTCATTATCATAGGAACAAAAAAAAAAAATACCAAAAGTACACTTTCTTACCGCCCCACAGTGCCACATTTGGCCAATCTAGCACGACAAAAATCAAAAAAAAAAGTTCCCCGATTTTTATGATTTGTTTGTATGTTTTATAAAGCATTCCTAATAACACGGAAATACTCATATAAGAACTATAATTCTATTCGTTATTAAGATGTGGGTGCATAAAGTTGCATCTTGTAAAATCCTGAAAGTAATGTTCATTATTTCGCATTAATTAACTCGATTTTAAACTGTTGTAACTTTTTAACAAAAAAAGATATTTATACACTCTTTTTTGGTAATTTTAAAGGATATTTAAAGATTTTAAGTCATATCATTTCTTCTTTTTTTAAACTACTTTTTCTATTTTTTATTAAATTTTTAACATAATAAACATTTTTGAAATGAAAATTATATATTTATTTTTTTTGATGGAATAGAACTTTTGTGTTTGGTCTCTATTGGGCGCCGGACTTTTTCAGATATATTGACCAATATCCATAGTACTTATTTCAACGGCTAACTTTTGCGACCGTCTGCGACGCCGACT
The DNA here is from genome assembly GCA_963921195.1 of Pegoplata infirma. Taxonomy (NCBI): domain Eukaryota; kingdom Metazoa; phylum Arthropoda; class Insecta; order Diptera; family Anthomyiidae; genus Pegoplata; species Pegoplata infirma. The sequence continues at coordinate 161,237,839 of OY992537.1, read as the reverse complement.
ACAGTGGGACGATATGTAAACCTTGTTTTTACATATTTTTTAAACATACTTTAAAAAAGTGGTCGTGGCAGTTGTCTGACCGAACCCTTTTTTTGTGACATTATTTTTACAGTCCTTGAGAGTATATATACCAAGTTTAAAGAAATTACAACCAAAATTAAATTTTTTTTTAAAAAGTGGGCGTGGCCGTTAACTGGCCTCCCATATTTTTCATAGTGTTGTTTTTGAAGTCAAAACTAACATTTATACCGAATTTCTAGTCAATATAAATAAAATTGGATTTTTGTCGTCCTAGATTGGCCAAATGTGGCACTGTGCGTCGTCTGCATAAGCTACCACTGTTGTCCCTTGCGATTTCAACTTCTTTAAAATGGGGTCCACTACTAAAAGCCAGAGTAGTGGTGACAAAACACCACCCTGTGGCGTTCCTTTTGACGCGTATAGGTATGAACAGAACAAGCCCGGCACGACTTTTTCCATACGATTTGACAGTTAAAAACCGTGACCGGCACGACAAAAAATTAAAACTTATTTTATTTTATCTCCGGGTTCTCTCAATCTCTCTCCCTCTCACACTCCAGGGTTGCCGCATTTTCACAACAATTTTTAATTTTTTCATTCACAATGGTGTAACAAACGTACAGTAGTGCCAACTTAATCACATTGACTATGTGACAAGCGATTTTTTCCCGTGAAATTACTCTAATTTTATTAAAAGTTGGCACCACTGAACAAACAAATGACATTTTTTGCCGTCGCCGTCCCCCGTCATTGTTTTGGGCCTATATTCTCCGGCAACGGCAACCGTCCCCCGTGCCGTGCTTGTTCTGTTTCTACCTTATCTTGTAACCTTTGCTGGTCCCCATTCTGCTGTCACCTCACGACATGATAGCAGTCGACCTAAGCACTCAAAGTTGAAACGAAATTTACCAAATTTTGAGTTGGATTGTAAGTGGCTGCTGACGTTTTACGTCAGCACACATAGACTTTGAGGTCCATTGTGATACCACAGGATATCAATAGGTCTCCCTACTGGTACCTGCCGTTAAACCAATTTGAACTGCTTATGAAACTCCTAAGATATTGAATTTCGACATCTGACAAATCAGAAAGATCGTGCAGCTCCCTAGATCCCAATGAAGCAAGTCTCTGACCAGAAAGTGCCAGGAAATGGCAGATGAAGAGTTCGATAGTTTCCAACTCCTCCTCATCCATGTAACTCCGGTCAAAGTCGTTTGACTGCGCATTTAACCACTCTGCGTGCTTCCATATAAAACATTGTCCGATAATTACAGCAACAACCACCAAAATCTCTTTTCTTGGAAGCGGTATCAGCTCACTTGTGCGCTTCTAATTCAGAGAATGACAAATATGTCGTGTTATCTCACACGACCATTCATTTGCCCATCTCAGATTAGTCTCCGTAGCAGAACAAAGCCGTAGATTTTGCTCACAAGTTTCCAGAGGCATACCAAAATATTGCAACTCTGTTGAAACCTGAAAGGTAGTTCCCAGTCTTGCTAGCTCATCGGCTTTGCAATTCCCGGGAAAGTCTCTGTCCCCTGGGACCCATATGAGTCGTATGTCAAACTGTTTGGCCATCTCATGTAAAGACGTTCGACAGTTAAGGGAAGATCAGGTTTTCAGAAATAGGGACTTGACCGCGGCTTAACTGTCAGTATAGATGTTGACTGCCATTGTAGACAAGACATTGTCAGCCACTTCCTTTATTGACAACATCTCTGCCTGGTAAACACTGCAATGATCTGGGTAGAGCCTGGCTCGAAGAGTAGCCAGACGCCAACCCATGCTCCTCCGAATAGCCTCCAAAGCCCACCTGCAGCCTCTATCTATCCGTGTAAAAATTTATGGAGGCTTTACTACCCGGAATGCCCTTCATCCAAGACTCCCTGGATAGTATCATAGTAGTAAGATCGCGACATCGACAACATGACAACCACGTGCTTCTAGAGATAGCAGCATTGAATTCAGTGCCAAAGAAGCGGTTTCGCCTCGAGGGGCACACCTCCCTGTGGTGTGCCCCTCTTGACAAATCGAGATATGACGGACGCTCCCAATTCAGACGTTAAGGTTGTTTACACGAGAGAGAAAACTGCTAGACAAAGACCAAAAAACGACTCTGTGTACCTGTGAATTTAAATTTTTCAATAATTGTGTCAAATCAAATTCCTCTAAAACGAATTATTTCTTACCTTTTTTTTGATAATGTTACAGATTTATGGAAGAGATTGATATTATTTTTGATTTGAAGTCTGTATTTTGTTTAATAAAAAAATTATACCGTAAACAAATTTTATTTTTTTAGAGATGATATTTTAAAAGGCTAGAGTTGACAAATTTTCGATTTTTCTATCGAGATTTCTTTCTCGTGTGAACGCACCTTTATACGCCTATTGGCAAGTAGGTTTTCCACCATTAAAGCGATTCCACGCTTTACTCCCAGACCAGACAATGCCAGAATTGTCGAGTCTGGGTTGACATTATTAAAAGCCCCTCTATATCAAGAAAGGCCACCATAGTGTACTCCTTCACCGAAAGCGACCTCTACCAACGAACTCATGATGAGCTGTTTCCGTTGATCTACCCTTGCTGTATGCTAGAGTTGTGTCGTTCACGAACGACCTAGTTCAATTGAATTATTCTCTTATCTGAGCGGTTTATCTAGTTCGTTCATTTCAGCTCTTTTAGGTCTGTTCGCTCATTCAGCTCAATTGATCATTACTTCATTTTGATCTTTCAGTTCGGTCGTTCAATTTTTATACAAAATCGCAAGGGAAGGTGCTCCCTAAAGTCTCCCACCAACTCCCAACCCCCCCAAAAAAAAAAGACGCTCCTAGATTTTTTTATATTGTTTTTTTTTACATTTTGGATTGTATAAAAGATTCGGCACAGCCGAATCTAACACTCTCATTTGTTTTTTGTTAATTTTGTCATTAGGCGTTAGTTTTCTCTCCTTTTTTGGTACACTTTTTCATCATTAATGTTTTTTTTTACAAGAATTGTGTATATTTTTTTTAAATTATGTTTTTATTCAACATTTTTGTATTTTTTTAACAAAAGCCAATACAACAGACATGGTCAAAATGATTCGTTCACGAACTGTTGAACGAAAACAAAAATTGACCGATTTAAACTAGATGAACGACTAACAGACATGATCAAAATGATTCGTTCACGAACTGTTGAACGAAAACAACAAAAGAGCAATTGAACTAGATGAACGAACTAGGTCTTTTATCTGAAATAAACGAAAATGAGCGCTCACTCAATCGAACGATTAATCACAAGTCTACTGTATGCATGTTGCTCTGTCGAAGACAACCTCGGGTCAATCACTCTACGCAAATATGAGTCTACCATTCATTCTATTGTCTTTAACAAAAAAGAAGACAGACTAATTGGTCTAAAATCCTTCGGAGCTGTGTGGGAACTTTACCCAGCCTTCGGGATAAAGATCGATCACGGGCCATAATAAACTTTCAAAGCACATGGTAAGAATCAGTGTAATGTCAAACGACACTTGCAGATGGTGCAATGAATCTGTCGAGAGCAGCTTCCATTTCTTATGTGAATGCGCTGCATTATCAATCAAAAGATTTAAATGTTTTTGTTCTTAAGTCTTTCTGGATCTTCAGCAACCACGAGGTGTAAACTCTTGGCTAATAATGCCATTCATTAAGGCTTCGAAGTGGGAAACTTAAAAATACGTTTTTTGGGTAACACAAAATTGAATGGATAAAAGGAAGGAAACAATAGCTGGAATCATAATTGGCCAAACATTGGCCTCTATGGATGTCATTCCCAAAACTTTTTGTTTTTGGGATTGGCGTCATCCTCACTACGTCTGTTGGCAAGTGAATTTTCTTTTATTTAAACGATCTCATAGACCAAACAATGCCACAGTCTGGGATGACATTATTAAAAACCCCCTCTATATCAAAACATGAAACCTATTTTTAACATTTATCTACTACTAGCTATACCCGGTCCGCGTTGCTGGCCCTAAGAAAAACACTATTTTAAATTGCATCTTAATTAGTGTCGGACAAAATTAAAGCACGGGTCCGAGTCCAGCTACACTCACATAAAAAATCGGTTGGAATGAGGTTGCCACAACCGCAATACGGTTGTCGTAACCGGCTTGCGGTTGTCCCAACCGTACGCGGTTGCAGCAACCGTAAATTGAGGTTGTTATAACTTTTTTTAAAATATTTTTGTGCCAGTTGCCACAAAATTAAAAAAAAGTTGCTACAACTGCAAACCCCGGTTGTAGCAACCGTAAATAACGGCATTTGCCGGTTGAAACAAACTCAAGTTCTCGGTTCCCTCAACTGATAATTAAAAAAACAAAACTTCACAAAATTTTATGTCATTAAATAAAAAAATATTGAGGAAAACATTTTTTTTTCTTCAAAATTGAAACATTGGATAAAAGACAAGGAAAAATACAGCTTTAATGGGTAAGTTTTGATACTTTAAAGGATACAACTGATTAACTAATAATCTGTTCTTCTTTAAATTTATAGAAACAATGGAATTTTGGAATATTTGAAACTCCAGCAGCAGTTAAAAAATGGATCAAAAATTTACGCCATGTGATGGAAGTCCTCAAATTCGGATTCTGTAGAAAAAGGTGATATTATAAATTTAAGAGAAGATACATTTTGTTTTGTGTAAAAAATAAGTTATGCTCTCAAAAATTCATAGAAATCGCGGACATTTGTTATGTATAGAAACATTTTTAAGAAAAAGTCTAAGAATCTGAGACTTTTTCTATAAAATTTTTTTTCCAGAATCTGAGACTTTCTATAGTAAAATGTCTCAGAATCTGAGACTTTTTCTATAGAAAAAAATGTCTCAGAATCTGAGACTTTTTCTATTGAAAAAATGCCTCAGAATCTGAGACTTTTTCTATAGAAAAAATGTCTCAGAATCTGAGACTTTTTCTATAAAAAAAATCTCTCAGAATCTGAGACTTTTTCTATAGAAAAAATGTCTCAGAATCTGAGACTTCTTCTATAGAAAAAATGTCTTAGAATCTGAGACTTTTTCTATAGAAAAAATATCTCAGAATCTGAGACTTTTTCTATAGAAAAAATTGTCTCAGAATCTGAGACTTTTTCTATAGAAAAAATGTGTCAGAATCTGAGACTTTTTCTATAGAAAATATGTTTCAGAATCTAAGACTTTTTCCATAGAGAAAATGTTGCAGAATTTGATACTCTTTCTATAAAAAAAATGTTTCAGAATCTGAGACTTTTTCTATAGAAAAAATGTCTCAGAATCTGAACTTTTTCTGACTTTTTCTATAGAAAAAATGTCTCAGAATCTGAAACTTTTTCTGTAGAAAAAATGTCTTAGAATCTGAGACTTTTTCTATAGAAAAACTGTCTCAGAATCTGAGACTTTTTCTATAGAAAAACTGTCTCAGAATCTGAGACTTTTTCTATAGAAAAACTGTCTCAGAATCTGAGACTTTTTCTATAGAAAAACTGTCTCAGAATCTGAGACTTTTTCTATAGAAAAACTGTCTCAGAATCTGAGACTTTTTCTATAGAAAAACTGTCTCAGAATCTGAGACTTTTTCTATAGAAAAACTGTCTCAGAATCTGAGACTTTTTCTATAGAAAAACTGTCTCAGAATCTGAGACTTTTTCTATAGAAAAACTGTCTCAGAATCTGAGACTTTTTCTATAGAAAAACTGTCTCAGAATCTGAGACTTTTTCTATAGAAAAACTGTCTCAGAATCTGAGACTTTTTCTATAGAAAAACTGTCTCAGAATCTGAGACTTTTTCTATAGAAAAACTGTCTCAGAATCTGAGACTTTTTCTATAGAAAAACTGTCTCAGAATCTGAGACTTTTTCTATAGAAAAACTGTCTCAGAATCTGAGACTTTTTCTATAGAAAAACTGTCTCAGAATCTGAGACTTTTTCTATAGAAAAACTGTCTCAGAATCTGAGACTTCTTCTATAGAAAAACTGTCTCAGAATCTGAGACTTTTTCTATAGAAAAACTGTCTCAGAATCTGAGACTTTTTCTATAGAAAAACTGTCTCAGAATCTGAGACTTTTTCTATAGAAAAACTGTCTCAGAATCTGAGACTTTTTCTATAGAAAAACTGTCTCAGAATCTGAGACTTTTTCTATAGAAAAACTGTCTCAGAATCTGAGACTTTTTCTATAGAAAAACTGTCTCAGAATCTGAGACTTTTTCTATAGAAAAACTGTCTCAGAATCTGAGACTTTTTCTATAGTATAAGTCATTAATATAACTATATTTTTTTCAAACAATAAAAAAAAGCAAAAAAAAAATTAAAAAATGTGTTTTATTTTTGGAATTTTATTTTGTATTTTGGCATAATATCGAAAATGTATTAAACACAGCTCTGGTTGTAGCAACCGGAAATACGGTTGCTACAACCGGCAAATGTCGTTATTTGAGGTTGCTGCAACCGGAATTTGCCGGTTGCCACAACTGTAAATTGTCGGTTGCTACAACCGTATATTTACCGGTTGCCGCAACCTCAATCTGAGGTTGGAACCTTGTACGGTTGAGACAACCGTATTTTGCTGTGAGTGTAGTAACCTTTGGTTCTACCCTCGGTTAGCACAATCTATAGAGAAATCTCAACAAAATCTGTTCAGCCGTTATAGCGTGATTTCGAAACAGACAGACATAACGTTAAGTATAGTACAAAGGGGCGTGTCATTTAACGCATTTTTATCGAATCGTGACAGTCTAAAGTTCCATGCTGCATCCTCGATTAGTACTATCTATGCTGCGAATTCCATTGACATCAGTTTTGCCGTTTTTCTGTGATTGCGAAAGAGGAGGAAATAACTTTTTATTTATGAAAAACGGGAGTGACATGTTATACCCTTTTGCCGAATCGCGCTCTACATATGACCTACAGTTCCTGCTCGGTTAGTTCTATCAGTAGTGACAGATTTGGCTTATCCGTTTTTGCGTGATTTCAAAACAGGCAGATATAACGTTCAGTATAAATCAAAGGAGCGTGGCAATATACGCCTCTTTGTTCAATTGTGGTTAGTATAGTACAAAGGGCGTTGCAATTTTGATTCCATTATCCAACAACGATCTTATATGGCCTACATATACACTTGGTTAGCACTGTTTGTAGTGAAATTGTCAAGAGAATCGGTTCAGCTGTTTTTGCGTGATTGTACAAAGGGGTGTGTTATTTTACGCCCCTTTTTCCAATCGTAGTATAACATGTCCTATCAATGACGTGTTCAGAGGGGGGCCCAACAACAACAATTTTTTTTTTATATTTATTTAAAAACACAAATCTCACGAAAAGAACAACAATTTTTTTGTTGTTGTTGTTGTTGGGCCCTGAAAAAACAATCCTGCATATGTGTGTATGTGTTCTATAGTTCCGCACTGGTGCTGAAAATGTTATTAAAATCGAATCAACAGTTTTGCGTTATTGCGGAGCATGCGGAAATAACATTCAATACAAAGGGGCATGGCATTTTACGCCCGTTTGTCCGATCACGCTCTTATTTGGCACATAGTTAGTACTTGGTTAAGCCCACTTCAGACTATAATACTGAGTCGTAAGAAAATACGTATCAAAAAATCTTTTAAAAAATCCTTTGCGTATTTACACCATCACATCTTAAATATTATCAAAACAAATACAACCCTGATCTTATGAAAAGCGTATAAGTTTTCTCCAAAAGTACAGTTTTTTGCCCTTTTTACCCCCTTAGAATCTACATTGGCAAAATCCAGCTTTTGTAGATCTATATTCCGGGAGCTGAACCTACATTCCAAATTTCAAGTGTCAGGGACCATTATTTAAGGATATATAAAAGGTACCCAAGGTACAGTTTTTTACCCTTTTTACCCCCTAAGAATCAACACCGGCAAAAATCCAGCCTTAGTGGATCTATATTCCGGGAGGTGAACATACAGTCCAAATTTCAAGTCTCTATGACCGTTATTTCAGGAGATATAAAAAGTACCAAAAGTACAGATTTTTACCCTTTTTACCCCCTTAGAACCAATATTGGCAAAAATCCAGCCTTACTGGATCTAAATTCCATAATGTAAACATACAATCCAAATTTTAAGTCTCTATGACCATTATTTCAGGAGATATAAAAAGTACCAAAAGTACAGTTTTTTACCCTTTTTACCCCCTAAGAATCAACACCGGCAAAAATCCAGCCTTAGGGGATCTATATTCCGGGAGGTGAACATACAGTCCAAATTTCAAGTCTCTACGACCATTATTTCAGGAGATATAAAAAGTACCAAAAGTACAGTTTTTTACCCTTTTTACCCCCTTAGAATCAACACTGGCAAAAATCCAGCCTTAGTGGATCTATATTCCGGGAGGTGAACCTACAGTCCAAATTTCAAGTCTAGCTTCAGCGGTTTGGGCTGGGCGAAGATGAATCAGTCAATAAGTCAGTCAGTCAGTCACATTACTCTTTTATATATATACACCGAACCAAATCGAGTAGGTAAAATCAACGAACAAATTTTGTTGATCTTTAACAAAATTTTGTCAATTTTTTTTTAAGATTCTACAAATTTTATTCAAATTAACGAAATTTCGTCAAATTTACATACTCTGAAGAGGTAAAATTAACGAAATTTCTTCAAATTGACTAAAAAACTATAGGGTGTATAAAATTGATAAAATTTAATCAAATTGACTAAAATTCTTTGCTTGATGCCATTTTTTTTTTCTTTGAGCAAGCGTCATTAAAAACATTTCGTTTTGCGAAAAATTAATTTATTTTTTTATTAAATTATGCCATATTATTGGCATTGTTGAAGTGGCATTAAAAATGTTGCAAAAATTCACGTAAGTTATGATTAATATAATAATAATTAATTTACAAACAATTAATTTTCATTTATTTTTTTTATTTAGGTAATGTACATATTTACAAGGGTTTATACAATAAAATCGAAATCTGATGACTTCTGCTGAAATACTTCATCTTTCACCAGTCTGGAATTTGGATAAACATACCCAGCAAATTTTCTTCGTCGCTTGTTTAAGTTTGTAAAAGTGTAAGTTTATATTTATATAAATGTGTGTATTAATTAATGTGGAAGTTTATATTTATTTTAATTCAATTATTTTGTATTTGTTATTTATTAAAGTAAATATTTTTTAAGTTTTAAAATATAAACCTATCCTTTTTAATAAAAAAATTCTAAACAAAAATATTTTTGGATATATTTTATTTTTTATAGGGGTAGAAAATTTAATTAAATATTGTGGAATCGACGAAATTCATTGTGTTAAATTAACGAAATTTTGTCAAATCAACAGAATTATTTTATTCAAATTGACGAAAATAATTCTGTTAATTTGACAAAATTTCGTCAAATTTATCTCAAATATAAATCAACGAAAATTTATTCAAATCAACACCCCTGTTTTGTTAGCTGTATAATGATTGTTCTTTCGTCAAATTAACATGCTTTTTCGTTAATATTACTGCCATATTTGGTTCGGTGTAGATTTCTACAAAGTTTAGCATTCGAGTGCGAAACATTTAGGCGGGCGCATTTAAATGATGGCACATGCCTTAATTTTGTGTCAAGTTATTACTTATCCATGCTTCTTGGTAAAATTCTGGTCGCTTTCATCAACATTTTACAGATAATTCTGTAAATTTACAGTTTTTTTTATCAAAATCATTTTACAGAGTTTTCTTTGTAAAATAACAAAAAATCTTGCTGGTTGGAAATCTATGGTATTTTCTGCTGGCTCAGCAGAGTAAATCTGTATTTTAACAGAGTGATTATTTTGAGTGTACTTAAAGTTTTCATTACAAAGGCGTTTTTAATTTTGTTTACCTTTGCGTGCATGAACTCCAGAACTTCTCTGATTCAAAACCATTAACCGTCTGACAAGCCAATAAAATTATTCTTTGCGCATTACGAATATTTTAAATTATAAGAGCTTAAAATTTAGTGACGCATTTAAGCAGTAGATGTTCAATGAGGTTTTTATAAATTAATATATGACGATTTGAGCAGGTGCTATTCATTATTGTGTTTCCTATTAGTACTTTCATAAACTTATTGTTAGAGAAAAAACTCAAATTTAAATGAGCCTGATTAAATGCATATCCCACTTTAATGGTGCGAACGCGAAACGTTATATTTAATTTCTTGTTTAAGTTCACTTTTTAGTGGCAACTATGAATTCTTTTTAATTTTCTTCGACTGTAATGTGCAAGAAGCATGGATAAGTAATAACTTGACACCAGTGTTGCCATAAGTTGAAACTGAGAGGGTGCTAGATCTCAAAGAAATGGGTGCTAGATTGTTCTACAGCTATAAAATCGGGTGCTAGATTTTTTTTTACAGTTCGTGTACACTGTACACTACCGTAACCCTAATTTTGAAAATTTTAGATTTTCACAGCTCCTATACCCTGCATTTGTTAAACGACCTGAAATAAGAACCTGGTTAGTCGTTTAAAGTTTCAAATTTCGGTCAAAAAAAAAAATTAAAATTTTTTGAATCTACACACGTAAAATATATAATACTTTTTTGATATCGGTAATCTATATATTTATATAATTTAATTTTTTTTAAAGAAAAAAAAAATCTTAATATCTGAAACTATTTCTATAAAATATTTTAAAACAATTTTTTAAAGAAAAAATTCAAAATCTAGGAAGTTTTTTTTATAAAAAAGTCTGCGATTTTGAGACATCTTTCTATAGAAAAAGTCATAGATTTTGAGACATGTTTTCTGTGGCAAAAGTCGCAGAGAAAAAGTAGAAAAATTCTCAGATTCTGAGACATTTTTCTTATAGAAAAAGTTACAGAGACTGAGATGTTTTTTCTTATAACAAAAGTGTCAGATTCTGAGACATTCTGAGTCTGAATGTTTTTCTATGAAAAAATATATCTCAGAATCTTAAATTAATGTCTTAGAATCTGAGACTTTTCCATAGAAAAAAGGTCCCAGATTCTGAGATTTTTTACATGAAAAAAAATGTCTCAGAATCTTTTTCTATAGAAGATCTCTGAGAATCTGAAAGTTTTTGTTAAGAAAAATGTCTCAAAATTTCAAACTGTAATGAAAAATGTATTTGATTTTCAATAGAAAAAATTCATTACTTTTTGGAGCATTTTTCTCATAGAAAAAAAAATCAGTCCTTAAGATTTTGAGACCTTTGTCTTGCGTTGTCAGATTATTTTGTTTATAATTTTTCGTAGGTTCAACAGATAAATTCAGTTGCTTGATCGTGAAATTTGATATAAATACCAATCGATTCAAACGAAAGTCATTAGATCGGAATAAAATTATTAGTTATCACAACTGATAAAAGTGTTAGTTGGCTGGTATACAAAAACTTAATTGGTTCTTAATTTGGTTTTCTGTGTGTGTATATAAGTAAATATTGGCCCTTACAATAAGAAAACAATAAGTCTATTTTAACAAACCCTGCAAGCATTTCGAAACGAAGAAGATACGCTAGCGTATCGCCTGGAAGATAAATTGTATTGCGGGGAATATCTTCTTCATATTGCGGAAGAAACACCCGTGAGTACAAACAGAGCTTCGAAGGATTTCATTCCTTAATTCGATTTGGCATTCTGAATGAAAATTTAGTGATTGCATTCCCCAATCACATTTTCGCGAATTGAATTAATTCCCTTTAGACTCATTCGATTTATAAATTGCGAATGCATTCGATTTATTTTTCATTCGACTTTCAAAAATCGAATGCATTCTATTTTTTTTCATTCGACTTTCAAAAATCGAATGCATTCACTTGCGAATGCAATCTATTTTCTTTTCATTCAATTTGAAAAATCGAATGGCTTATTCATTCATTGCATAAAAAACTATAAAAACTAACCAAGATAACGCAAAACGAAGCCAATTTTTTGTCCAAAGTATCACCAACACTCTTCACACTTTTTGTCGTGTAGGCAGTTGAATTGTGCATTTTTAACATTTTCGGGAAGACCAATTTTTTTGGATTCAAAATTATGGCCCATTTGGGCCATCGTATTTAAAAAATCGATTGCATTCGCAGTGGACTGATAAAAAATCGAATGCATTCGATTTTTCTAAATCGAATGAACAAGAAATCGAATGCATTCATTTTTTTCCATTCAATCGAATGAATTCCAAGGACTGCATTCATTGTTGATTTATGAAATCGAATGCATTCACTGACTATGAAAATTGAATTGAGTTTTTTGTAAATTCATTCGAAAAGGATTTCATTCTTCGAAGCTCTGAGTACAAATCGTGTCCCGAAAGCGATACGTCCAGGAGATACGAAGGCGATTCTTCTGGACGATAAATACGCAATATTGCCACACTCAAAATAATTACTCTGTTAAAAACTCTGTAAAATGACTGTAATCTCAATTCGACAGATATTTGACAAAGTTATCTGTCGAAATACAGATTTTAAGAATATACTTTATATTTTCTTGTAACCGAAAAACAAAATTTTATCTGTAATTTGACTTTTTACTTTGTATCTCTATTTTACAGATAATAAACAGAGTTTTTTGTTAAAATACAGATTTTATAAAAAACTTGTGTTTTTTTTCTCGTAACCAAAATACAAAATTTCAACTGTAATTTTACTTATTGCTCTGTAATAATAAAACCAGGTAAATTTTACAAGGATGTCGTGTAAAATTGGAGGTACTCGTAAAAAAACTTTCACAAAAATAAAAAAAAAGTTAATTTAGATTTTGGAAGCATTAAAGCGGGTAAATTTACTCGATGGCAGTTTCCAATTGTCAACACTACTTGCACATTAAGGAAAGACAAATTAATCAGAAATCAAATAGTAAATAAAATAGTCAAATTCTGGTCGCTTTTATCAATATTTTACAGATAATTCTGTAAATTTACAGTTTTTTTATCGAAATCATTTTACAGAGTTTTCTTCGTAAAATAACAAAAAATCTTGCTGGTTGGAAATCTATGGTATTTTCTGCTGGCTCAGCAGAGTATCTCTGTAATTTAACAGAGTGATTATTTTGAGTGCAGATAATCATTTGGAAGATAAATTGAAGATATCACTCAAATTTACCTAGAAGATAAAAAGAAGATCTCCATTTTTTTCATAGGAGATAAAAATAAGTTTATTATTCAAATTAAAGAAGATATTTTACAAACGATAGTCTCTTCTTCTTTTTATTCCTTAGCTCCCAGTGGAGCATAGGGCCTCTTTACAAACGATGGTGATGAACGATAATTTATTCACTGTTTCCATGATCTTGAAATTGATTATCTTCTTCTAAAATGGTAGATTGAGTTGTTGAAAATTTGCAGGACCTAATGTAGATAAAAAAAATTATTATGTTTTGCATTACTTACCTATTAACACCAATTTTAATTATTTTTTGTTGAATTATTCCAAAAAAACAATGAAAATCGAAATAAAAAATATTTTTGAAAATAAATAAAATATATTGATTTCGTATTTTTTTCATCCCTATGATAAGAGGAAGATATCGTATATGTATCGCACCGGAGAAAAATCGCCTAGGAGATAAATTTTTGATAATTTGGCGATTTTGTCTACTTTATAAAAGACAAAAAAAAAATATTTATTTTTTCAAAAATTGCTAAAATATCCTCGAAATGATAAAAGGAAGATTTTCAAAAATAATACTTTGATGAATTTTTATTACGATAAAAAGAAGATATTGCCGCAATTTCTTCTAGGGGATATTTCTTCCAAATGCTTGCAGGGAAAGTTTTATTTTAAATTTCAAATTTTCAATACATTTTCTGAAAGTCGATTTTAAAAACAAAAACAATTTGTATGGAAATAAAATTAAAAGCTGATTTTAAATATGTTTTATTTTTCTATGGTAAGGCTGATTGTATTTAAAAAGCAAAATATTTAAACAAGGTGGTGAAAAATTCAAAAATCCTGAAGTAGGTGCTAGATTATTCAAAAATTCTGAAGTGGGTGCTAGATTATTGTCTAGCACCCAGTTCTAAAATTTGGGTGCTAGATCAGTAACGCGGGTGCTGGATCTAGCACCCAAAGTGCTGACATGGCAAGCCTGCTTGACACAAACGGGGCGTTTATGAAACCAATGCGGATTGGTTTGACAACACTTTTTCGCGGAAATCAGCTGTGTGTTTTTATGAATCCAATCCAATTCCAATCGAAGAGAAAATGAGAAAATTTTCGTTCGAAAACGAAAATGTGCGTTCATGAATTCCATTCAGTTGGTTTGACAGTTGGAAAATTTTCGTCAACGTTTTGCTTCGGGGATTTGTAAGAAAAGTTGGAAATAATTAGTTTAAAAAAAATTAAAAACAAAAGTTAAATGGCAAAATGTGAGTAACATGTTCTTTTTTGTTTTTGACTTTTTTTTAATATTTTTTATTTTATAAGGGGAAGGTACAAAATTAATGAGCAAAATCCCGATATATCGAAGGGATTTGTGTTTTAAGCGCTTACATATATACTAAAAACTATGAAAATATGCACTTAAAAAAGTGCATTTATACTTTTTTGGAAAATTTTCCATACATTCCAACATTTGCTTCGGTTTTTACCTGGTTCGCTGTTCCAAAAAAGTAATTCACATTAAAAAATGCGAAAATAAAATTTTCATTTTTTTGGCCGCAGTTCCAAAAAAAAAAGTAATTCACATTAAAATGTGAAAATTAAAATTTCCGAATTTTTTTGGTGTTCTAGATTTCACATCCGATATTTTTTTTTTGTTTTGTTTCACATAAATAAAATTTGGTGAAAGTAAAAGGAATGCTCTTTTTTCCTAATATTTTTTTTAAATTTTAAATATTAGATTTCAACTTCGAATGAAAACGTGATCAACAAAACACTAAACTTGATTTCATGTGATTCGGAAATTTTCATGTGAATTGAAAAGTTGTGAAAGACAGAACAGAGGCCCTACACTCAAAATAATTACTCTGTTAAATACTCTGTAAAATGACTGTAATCTCAATTCGACAGATATTTGACAAAGTTATCTGCCGAAATACAGATTTAAAGAAAACACTTTGTAAAACAAAATTGTATCTGTAATTTTACTTTTTTCTTTGTAATCTCTATTTTAAAGATAATAAATAGGGCTTTTTTTGTTACAATACAGATTTTAGAAAAATACTTTGTTTTTTTCTCGTAACCAAAATACTAAATTTCATCTGTAATTTTACTATTACTCTGTAATACGGTTTTCAAATTAAAATCTCTTTAAAAAACGTGCAAGTATTTCAACCCCTCTTTAAAAAACTTCTTAAAGTGCAATAAAATATGATAAATTTTACTAGGTGTAGTGCAAAATTGAAGGAGGTAATTTTCACAAATTTACAATTTGGAAGCATTAAAGCGGGCAAATTTACATGATGGCATTTCCCAATTGTCAAAACAACTTGCACATTAAGGAAAAATTTATCAGGAATCAAATAGGGACCATTGTGTAAAAGCCATATCAAGCGCATTTAAAAGATATACAATAAAGTCAAGGCATTCTTAAACGATTTCCCTTTAATTTTATAAAAGTGTTTACTGGAATGACCCCGCTCAAATGTGGAACTGAAAATGAGAAGTTTAAACAAAGTTAAAAATTCGCGTGCGAAACATTTAAGCGGGCGCATTTAAATTATAGCATTTGACTTTATTTTATGTCAAGTTATTACTATCCATGCTTCCTGGTAAAATTCTGGTCGCTTTCATCAACATTTTACAGATAATTCTGTAAATCTACAGTTTTTTTTATCGAAATCATTTTACAGAGTTTTCTTCGTAAAATAACAAAAAATCTTGCTGGTTGGAAATCTATGGTATTTTCTGCTGGCTCAGCAGAGTATCTCTGTAATTTAACAGAGTGATTATTTTGAGTGTAGATTTAACTTCCGCGAAAGTAAACGAATGCACTTTTTCCGTTCAATTTTAAAATTTGAGTTGTTCGATTTTAACTTTGAATGAAAACGTAAACAACAGAACACCAAATTGGATTTCATTTGATTCGGAAAATGTGAATTGAAAAGTTATGAAAGACAGAACAGAGACCTTTGTTTAGTGTGTATGATATTTGCTTTTTTTAAGAACTTTTTCAAAGCCAGAAAGCCCTTGATAAAATTCTTGAAAAAAGTATCATTCACACTTTAGCTTAAAACATAGGGGTGAAACGAATAAGTTTCGCACATGTGTATGTATTAGTGACGCACAGTGGACCAAATGTTGAATCTGGTGCGCAGTTGGTCGAAAAATGAAGTTTTTACAATATTGAATTAGTATCGCATATATGATTGCACTATTCCTACCTTACTTAACGCTAATAAAATTTCTTTGTTTATTGCAAAAACACCATCGTAGTAGGCAGCCAAACATGAGTAATTAGTTTTTATAAAAAAATTTCTTCAAGTTCTGTGAAGACGTGTTAATTGTTTAAACTGCTATTTTACGACCGTATTAAGGCAATTTATCAAATTATTTGTTATATTTTAACCTCAAGGAATGTATATTTGAAGCTAATTTGTGTTGTTGTTCGTAAAAAAACGTAAATTAAAAAGAGAGTCCACAATGGAATTATTTTTCAAGAAAACTTGAATTTTGTTAATGAATTTAGGTACAAATACCGCTAACTTCTATACACTCAAAATAATCACTCTGTTAAATTACAGAGATACACTGCTAAGCCAGCAGAAAATACCATAGATTTCCAACCAGCAAGATTTTTTGTTGTTTTACGAAGAAAATTCTGTAAAATGGTTTGGACAAAAAAAATCTGTAAAATTACATAATTTTTCGTAAAATATTAGTTAAATGGGATTACATTTTTACAAAGAAGTACTCTGTAAATTTACATATATTTGTAAACACTCTGTAAAACTATTTCGATAAAAAACTGAAAATTTACAGAATTATCTGTAAAATGTTGGTATGTGACTTGAAGTTTTTTAAAAAAACTTCTGAAAATTTGCAAAGTTTTTGTTAAATTTATTTGATTTCAAACTTGAAAACATGAAATAATTGGGAACAAAAGTAACATCCATATTTATAATAAAAAAACTTCTTTTTTCATTCCAACGGCGTTTTTAATTTTGTTTTACCTACGTGCATGAACTCCAGAACTTCTCTGCTTCAAAAACATTAACAGTCTGACAAGCCATCAAAATTATTCTTTGCGTATTAAAGCTCACATATTTAGTGACGCATTTAAACGTAGATATTATTGAGATTTTTATAAATTAATAAATGACGATTTGAGCAGGGGCTATTTAAATGTGTAAATTGTAGTATTTTATAAACTTCGAGAAAAAACTAAAAATTAAATGAGCCTGATTAAATTCATTTCCCACTTTAAAGATGCACACGCGAAACGTTATTTTTTAATTTCTTGTTAAAATTCACTTTTTAAGTGGCAACTATAAGATTTCTTATTCATTTTCTTCGATTGTAATGTGCAAGCAGTGTTGCCATATATTTTTTTGAAAAAACTTTTTATTTCTGAAAAAAAAATCTTTTTTTTTGTGAAAAAATCTTATTTTTACAAAAGTATTGAAAAAATTAAAAATTTATACGTTATGTATTTTCATTGTGTATTTTCAATTCATTTTTTATATCAAGTGTAAAAAAAAAATAATAAAAAAAAACAACCAAGCGTTCATTTGGAGCTCGAAAAGACTCATAAAAGAGTTCTTAGACGTTCAGAAAACATAATCCCTTTTTCTTAGCGCTCTTATAATATCATAATAATAATTTTAATCCAACAATCAGTTTTTATTTAGTTTTCGCAATTAATTACAAATCATTTTTAATAATTAATTAAACCTAACCGAGAACTGGTTACAATGACCGTCGTCTCGTTGCATCGAAATCGACCAAGGGTTTAGTGGGAATCGAACCCACGACCCCCTGTTTCATAGGCTAGCATGCTACCAACTAACCTACAGGGGCCTTATATAACTCATGAAAGATTCTGAAAAATATATGTTCGTATTCTTTCCTGACTCTTTTATGAATGTTCAAAAAAACATATTTTGAATTTTTTACATATCCAGAATTAAGAGTCAAACATGAATCTTTCAGGAATCCAAATGTCGAGCGTTCTATTAATTTTTTGGAGCCTTGAAAGAGTCATAACTTATGAAGGCTCAGAAAATTGTATACAGTAAGCAAATATCAAACACCGGTGCATGCTCGACAATATATGACGGATTGGATATATATGTGGTAAAATTTTTTATTAGTGCAACAATTTAAGAGAACAATTATTCTATGTTGGCAACTTACAGATTTAAGTGAATATCGTGTGGAATTTTCATATGGCGACCACGTCAAAGAATGGTCTGATTTAAAATGGATTTAATAAGGTTACCAAGCTAAAAACAAAATTGTAATCGAATATCTCATATTTTCATAGAATAAAGACGTATTTAATTGTAACCGTTTACATAGACTGAAGGACGGACACGCTAAGTCAAATCAGATAGTGGTTCTGAATCGGTCGGTATACTAAAAGCTTGGTCTACGACCAATATTTCGGGTATTTACAAAAAAAAATGATGCTTTTTGTATTTTTTAACTAATTAAGAAAAACTTGAAAAACTTTATTATTTTCCAAAAAACTTATTTTTTTAGAAAAAATCTTGAAATCCTTTTAGCACCTCAAAAAACTTGCAAAAAAAGGGAAATCTTGATATATGGCAACACTGTGTGCAAGAAGCATGGCTAAGTAATAACTTGACACAAAATAAAGGCAACTGCCATCATTTAAATGCGCCCGCTTAAATGTTTCGCACGCGAATGTTTAACTTTGTAGAAATTATTTATAAACTCGCTAGATGTTCTCACGTTTTTTTTTTTCATAAATTTCTCATTTTTAGTGCCACATTTAAGCGGATTCATTCTAATAAACACTTCTATAAAATTTAAGATAAATCGTTTATGATTGCCTTGACTTTCTTACATATTTTTTTTAATGCGTTTGATATTGCTTTTACATAACGGTCACTATTTGATTCCCGATTAAATTCTCCTTCCTTAATGTGTAAGTAGTGTTGACAATTGGGAAATGCCATCGTATAAATTTGCCCGCTTTAATGCTTCCAAATTTTAAATTCACTTTTATTTTTGTGAATATTTAAAAAACCTCCAATTTACAACACATCCTCGTAAAATTTACAGCTTTAATTGTAATTTAAGAAGCTTTTTAAAGAGGGGTTGAAATATTTGGAAGTTTTTTGAAGAGATTTTTATTTGGAAACTGTATTACAGAGCAATAAGTATTTTGGTTACGAGAGTATTTTTCAAAAATCTGTATTTTAACAAAAAACTCTGTTTATTATCTGTAAAATAAAGATAACAACGTAAAAATTAAAATTACAGATAAAACTTCGTTTTTCGGTCACAAGAAAATACAAAGTATTTTCTCAAAATCTGTATTTCGGCAGATAACTTTGTCAAATATCTGTCATATTGAGATTACAGTCATTTTACAGAGTATTTAACAGAGTAATTATTTTGAGTGTAGGGTTTTTACATGATTTCAAAAGAATAGATATTGAGCTCCAAAAAAAATAAAAAATTGGCTGCTGGTTTTTGTTTTTCAGTCGATCTAGCGATGTCCGTCCGTCTGTCTGTTTAAAACACGATAACTTTCAAACGGCAACTCTGTTGTTGCTGACGGTTGGCATACATATTTTCAATTTTCCTAGTCAGGTTGGTATTGAATATCAGCCAAATCGGTCCAGTGGTTCAGAAGTTGTAAGCAAAAACCGTGAATTTCAGATTGGTGTACCTTAAATTTACGTTAAAATGAAAAACACCTAAACGCTTTAAATGACATTGATGAGCCACAAAAATATTTTGCTAAGTATTTTTTACATTCTCAAACATTTTTTAGCCCAATGTAAAAATTTTACAAACAAAAAAAAAATTAAAACTCAAAAAAAAATTTTCACTCAAAAAAATTTTTTTTTTTACAGAAATGAATAAAAAAAAATTTTTTTACTCAAAATAAAATATTTCTTTTCTAAACTGTTTAAAAATCTTTTTCACGTTAAAAAAAATTACTTTCTCTGCTTATTATTGGCTCTACTTTACTATATTTTATTACGACAATGTTTCAATAAGTGCCACGCCCCTTCAAATACCGCCCACATTTGGACTATATAGAAGCTCATCTCATTTTCCTTGTGCATTACAAATTTCATGTTTCTAGGTGCTCTCAAAGTCGAATCATACTCTCTTGCACGCTAGATTAAGCATTTGGTCCACTGTGTGACGGCACGCGCGTGTAACTTTTGACGTTTCATACAAAACGTAAACAAACAACGAAAATACATATGCAAAAGCTCACACGTACAGGCACACGTATTCTAGGCAGAGAAGTAAATTTAGTAGTATTTTGTATGCGTCCATATTGAAAGTACCAAAATAAACACTCGTGTTGCATGTCTATATGGTCTGTGGCTAAAAACCTTCAGTCGGACAAGTATTTCGAATCCGAAATTGGGCTCAAAAAATAAGAGGCCAAATGGGCAACAAGTTGCAGATATTTAAAAAAAAATCGTAAAAATGGAACAAATAAGCTAAAACTTTATACAAAATATTACCCAAAAATATGCAGAATATGCAAAACATGCATTTTAACCAAAATATGCAAAAATTTCCATTTACGAATCGATGCCTTTTAAAAAAAAATTATTTGATGTGCAAAGATATTTATCCTGAGCCAATGAAAACCAACTGGTATTTTTCCATACAAAAGTAATGTCAGATCTAAGTATATTTATATTAGAATTAAGGAAACCAAAAATGGATTTGTATAAAATCCCTTATAGGCCATTTACATATGCCTCGAAATCCAAAAAAAATGGGATTTCAATGAAAATCCAAGTAAATCCAATTACTTTTTTGGATTTCAAATGTCAAATCCCATACAAAAAAAACTTGGATTTTGTGAAAATCGTAAAATCGCAATTTAAAATCCAAAAAATTTCTACTACTTAATTGTACAACTATGGGTTTTCCCAAAATAATCATCCCTAATGCTTTTTTTACAACGCTGCACACGATTTTTTATCAGCTGTTGTTGTTTTTTATAAAGTAAAAAAACAATTAAAATTTATTTTTTTAAAACTATTAAAAGATTAATAAAAACAATGTTTAACAATGTTTCATTTAAAATTTACCATTGCAAATGGCAAACGCACAATTTAGTTGACCAATTTGGTCTTCCTAACAAAGAAAAACACTTGGCAAAAATGTTAATTTTCTTGCATTTAAAGAAGCAGCTCTACATAAAAACACATTTTTTGATATTGTGGTCCCAACATATACTAGTGGGATTGAAAATATTGGCTCCGGCAAAGAAAAATCATTGTTTTTAGAAATATTTATAAAATTGGGTAATTTTCCAACTAACAACCCTGTACACAAATCAAAATCAAATACAGAGTTAGTACAAACAAAATCCCGCTAAATGTCAAAAAAGCATATGTAAACGGTATAGATTTTAATTGGATTTGAAATCCAAATTTATGTGGATTTTGGGGTATATGTAAATAGCATATTAATGGATCAATAATCAAAAAAATGTAATTCACAAGAAATGCTTGACAGTTTGTTATTTGTTAACAATTTTTTTTTTTACAAACTGCCTTATAACAACTCTGACTTTGACTTTTAAACAGTTGTTTTATAAAATACGACTCTGTATTTGCAACAACAGAGTCGTATTTTGTAAATACATGTGTCTCCGCTAAGTTCGAACGCAATAGATATTTTTTTTCGAACAAGGCAATTCGTCACGGTTTCATGAACGCTTCGAAAATTGGAAACGGAATTGATTTTCGTTTCCAATCCAATTTCGTTGTGGATTCATGAACGACCTGAAAATAAAGGCAATTGCCATCATTTTAATGCGCCTGCTTAAATGTTTCGCACGCGAGTGCTTAATTTTGTAGATTTTTATTTATAAACTCGTAAGATGTTCTCATGGTTTTTTTTATAAACTTCTCATTTTGAGTGCCACATTTGAGCGGGGCCATTCCAATAAAACACATTTATAATATTAAAGGGAAATCGTTTAAGAATGCCTTGACTTTCTTATATAGTTTTCTAATGTGCTTGATCCCAGCAAAACCTTGATTACCAAATAAGGTATAGGATTGCTTATTTTAAAAGGCGATGAGACTCAAAGTAATCAATATATGGCTTTAACACAACGGTCACTATTTTATTTCTGATCAATTTCTACTTCCTTTATAAGAAGTAGAAATTGATCAGTATTTCTACTTTAGAAAAAATATTTTTAAATCTTAAATTTTTAAAAGTAAAATTAATTAAAAATTAATTAAAATTTTTCTATAGAAAAAATAAGAAAATTTTCTTCAGGGATAATTTGAGAATTTTTATAGAAAAACTGTAATAGAATCTGAGACTTTTTCTGTAGGAAAAATCTGTTACTTTTTTTTAGAAAATTTGAGATTTTTTTAGTAGAAAAAATGTAATAGAATCTTATAAATTTTTTGCTATGGGAAAAATTACACAGAATCTTTGACTATTTTATAGAAAAATGTCTTGGAATTTGAGACTTTTTGATATTTAAAAATCAGAATCTTAGGGCGGATTTTACAGTCAGCACTAAGTAGAGACTTAAGCTAAGAAATTACTTAAATCAAAAAAACTATTTTATAAAAGCCACTTAAGAAAAACTTAAGTCGTCTATTACCATGACTTAAGTTTTACTTAAGTAATTTATTTTGATTTGACAATTAAAAAATAATACAAAATAAAATTCAAATAATAAAAACAAATAAACATACAAAAAAAAATAAAAAACAAAGAATCACACAATTGCTGTTATTTCCCGTTAAAAACTTCCGCCGTCTTCGCCACTCTCAAATTTAAAGTATTTCTATCAAATTGCGTGATATTTCCATCATGTAAATGATATTCCCATCATGTAAATAAATAAAAATTTGTAAGGAATTTGAGATTGGCGGACATGTACCATCAAAGGGATAATATAACATAATCAAATGGGTAACCAATCTTATTTCTAAATGGCTTGCTGGAAATAAAAAGGTTTGTTGGTGTTCAAATCCGAAGTCAATCGGCGGAGCAATTCTCTATGATGACCTTAGCGTCGGAAGATTTTAATGAAAGGAACAGCAATTGTGTGATTATAGCCTACACCACTATGTGATACAGGGTATGAGTATGTGATGATGTTTGAAAATACCCGAAATATTGATCCCACCCCCATATTTAAGTATTAGTCTGTCTGTTTGTCCATGTAACGTTGTAAACGTTTCCGCTGTTATTTCCAACAAGGAATAAGATTGCCGGTTATCTTACCCACTTGATGGGCAATCACCACCATCTTTAAATTTCTTAAATACATTTTTCTTTATATTCGTTTTTATGGAAATATCACGCAATTTAATGAAAATACCTTGAGTTTGAGAGTGCCGGAGATTGCCAATTAAACGGGTAACATAATCGACAATCTTATCCCTACAAGTTTTGGTGGAAATAACAGAAACCTTTTCACAGAGACGTTCGTTTGTGTCCAAATCCAAATAATGACCTTAGCCGCGTTCTTGTTATGGTTTTAACAATACCCACGGCGGAAAATTTCATTGGAAGAGAACTGCATTTGTGGGATTTTTCGTTGTTTAAATTTTTGTTTTGTATATTTTTTTTATTATTTTATTTTTTTGTATTCCTTTTGAATTGTCAAATCAAAAACAAAATACTCTGTGTTACCATATTTTTAGCATATTTTCTTTTCAACTTAAGTACAAACTGTAAAATGGAATTTAACTTAAGTATTAAAAAAAACTTAAATAATTCTTAACTAAGATTTTACTTAAGTAAGAACTTAGTTTGGACTGTAAAATCCGCCCTTAGTCTTTTTCCTTAGGAAAAATGTCTCAGACCCTGAGATTATTTTTATTAGAAAGATGTCTCAGAATCTAAGACTTTCTAATAGACAAATCTGAGACCTTTTTTATAGCAAAAAAGTCTTCGAATCCTAAAAAAAAAAATCCAAATTTTTTCAATGGGAAAAATGTCACAGAATTTGTAAAGGAGGTTTAATATTAAAAATTTGTTTAAGAATCTAAGACTTTGTCGATAGGAAAAATAATTTTAAATCTAAGTCTTTTTCTATAAAAATATGCCTTAGATTCTGAGAATTTTAGGAAAAATATCCCAGAATCTGAGAAAAGGTCTTAGATTCTGAGGTTTTTTTATTTAAAAAATGTCTTAGAATCTAACTCCCAGTTTCTGTAATACATAAATTTGCTGAACACACCATATACTTTAAACTCGATATTCAATAAAGATTGACAATACAACATTTGCATTTGGGGGAAACTTTACCTCCCCCTAAAATAAAACACAGATGTAAACTTTCAAAACGCCTATAAATTTACAAAAACTGAAGAAAAAACTTTATCAATTTAAAGAAGATAAATATGATGAACTAATTGGTGGCAAATTATGTCAAAGAAATTTCCAAAATTTTTATTAAATTTTACTAAATTGTGAAAAAGAAAATATTTTCCAAAAATTTAGTTAGATCTTTGTTTGAGTGCAGTAATACCGTTTTGGCGTTTGCTTTTTAAAGTCTTGTTTTAATAAATTTGAGACGGTTTATCAAAATGTTCCCCCGTTCTGTAAACAATCATTTATGCTCGTTTTTGCTGAAATCTGTTTGAAACCAGGGTGAAAGGGCTAAGTTTTCGTAGTTTGATATAAAATAAGACTTTTAAAAAAGTACTGTTTTTATTTGCAGTTTACTGTTTTTTGAGACCAAATGTACTGTTATTCCCTATTTCAAATCTGGTAACCCTAACCCTAGGATCCCTGTCAGAAAATTTTTTGAGTGAAAAAATAATTTCTTCTTCCCAAACCCAAGGCTTTATCCGCTTCCAATGACATCGTCTTGTTAAAGTAATGAACATTGAACTTGGGAGGCAACCACTTATTTTGAGTTTTTGTAAATAGACCCTAAGTTGTATTAATTTTTTTTTTCCAAAGATTATTTATTAATCACCATCGAAATTCTTTCACATCAAAAAATGGCTAAAAAAAGACTTCACAAGAGATGTTTGTTAAAAAATTTGATATAAAAATATTGTTAGTAAAACTGCTAAAAAAATGTAAATATTTTTAGGAATTCAGCCAAATATAAACGAATGCTAATTTGAAAATCTTGAAGTTTTTTTATATTTAAATGTTTTTGTTTTTTAATTCCGGGAACTTTTGATTTAATTCAGGAAACATAATTTAAAGATTTATCGATACTAAAAAAAAAAAACTTTAAAAATTTAGCGGGAAAACATTTTGTGGAACATAATTCAAATCAACAATTAAGAAATTAAAGCGTTTATTGTAGACGAAATATTTAGTTAATATCGTACTCAAATGAAGGTTGATTAAACAATAAATAATATATACATAAAATAGAATAAACGTGAATAAAAGATTTTTTTTGTTTATAAAAATTTACCAGGAATCAACAAAAATAACCACTGCCACCTCTTAATGTTCTAAACAACAACAAAAATATACAATTAATTAATATTTTCTGTTCTTTCGTTACGAACAAAATCAAATAATTTGAAATTGTATCGAAATTGTTTACATTTGATTTTAAGCTAATAGTCGTAAAAATTAACAAAACGAAAAGATACAAAATTTACAATAAAATCAAGAAATGTTAATAAATTAGCATTGTTGCATTCTTGAGAACTTTTAAAGAGTCTGGCACAAAAAAAAAATTAAAAATAAAATAGAAAAATATTAACAAGAACATTGCAATATTTTAAATATTGTATTGATAAAAATCACTTGCAGCAGCACCTCAAGTATATTATTAAAAACAACAAAAACAATTTATTTAAATAATTTCAAACACACTTGTATTGTAAAATTAGCAGCATAGATTTTTGCTGTTGTTGTGCTTGTACTAAACACAATTGTAATATGTTGCTCAACATGTTGCTGGTTCTTATTAACACTTAAAATCGTTTATATGTTTCGATACATTTACTTCGGCTGCACCTTGTTTTAAGGGGCAACCAACCGATCGTCATCGACCACTGCTGGCTGCTGGTACGAATTTAACCGCTTCTAGCTCTCTTGTTAACCAAAATACAATTCAATAATCAGAAGCGAACGGGTCCTCAGGTAGTTAGCGGGAATTAGAAATTAAGAATTGTCATCATAAAACATAAAAAGACATGTTTGACAAATTTATATAAAAAAAAAAATAATAAATAATCCTGTGACTTGTTGAAATATTTTGAAAAACAAAACAACATAAATTTAAAAAAAAATATAAACATTTTTAACAATTATTATAATAAAAGTATAAAAAAATTAAAGTGTTTTCAATACAATACATACAACAAAATTTAATATCAAATAAATTATTAAAAAATTTTGTGCTCCTACTTACTACAAACTTAAATAAATATTTTTAACAAAATTCAAATGTTTAAAAATCAATAATTTTCTATTTATTTTAGATAAATTGTGTTAAATTAGAATTCCAAAAAAAAAAAAAACAAATTTAAACAATGGCCTACTCTTGGGATAACCGTGTCGATTTTGTTGTTCGGTATATGTACGGTAAGTTAAAAAATCGTTAAAATAAAAGGATATTTCAGAAATGGGACTGAACTAGAATCTCAAAAGATCAATAGTTTCATATTCAAATAATTAAAAAAAAAAAATATTTCTCAACAAAATATTGTCAGTCCCAACTCTGAAAAAATCCTACAATTACTTTAAAATAGTGAGAAACTTACAAAACATGAAAGTGACATAGTATACAATTGTTAAACAGGTGTTTACCAGAGTTGTGATCTCAAAATAGAATTTTTAAATTAAAAAACTTTTGAAATTGAAATTTATAAAATTTTGGGAATTTGAAACAAATTGAAATTTTAAAAAATAAAAAGGATATAACTCAAGAGAACTAAATTAAATAATTTTTAAATTAAAAAAATGTAAATAATCTAAAAATAGAAATTTCAAGTTGAAATTCATCATTTTGAATTTTTTTTTTAAATTTAAAGCAATTAAAAAAATATATACAGAACAATTTAACGATTATAACTCAAATAATGTGAAGAACTCAAATAAAGCGAAGAAAAAAGTTTGTGGTTGATACTTAAAAAGTTTTGAAATTAAAACTCATAATTTTGAGCATTTTAATTGGTATCAAAACCATCAGAGACTTCAAAAATAAAACTTAGCATTTTTAAACGGATTTGTTGGTTCGTCATAAAAAATTGATTGGGACTGTCACAATTTTAAATAGAGCTGATTTTAACCATAAGAAAGTACGAAACTGGAAAAATGAAAACATAATAAATTGTAATTTGACAGATAGATACCAGAGTTGTAAATAATCTAAAAATAGAAATTTCAAGTTGAAATTCGTCAAATAAAGTAAAGAAACAAATTTTATGATTGATACTTTAAAAGTTTTGAAATTGAAACTGATATCATTTTGAGAACTTGATCTGGTTTAAATCCATCAGAGACTTCAAAAATACAACTTTGTTTTTATACCCTCCACTCTAGTGATAGAGGGTATATATAAGTTTGTCATTCCGTTTGTAACACATCGAAATATTGGTCTAGGACCCCATAAAGTATATATATTCATGATCCTTGATCGATTTTAAGTCGATCTAGCGATGTCCGTCCGTTCGTCCGTCTGTCTGTCTGTCCGTTGAAAACACGCTAACTTTTGAAAGACTTTACGGAGGCTCCTGAAGTTTAACATATATGTTCTCCATTTACCGGGTCAAGTTATGAGCAAAATAGTAAATTTCGGCAAGGGTATTTTTCGAATTTACAAGATTAAAACCACTATAACTTTCGAAAGACAATTCTGAGGGGGCTGAAGCTTAGCATATATATTTGTCGTTTCTCGAGGCTATTTGGTTTTGAATTTCAGCAAAATCGGTTCAGTGGTTCAAAAGTTATAAGCAAAGCAGTGAATTTCAGATTTGTTTCACCTTAAACTGTTGAAAACTCGTTAAACAAGTTTTATAAGCATGGTGAAATACCAGTTTTGTAAAACTTGTTGTTTGTTTTCTTGTCGTGGGGTGCAGTTTAGTTGTTAGACAAGTAAATATTTGTTATTGTTTTGTTATTGTGAGTGTTACTGTATGTAACGGGAGAAAATCAAATAAAGTATGTGTATGATTGAATGTTAATTTGTTTTTGGTTTTTAAAGAAGAAGATGGTAATATAAAAAGAAGAAAATATGTGAAATCGTTTTTTTTTTGTATTACATTATAGGTATAAAACAACAAAAATATTTACAAAGTAATTTGTTACTCAAAGAAATTGTACACTAAAAAAGTATTTACACTCAAAAAAAAAATGTTACACTCAAAAAAAAAATTTACACATTATTATTTTTTTTTTGTTTAATGAAATGGCAGACTCAAAAAAATGTTGACAGTCAAAAAAATGCTACACTCAAAAAAATTTGATTGATTAAAAGAAAGTTTGACTCAAAATAATATATATATTTCTAATAAAAAATTTGTAATGCAATTTTTGAAATTTTTTTTAGAAAATTACTAACAGATAACATTGTGGAGGGTATTCATAGATTCGACCAAGTCGAATTTAATTTTTCTACTTGTTTTTTTTAAACTTATTTTTTGGTTTGCATGGAGAGTTTTTAAAATTTGACAAAAAAAAAAAGAATATTTTTGACTGTCACAATTCTAAATAGAGCCTATTTTAAATAAAAGGAACTGATAAACGGAATAATTGGAAACTTAATACACTGCAGTAGTGTATTTCACAGATGGATACCAGAGTTGTGAATAATCTAAAAATGTAAATTTCAAGTTGAAGAAATAATGTTATGATTCATACTGATAGTTTTGAAATTGAAACTCGTATCAGTTTGAGAAATTTTATCTGGTATCAAAACCATTACAAAATAAAACTGCTTTTTTAAGTTTTTTTTTTTTGCATTTTGAGTAGGTTTATTCTAGCTCGAGGTCATGATTTCCTTTACTATTTATTTGAAACTATAATATTCATAGAATAATTTTCAAGAAAATTTTTTTGATGATTGTTATTTTTTTGTTGTATGGTCAGTTATTGAAATTGGTCAAAAAAATTTGTCTAAATATACCCGATTTTAACTATGAAGAAATGTGAGAAACTGAAAACATAATATATCGTAGATTGACAGATGGAGACCAGAGTTGTAAATAATCTAAAAATAGAAATTTCAAATTGAAATTCGTCATTTGGAAAATTTTAAAAAATTTATAGAAATTTAAAGCAATTTAAATAAATAAATATATACATACATTTTACGATTGTAACTCAAATCAGTCACTAAAAATGATTAGAGATAAATTACAAAAAAAAACTTGTGATATCGAAACTCAGATCATTTTGAGAATTTTATATACCCAATTTCTATAACTATGCGAATAGTTTTCAAAACGAAAAAAATATCAATATAGTCATCAGATTTTCTAATGGGTGAGTTTAGAACATCGATTTCGTAAAATACAGGGGGTCTACTGCGTAATTGGAATGGAAAAAATACGTTCGAATTCGGAAATTTTTAAAACTTTAATAACAATACAAGGGCGTTCGTAAATATTTATTTCTTTTCTTGAATAATTTTTTTTTTTATTATTTTATTTTATAAAAATTCTGTTCGAATCGATTTTCGTTTGGATTCGAATTACACCCCCAGTTTTTTTATAACCCTGTGAGGTACAAGATGACTATTGTTGTGTTTTTCAATAAATGGATTTATTTTCTGATTAATCTTATTTTGTTAAAAAAAATGTTTTAACATACCAAAACAAATTTGGAATATTTTTTCCCGTAATCGTACGATAAATTTGCAAATATAATCCGAAAAAATAATAATAAAAAAAATTGGAAAATGAAAAAGTTATTAATAAATCAAAATTATCCAAAATGGACTTAATTAATCCTAAAATTTAGTTGGATTAATTTTGATTTATTTATAACTTTTTTAATTTTCCAGATTTTTTTATTATTTTTTCGGGTTATAATTTCTAATTTATCGTAGATTACGGAAAAAAATATTCCAAATTTGTTTTGGCATGTTAAAATATTTATTTTAAACTAAATAATAGGCTTGTTTTTTGCAGACCGGATTAAGATTAGGATTAACTCTAAATGGGTCAAATCAAGTCCAGAAATTTTTTTTATATTTTTTTTCTGAACCTCATTCAATTAGCTAGTATAAACAGGAAAACAAAATAAGCGTTGTCCAAAATGTAAAGTGGTATAAATAAATCTGAGTTAATCCTAGGATGTAACTAAATTTATTTTTCATTCTTTACATTTTGGACAAAGCTTAATTTGTTTTTCTGTTTATATTTACTTATTGTATGTATTTTCAGAAAAAAATTATAAAAAAAATTCTGGACTTGATTCGACCCATTCTTTAACTAAATAAAGTTAATCCTAATCTTAATCCGGTCTGCAAAAAACAGGGCTAATATTTATCCGAAAATAAATCCACTTATTGAAAAACACAACAAACAAATTCAACAAACACAATTTGTTGATCTGAAAAAATTAAAAAATCTTAATTTTTTTTCAACAAAGAAATTTAACAAACACAATTTGTGGATCTGACCAATGAATTTTTTTTTCAACAAAGAAATTTAACAGACTTATATGATAAAACAATTTTGAAATAAAATTACTTAACTGGGTTTGTTGAAAACAAAATCGAAGTTTTGTATTATGGACTAACAGGCGGCCGTTTTACTAAAACTTAACTAAAAATCATGTTTGTTAATTGTAATTTGACTATTTTATTTTCTGTGTAGTTTTTAAACAGGTGGTTACCAGAGTTGTGAATAATCTTCAACAAATATTTTTTTAAACTTTTGGAATTGAAACTCGTAAGATTTTGGGAATGAAAAAAAAAAAATCAAGAAATAAAAAGGATGTAATTTAAAAAGAGAACTGAATTAAATAATTTTGAAATTGAAGAGTAAAAATAAAAATTTCAAGTTGAAATTTGTAATATAAAGCAAAGGAAACATGTTATGATTGATACTTTAAAGTTTTGAAATTGAAACTCATATCATTCAAAGACTCATATACTTCAAAAATAAAACTACTTTTTCTTTAACCTTTTTTTGGTTTGTATGGCAGCTGTGACTGTCATAATTCTAAACAGACCCGCTATTACCTATAAGGAAGTAAGGAAGACGCAAAATCCTTGCTGATAGTGCCGTCAAAATGCGATTCTAACTTTCGTATCCAAAATAACTTCCGGATCAGGGGTAACTCATGAATAGTAGTGTCAGTAATAACGAAGTCGATATCTACAGATGGCAATCTTTTTTTGGAAAGTATTTGGGAACGATTTGGGAATAACGAAAAATAAACATTAAAAAATTTTAAAATTATGAATGAAAATTATTGTTGTGTCACTTGAAAATAAAAAACTACATAACAAAAAAAAAGAAATGAATATAATTAAATCAAAACAACCAGCAAAATTAAACGAAAACTAAAAGGTAAACAAAATTTCCAGCTTTCCCAGATACCATTTGTAAAACTAACACCACCTTTAAACGTCAAAAAGAATTGACTCTTGCATAGTCTTTATATATTTAAGTTTTTGTTCCGGATATTTAACCTTCTTGGACAGTTGAATATTCCCTACAGAAATTGTACCTAAATTAAGTTTTTATCTGCTAGTAAACGAAACTACCCAGATGGCAAAAAAAAAAAATCACCGCTGACATACTGCTGACACTCCCTTTATAAAATTGCTGACATTTTCATACAATTTTTTAAAATGTCCCCAATCACAAGTCAGCAGTTGGTCGGTCACCCGTTGTCTAAAAGAATTATTGGTGTCCACCGATGATAGTGGGCACTGACTGACACCGACTGCAGACATGTCATTGGAGACATTTGAAAAAATTGTATGAAGATGTCAGCAATTTCATTAAGGGAAGGGAGAACCAGGAGTATGTCGGTGGTGATTATTTTGTTTGCAGACTGGGTATATAGTTTTTTATACCCTCCACTTAGTGATAGAGGGTATATATAAGTTTGTCATTCCGTTTGTAACTCATCGAAATATCGGTCCCCGATCGATTTTAAGACATTCAAGCGATGTCCGTCTGTCTGTCTGTGGAAATGGTGATCACGACCAAAATACTACACAGATATGACTGAAACTTAACATATTCATTGGAAGTTCTCCCGAGAAGTTTGGTATTGCATTTGAGTGATATCGGTTCAGCGGTTCAAAAGTTATGAACGAAAATGCAAGGACACCTTAAAAATTTTAGTACATTCAACATAACCTAAAAATATAAAATGCTTTAATTGGGCTGCTGGTTGACATATGTGAACATAATTGAACACCGAATGGTATTTAAACAAGTACGAACATATTTCTTGACAAAAAAGAAAAAAATCGCGGATTTTTTTTACCAATTTTTTTTCGCGGAAATTTAAAAAAAAAAATTTCAAAAGTAATTTCCTTTTAAAAAAAGTTTTTTGCAAAAATCTTTTTGAAATTGTGGAGGGTATCAATACATTCGGCAAGGCCGAATTTAACTTTTTTACTTGTTTTTTATGGTTCAGCAGAAATGAAGAACGATTTATTGACCTAAAGTCGTTCGTTGTACAATGCTGGGTTTTTTCCGCTTTCGGTATAAAAGCTACAGTAACCTTACGCTAAGAAATTGGTATGTAAGATTTTACACAGAACCTTAATATGTAAAATAGTGAATCACGTATGATATCAAATCACGTATGATATCAATTCCCTCTTGTATCATTTTGGGATAGCTTCCATCTAAGGCCGCTATTCTAAAAAAAAGTAATTCACATAAAAAATGTGAAAATGAAAATTTCCGAATTTTTTTTGGTGTTCTAGATTTTACATCCAAAACGAATGCACTTTTTTCTGTATAATTTTTTAAATTTAAATTATTCGATTCCAACTTCGAATGAAAACATGATCAACTAAACACTAAACTTGATTTCATGTGATTTGGAAATTTTCATGTGAATTGAAAAGTTGTGAAAGACAGAACAGAGGCCTAATACTATTAATTTGTATGGTCCGAAGGTGTTAATTGCCGTTTTCACATTATTTCCATAGACTGGTTAAGTTTGTAAATGCAAAATCGGAACGGGGGGGAAAAATTCCTCGCCAAACTAATCTTGGAGAACGCAATTTTTGTTCATGTTTTTTGTAATTTGGTTAAACAAATAAAAAGTTGTCATGTCAGAAGAAATTAAAATTTTTCGCGACCTTATCTAAGATTCGCCTGATTTTAAAGTAGACATCTTTGCGGATTAATGGAAAATCCGAAATACACAATTTACAGATGTTATGCGTAAAATATTGATTGAAATTCGAAGATTCTATTGTTTAATTGGGGCCCCTGTAGGCTAGTTGGTAGCGTGCTAGCCTATGAAACAGGGGGTCGTGGGTTCGATTCCCACCAAAGCCCTTGGTCGATTTCGCTACAACGAGACGACGGTCATTGTTACCAGTTCTCGGTTAGGTTAAAATTATTTAAAATGAGTTGTAAATAAAAATTGGAAAAATAAATAAAAACTGATCATTGGATCAAATTATTATTATTACTATTGTTTAATTCCAATCGATATTTAAACATTTCACTGGCAATTTGAAATTCTGAAAAATTTAAAAGTTCAGAAAAAGTTTAGCAAAAATCAAAAAAGTTTGGGGGAACTAAAAAAATCCACAAAACAGAAAAAAAATTAGAAAAATCTTTTACAAAATTAGAAAAATCTTTTAAAAAGTTAGAAAAAATTTTAAATAAATAGATAAAAGTCCTAAAAATTCCGGATATTCAGAAAAGCCCAAGAAAAATTCTGCAGAATTATTAAAGGAATTTTTGATTCAGCACAGCCTCATTAAAGAACATTCTTACTTTATAATTAAATTTTATATTATTTATTTTGTAATTGATTACAATTACACATACATATGTACATAATTTCATATGAATGTAACATGTCGTAAACACGAATATTTCTTTGGCATGAATTAACATGTTTTTTTGTTTTTGTTTATTATCTACTTGGTGTAAAAATGCAGATTGTATGTATTATTTTTTTTTTCATTATTTTGTTTTCGCATTAGACCGTGTATTTTATTTATAACAATTGCAATTTTTGCTCTTTAATTTATTACAATGCATTGAACATTATTTTATTTAAATAAAATTAAAACAAAAATAAAATAAAAACCAAACAGAAAGCACGTTGCAGGTTGTTTTTTTTTTTGTTTAGCTGGGGCAGCTGCTAGGGCAACATATTCTATTGTTGTCTACTCATGTTCATTCAATATTAATTAAAGTTAAAATTAAATCATTGACAATGCGACGTTTTAACTCTTAAAGGCCCAATGTGCAGTGGGTGGGTCGTTTTGGAGTCGCTCCACTCTCCATCACAGATTGAAATGTTAACTGTGCAAAATGTAGAGTGGAGTTCTGTCACATTGTATAATTTCATTTCACTTACCTGACCCACAATTTCACAAAATAATCTAGTTTTACTGTGTTAAATTATTTCTTTAATGAAAAATTATATTTTTTAAACATTTTCAATATTATTTTTTAATATTTGTTTTGTTTTTTATTTTTTTAATGACATTATTGGTGATGGCGCCTTTGACAGGGATGTATTTGTTCTCTGTTAAAAAAGGCTCTGTTAACTCCAGATTGGAACTCCAGAGTAGATCATGTTTGTTTTTGGAGTGAATTGAAAAAAGATAGCGAAATTCAAAAATATGAAAGTGCAAAAGGGAAAGATATAAAATTTTGCGCAGATTGGAGTACTCCAATATTTTGAATGTGGAAAAAGTTTCACAATTGAGAATTTTTATCTAAAAATTTTATTTTACTAAAAAGACTAAATCAGTACTATGGATGCCAAACGGGATTGACATTTCCAAATCCCGGGATTCGGGATTTTAAAATCCGGGATTTTTCGGGATCCCGGATTTTGCGGGATTTATTAAAATTAAGCTTTTTCACGTTATATTTTTTAATAATTTTTTTATAATTAAATATTTAATTAATTCATAACCATTGAATAATTATCGAAAAGTTTTACATATTTAGCACAGAAAAACCGAAAATTTAGGAATAACTATGACCGATTTGAATAGAACCGAGCGATGTCCGTCTGTGAAAGACGCGATGCAATCGAATTCAAAAGATCAGAAAATTATTATTTTTTTGGTCGGTTTTTTTTTAGACGTGGATATAAAGTATTTGTTTAAATAATGATACAATTGTATTAATAAATTTGTTATTATTTCTCGTGAGGGGAAGGTGTCCCTCAATGTCCTCCGCCGATACAACATTTGGCGGGACTAGAAAAATGTAATTTTCTGGCTAGGTTCTTCAAGGGGGAAATTTCCCCTTATCCGCTTTAACTCATTTACGAACTAAATTTGTTAAAAAGAAACTTTACATATGGAATACTTAATGCTCCCTTATAAATTTAACTCTCTGCAAATATTTAATATTTAACTGCTTCTTAAAAATGTTGGCATATGCATATCTCTGCAGCTAACTGTATATTAGGGTGAAGCAATTTTTCCTTTGTTCGAACTTCAAAATCTTTGGGGTTGCCCTTTAGGGTCAATATTTATACAAAAAATTATTGGGCCTGTATGGTTCTATTTAATCATGAAATTCGGAAAGTTTCAAAATAAAATATTGTTTAAATTTGTTCGGATTTTTCCGATTTTCAAGTCAAAAAAGGAACTCTGACTCCGAAGATTTTTAAATTCTAAAAAACAAAAATTTGCTCCACCCTTCTGTATATTAAGTAATACGTCTTAAAAATTAAATTGTACTCCAAAAGAGTAATAGAAATTAAGCCCAACTTGCCTCATTTGAAAGATATTTCAAACAGCTTTCAAACGATATCCATATTGTCTCCACCGGAAAACAAGCACTGAAGAAATAGTAAATTTTGATTACAAAATTTGAAAAAAATCCAGAAATCCCGGGATTTGTCAATCCCGGAAAATCCCGAAAAATCCCGGGGTTGAAAAAAATAAAGCCCGGAATTCGAGATTTGCCAAGCCCGATAAATTCCGGGATTTCCCGTTTGGCATCTCTAATCAGTACGGCAGAGTTAATTCAAAAGTGTACCCCCGCCAAATCTAAAAACTATATCCGCTCCTGTCATGGTGTCTATAATCATTAAATTAAAATTTTTGTCTATCGATGCCAGCAAAAGCTGGGCGGGAAATTAACCAAAAAAAAATCATTGAAAATAACAATGTTTTTGTGACATATCAACAAATATCGTGTAATCTTTTACACGGTCATTGTAAATATTTGAAATGCAATGCCCCTTTTTTTAACATCAGAACAAGAGCAGCTAAAAAAAAAACGTAAAAATACAAAAACAAAAAATTAAGACAAATTACAAATTCTACAAATTGTATGTCTTTGCCAATTTATTCATCTTCATGATGGTTGGTCTATCTGGTCTGTCTGCCTTTTCTTTAGTCTACAAACTACAATAATAAGTACATCATAAATTCACAATTGCCCCAAAATCAAGGTCTTCAAGTAATGCAAACAGAAAAGGTGGATGGATGGTTGTTGGTGGCGATGATGATTGTGGCGACAATGGTGTAACTTAGTATTTAGTGATCTAGAATTTATGAATAAAATGATATTATTGCATCCCTTGTTGGCATCCAACATTATTTTTTCATTACATTTAATATAATTAATTGTATCATTTATTAACTAGACAGAAGATCTAAAGAAATATATATTTAAAAATTTTCAATTTTGTTGTCATAAGTTTTAAATAAAAATGTGTTTAAAATATATTTTTTTCGGTTGACAGTTTAGAACATCCCTACCACGATTTATTTTTGGATGCAAATATTCCATTTAAATTTTTTATTTTAAATAATTGTTTTAATTGCCGTTTTTTAATTTAATGTTTAAGTTTTGAAGTAAGGCGTATGAGTTATGTTTTATATACAAGTTCAAATAATAATAATCATACGCCCCAAAAAATATTTTTACATCAGGGTTTCATATCACCAGTTTACAAAAAAAAATTAATTTGTTGACATTTTGCATTTATTTTCCATGTAAAATCTGGCGCTGAATCCGAAAATAAGGTCCAAAAGTACTATAACAAAATATCTCCAGATGAAATCGGTGGATTTATTCTTTTTTGGTTTTAAATGAAATTTAATTAAATATTTTATCAATTCTACATACAACCTTTTTCAATCTGATTATCACATTGGAAGCCATTGATCGATATATGTTTGGACAATTTTGATTTAATTTTACCGAAATTTTGAAAAAAAAAGTAAATAATATTGTAAATTTTAGTAAGAGAAAAGAAGAAAACGAAGAAAATAAAAAACGAAGGTTTTTAAGAAAATACGTTAAAAATTGTAAAATTTCTATTTATTGGATTAAAAATGCAAGAATTCATATTTCATACATTTTTAGTTTGATGAGTAACACCAACTTATCACAATGGACCTCAGAGTCTACGTATGTTGACGTAAAACGTCAGCAACCACTTACAACCTAACACCAACTTACAAATTTTAAAAATTTGTTTGGTTCATGATATTTTAAATTTATTTTCAATGTAAAATCTCTTGCTAAATCCGAAAATAAAGTCACAATGTTCATAAGTAGAACAGTTTTTAAGAAACTTCCAAATTCTATATTTGAAGGGCTTACTGCAAGAACTTGATAAGCAACATTTAATTTGTTCGTGTTTTTCGCCTTCTGCTGATGTTCCATTGACAGATTTTTGGCAGAAGTCTTGCTTTAACCTTTCGTACAAATATATTGAGAATAAAAGTTCTGCAAAAGTTATATTTTCTACATTATTTTAAAAGTTTTAAGGCAAAAACCACCATAAAATGAAATATTGCTTATCGAGTTTTTACAATAAGCTAGTGCAATGGTTCTCAAATGGTGGGTCGCGACCCTCTAGGGGCCGCGGAAGAGTTTCAGGGGGGTCGCGAACAATTTTGTTAAAACTTAAATTTTGGTCAAATTTAAAACACATATTGTTGTGTTATAAAAATATACAAATACTTTTATTAAAGAAATAAATTATTTCCATCAGTTAAGGTCCCTCCGTAATCACTGTTCAGTTGTTAATTTCCCGGGATGCCCAACACTTATTTGTGAAATTTTTTGGTTGAGTCTGGGATATGACAGTTCGTTTTCTATTATTTTTTTGATGCTGATTCCGAACCTGGTTCACAAAAACATTTTCTTGTTCATTTTTAAGAGCTTTGTTTGTAAAATTTTTGGATGCGTCTGGGATCTGACCAATTTATTCGATTTCCATTTTTAATGCTGATTCCAAATCTGGAACCGAATAATGGATCTTGATTCATGATCAAATAAAATTTCGATCAATACCAAATATTGGTACATAATTTTGAAAAAAGAACAATCATTACTCAAAATAGGACTTTAAATGCTTTCTTGGTAAACATTTCTTCATTTCCGACCGGGTTAAACTGGTATTTTTATACCCTCCAACTACAGTATGGGGGTATACTCACTTTGTCATTCCGTATGTAACGCATCGAAATATCGGTCGGGGACCCCATAAAGTATATATATTATTGATCAGTGATCGATTCTAAGACATTCTAGCGATGTCCGTCCGTCCGTCTGTCTGTCCGTCCGTCCGTCCGTCTGTAGTTAACACGATGCAGTCCAAAATAAAAGAGCTAGATCCCTCAAGTTTGGCATAAATATGTCTTATGATCCTAGGCAGGTTAAGTTCGGAAATGGGCCAAATCGGACTAGGGGGAAAAAAGTTCCCCCTTGAAGAACTAAACCAACCTCTTAAAAATGCTATTTTTTTTTGCGTTTTTTTGTATTTTTGTGAACCAAATGAGACATTTTTATGTTCGTAAAAGTTTAAGGTCCTGCGCTTGGACCCAGGAGACTAAAAAATATCGTTTTTTTTTGCCCCGCCCCTCTTTTAAGGGCGTGGATAAAAAAATAATTTAAATAATTATAAAACTATAGTACTTAAGTGCACAAAGCAGACAAAAATGAACTTGTAAACATAAACCGTGAGGGCCAAGGAGTCACCCCAGCTAACCGACCCCTCCCCCAACCTTGCCCCCCCCCCTTAAAACAACGCCCCTGTCAAAAATTTTTTTTTTATTTTTTTACATGTTGGAGGGTATAATAGATTCGGCACAGCCGAATTTAACACTCTCACTTGTTTTTTTTATTTTCGGAATAAAAAAATGGATGAAAATAGTAAGTTTGAATATAAAATACCATAGTTCGGGACCTGGTTTCAAAATTTTTGAGGAAATTGAGGTCATAGTTCACAAAAATTGGGTTTTTTTTATTTTTTAAAAGCTTTTTACTCGAAATTTTTGGTATGCGTCTGGGATCTGGGAACACGGTTTCGATTAATCTTTCAATGCTGCTTTTGACTTTGGTTTCCAAATTTTTCCACTACTTCAGGTTTTTAAAAAATTGAGGGAAAAGTTCACGTTAATAATTTTTTTTTTTTTATGTGGGGGGTCGCGAAAAATTTGAAATATTGAAAAGGGGTCGCAAAGAAAAAGTTAGTGAGAAGCTCTGAGCTAGTGTTTCCAATTCGGTTAATCGATTAACCGATTCCTCGATTAATCGCCTTTATTTCGGTAAATGTCGATACAAATAATTTGAAACCCAAATAATTTTTCGACCCGATTAATCGGTTAAAATG
Source organism: Pegoplata infirma (assembly GCA_963921195.1). Classification (NCBI taxonomy): domain Eukaryota; kingdom Metazoa; phylum Arthropoda; class Insecta; order Diptera; family Anthomyiidae; genus Pegoplata; species Pegoplata infirma. The sequence goes on along the minus strand of OY992537.1, from coordinate 161,198,011 downwards.
GTTCGATTAACCGGTTAATATTATTATCTCTATATTCTACTATAATTTGTTTGAAACACTTCCTCTTTTTTAGAAAACCTTCCGAACAGAAAAACTACAGAAAAAAAGATATTCAGAAACCAGCAATTAAAAGTTTATAAAACCAATATTAAAATTTAGAAGACATCATTTAAAACTCAGAAATCCTAATTAAAGTTTTCAAACGCCATATTGAAAATCCCAATTAAAATTCAGAAAATCCCAATTAAAATTCAGAAAAGCTAATTCAGAAATCCCAAATGAAATTCAGAAATCCAAATCGAAATTTAAGAAACGCCCAATTAAAATTTACGAAAGCTCAATACAAATTCAGAAAAGCTTATTGAAATTTAGAAATCCTAAATGATATTCAGAAACTCTCAATTTCACAATATTGAAATTTACAGAAGCCTACTGAAATTTAGAAATCTCAATTGAAATTTAGAAAAGCAAAATTGAAATTTAAAAATTCTAAATGAAATTCAGAAAAGATAATTCAGATTCAAAAGAGCTAAAAAATTCAGAAATCTCAATTGAAATTTAGAAAAGTGAAATCAAATTATATAAATCAAAATTAATATTTAGAAGACACCAATTAAAATTCTGAAAAGCACAATTAAAATTCAAAAATCCCATCTGAAATTTAGAAATACCAATTGGAATTTGGAAAAGCCAACTGACATTCACAAATCTGAATTGATGTACTTTGTGTAACGCATCGAACTATCGGTGGACGACCCCTTAAAGTGTATATATTATTGATCTAGGATCGATTCTAAGAGATTCTAGCAATGTCCTTTCGCCTGTCTGTTAAAGTCTCAATACAGCTAGACAACTGAAGTGAGGCACGAATAAGTCTAATGGTCTCACGTATGTATGGTCATAAATGGGTAAAATCGGACAAGGAGGAAAAAGTTCCCCCTTATGGAACTAAAACAACCTCCAAAAAAATGTCATTTATTTTTGTATTTTTTAAACAAATGAAATATTTTTATGTGAGAATAACGTCCTTCACATGGACCAAGGAGATAAGGAAAAACCTTTTTTTTTACCTTCTTAATTTTTGTAGCCTGGATATCTGCCATTTTCAAATTTAAGTTTTAAGGAAACAACTTTCTGGATGGACGTAAACACTTTATTTTTGATGTGGTCGTCCACCAAAATCGCATTTTGACCAAACAAATTGGACATCGCCGCCATACTTTATCGGCCATGAGCTTAATATTCTTAAGCAATCGATTTTGATTCAGCAAAGAAACGGAATCCTACGAGGCTATTTTTATTCTGACAAATTTTTATTCTAATCTTACTATTTATAAAAGTATTCGCCGCCATATTAGATTCGCCATTTTGAATTTTGTATTCTTAATTATTGAATTCGGAGTCAGCAGCTTTTAAACCTTATAGATACAAATTTTCATCTAAATCGTACCACTTTTACAAATTTTCGACGCCATATTGGATTCTCCATTTTGAATTTTGTTTTTTTAAGCTCATTTTTGAAATCGTTGACCCGAAAACTTTACAATTCCATAAATTTTTATTAGAATCTTACAATTATTTAAAGTTTTTCCCGCCATATTGGATTTGCCATTTAAAATTTGGCATTGAATTTAGAGTGAGCGGCTATGAAACCTTCTAGACCATTTTTTTCTGAACTCAAATCAATACGCCCAAGTTTTTTTCTATAAATAACTCTCTAAAAACTCTTTGCTATGCAAAAACACTGATGGGTTTTTAAACATTCAAAAAATGTTGGTTAAACAAAAAACTCGATTAGTATTTCAGTAAAAACGACTGTTGAAAAACAACTGTTAAAAAACAACTGCTCTAAACTGTTGTACTTATTTTTCATAAAATTAAGTTGACTTTCAACAACTTTAATTCTGTGCATTCAATATAACAAAAGCCCACAGGTTTTATGAAAATCCCTCAGATTCTGAGGACTTTTCGCTTAAGTTTTTATAACTCTTCCATGTTGTTTTTAAATAGCCCTGATGTCCTGAGCGCTTTTTTTTCAATAAATTCTGATGACATAACCTCATCGAACATCTCAGAATCATTTGGATTCGTGCAATTACGTTATCTTTCTTAAAATATAGAAAATTTATGCAGGTCAAAATAATCTTATGCTCAGATACATTTTTGCTTCAACGAACCTCTTGATTTACGAACTCTAAGCTCCTTAGAAATAATTTAAATTATCTCATTGTGAGACTTAAGTTATAAAAAACTACTCTGACGACTTATTATATGGAAATGCAAGTTTTTATATAGAATTTTGGAATGAAAATATTTTTTATGTTGAAATGTTCAAAAATCAGTACAACGCTTTTTGATCAGTACCCGTGATAAAAAATCAGTACATGTACTGACCAAATCAGTACGAATGGTCAGCCTATTCTAGACACAAATTTTCTTTTATATCGCACCATTTTTAAAAAACGCAATAATGTATCCGCCATTCTGAATTTAGTATTTTTGAGCTCAGTTTTGAAATCGTTGACCCCGAAAATTTAAAGATACCAATTTTTGGCATGCACCGACAAGTGAAAAACTTTTGGCGGGAAAATACCTTCTGTGTTCCAGTGTGGATTGTTTTGAAGATTGCATATTGAAAAGTGTTACCTTTTTTTCTTAGCTGCTCAATCTCACATTAAGCGGGTCAAAGAGGAGAGGGAAAACGGGATTTTTTTCTTTTTTTGATGATTTTTTACATTTCTTCAGAAGAAACTATACTGATCACAAGATTTTTGAAGGCATATCCAGTCGTGCCCAAATTTTTGGGGTATGGGGATATTTGCGTAAAATGGTAATTTTTAATTTTTCATTAGATAAAAACTCTAGATTTTTTTTATTGGCAACAAAAATCCATGCACGCATGCTAGTTATAATATAATCTCCTAGAATTAAGTACGACAGCTACCGTAGTTTAAAAAACATTTCCAGTCAACGTTTTTGTTAATAAAATTTCTATTTTTTCGTTCATGTATTTTTAGATATCGACAACAATGGAATCCTCGACGAAAACGACTTCCAATGCATGGCAATCAGAGCCTGCGTTGTTGAAGGCAAGGGCGACTGCAGCGCTACCCGTTTGGCTGACTACAAAAAATTAATGTCCAATTTATGGAAAGAAATTTCCGATATTGCTGATGATGATAAGGTAAACACTTTTAGAACTAAATAGGTTTCAAATATATTTTAATACAAACCATTTTTTTTTTTTAAATTCCTCCTTCAGGATGGTAAAATCTCAAACCAAGAATTCAAAGATGCTGTCAAAAAGACCTGCGTTGGCAAGAAATACGCTGATTTCCCTCAGGTAATATTTAAAAAGAATACCTGCGATTATTGCAACAATAATTGACAATTATTTTTTGTGTTTTTATTTTGTAGGCCATGAAAGCATTTATCGAATCTAATTTCAAAATTCTTGATATCGACAATGACGGTATTGTAGGTATTAATGAATACCGTTACAATTGCATTACCAGAATGGCCGTCGATGATGTAGCGATAATTGATAAAGCTTTTCAATCACTATTGAGTGTAAGTATTTTAATTTTGAAGTAATTTTTTTTTTTATTATTTTATGATTGGGTTAAAACTTTAACGAAATGTGCATAAATAGTAAACCATTAGGCAAGCTTGAGAATTATGGAGCACTCTGTACTCAGAGTGAATTTTGTTTCTTTCTCTTTCGTACTTGCATATTTTTTTCAGACATAATTTCTGCGACAGGTTAGGTTGTAAGTGGCTGCTGACGTTTTTGCATCAGCACACATAGACTCTGAGATACGTTGTGATACCACGGGACTGTAATAGGTTCCCCTACTAGTCCCTGCCGTTAAACCAATTTGAGCTCCTTATAAAATCCCTAAGGTATGGAATTTTGACATCTGACAAATCAGAAAGATCGTACAGTTCCCAAGATCCCAGCGAAGCAAATCTCTGACCAGAAAGTTCCGGGCAATGGCAGATAAAATTTTCGATAGTTTCCAACTCCTCCATATACATGCAACACCGGCAAAAGTCATTTGAAGGCACATTTAACCGCTCTGCATGATTTTATATAAGACAGTTTCCGGTAATTACAGCGATATCAGCTCACTTGTGCGCTTCTGATTAAGAGAAGGCTAAATCTGTCGTGTAGTCTCATACGTCCATCCATGTGCCCTTCCCTGATTAGTCTCCGTCGCGGAACAAAGTCGTAGATTTTGCTTTTAAGTTTCTAGAGACATCCAACAATTCTGTTGGAACCTTTAAGGCAGTTCCCAGTGAAGCAAGTCTATAAAAATGCCGGGCAATGGCAGATAAAGAGTTCGATTGTTTTCAACTCCTCATCCATGCATGTCCGTCAAAAGTAATTTGACGGCACATTTAACAGTTCTGAGTGCTCCCTATAAGACAGTGTCCGGTAATTACAGAACCTACCGTCGAAATCTCTCCTCTTGAAAGCGATATCAGCTCACTTGTGCACTTTTGATTAAGAGAAGGCCAAATCTGTCGTGTAGTCTTACACGTCCATCCATGTGACAATCTCTGATTAGTCTTTTGCTTGGAAGTTTATAAAGTTCCAATTCCGTTGGAAGCTGTAAGGTAGTTCCCAGTCTTTTCATAAACATTGACTCCGGGGGCTTGACTGTCAGAATAGATGTTGGCTAAGGTTGTAAATAAAATACTTTATAGCCAGCATCTCTGCCTGGTAGACACTGCAGTGATCTGACTATCTTCGAGCCAGGCTCAACACAAACTCTTCCGAATAGACTCCACAGCCCACTTGTTCGTGTAGCTTCGATCCATCTGTGTAGAAATTTATGAAGTCTCCACTACCCGGCAAGCCCCTCATCCAAGACTTCCTAAATTGTATCATAGTGGTAAAGTTTTTCCTATAGAAAAAGACTCTAAAATTTTTCCTACGGAAAAAGTCTTAGATTCTGAGACATTTTTACAATAAAAGAAATCTCAGAATATATCAATAAGACCTTTTCTCAGATTCAGGGATATTTTTCCTAAAATTCTCAGAATCTAATGCATTTTTTTTATAGAAAAAGTCTTAGATTGTGAGTTATTTTTCCTATCGAAAAAGTCTTAGGTTCTAGAACATTCTTTTAATATTGAAACTCACATATTCTGTGACATTTTTCCTATCGAAAAAATCTGAAATTTCTAATAGAAATAATCTCAGATTCCGAGATATTTTTAAAAAGAAAAAATCTTAGATTCCGAGAATTGTTTCCTTTAAAAAAAGTCACAGATTCTGTGTAATTTTTCCTATTGAAAAAGTCTCAGATTCTATAACATTTTCTCTTTATAAAAATCTCAAATGTTCCCTGCAAAAAATTTTCTTATTTTTCGTATAGAAAAAATTTCTTTTAATTTTACTTTTAAGATTTAGAATCATATTTTTAAAGAAAAACTTTTAGATTCTAGAAAACAATCTCACACGATTTATTTTGCTCTGTCCCTTTTACCCAGTAGAATTGTCAGATTTCCAATATATTTATGTAGAAAAATTCTCAGATTTTTTCTATAGAAAAATTGTTAGATTTTTCATCTAACAATTTGTTTTCCTATAGAAAAATTCTCAACTTTTTCTATGGAAAAATTTCCAAATTTTTCGTTTAAAAAAATTACAAAATTTTTTGTCTAGAAAAATTCCCAAATATTTTGTGTAGAAAACTTCTTGAGTTTTTTTAAAAGGAAAATTTTAATATTTTGAGACTTTTATCACACTCAAAAAAAAAAAAACTGTAATGTTAGCAAAAAAAAGCTTGTAAACCTACAAGAAAATTTGCTGATTTTGAACCCACAATTTTTTTGGTAAAGTTAGCAAAAATTAGTTAACTGAAAAATTTTTTTTTTCAACTTAGTTTATACACATCTGAGAACCCCATTGGGTTCGAACCCGATAGGTCCAGACCCCGATGGGCCTAGACCTAGTTGAGTTCCTTTAAAATCGTCATAGTTTTTGATCCAAAATTTGTGTCCGTTTCGCTCTACCTTGCTTAGTTTTTGAGATACGTGATTATAGGGGACCACTGGGGTCTTGAGAATTAAAAAACTCGATAACTTCAAAAATATTACTCGGAGGGCTTTTGAATATTTCGCGGTCTTGTTCTACGTGTTGAGAGCTACAAAAATGCTTTTAGACTTTTTGATGTGTCGGCAATATTTACCGAGATATGAGCATTTTAAAATTTTCGGGAATGCTAACTTTTTTGGTCCCAAAGTTAGGGCCCATTGGGGTCCACACATGTGAAGAGGACCGACGATACTATGGAGAGCCCGAGAACCAAAAATGGCCTCCATTTTGCTCTATCTGGCTTAGTTTCCGAGATAGCGCCATTTTAAGTTTTCTGAAAATAAAAAAAAATTACCATTTATTTTGCTAATATTAGCAAAAAATCTTGTCAACTCAATTTCAAATTTAGCAAAAGATTTTTAAAAAGGAGCTAAATGCAATTTAAATTTATACCACACTCAAAAAGAAAAATTATTTAAGAAGTGGAAAACTTAACTAAATTCAATAATGATTTAGCTCCATTGCCATGTTTTCCTTCTTTTTATCTAAATTTTTCTGAAAAATAAGAAAAAGAAAAAACTAGAAAATGGGAAAAAAAAATTTTATTGAGTACATCTCATTTAAAGTTCCCATTGCGGGCAGACCCCATTAGGTTCGGAACCCATGGGTCCAGATCACCCTAGGCCTAGTCCCATTGGGTCTATTAAGGATCGTCATAGATTTTGATTCAACATCTTTGCCCTTTACCTTGCTTAGTTTTTAGGATACGGGAATTTAAGGGCCCAAAAGGGTCTTAACGGGATAACTAAAAAAATCTTAACGGGATAACTAAAAAACTATTACACGGAGGGATTAAGACTGTCGTGTAAAGAACTACAAAAATGTATTTGGATTTTTTTTTGTTTCGGCAATATTTTCTGAGAAATGAGGAACGCCCAAATTTTTAGATTCAAATTGAGGAGTCCATACATTGAAAGAGGACCGGAGATTCTTTAGAGATTTTTAGAATCGAAAATTAACACTTTTTCGCTCTTTCTGGCTTAGTTATTGAAATTTTTGAAACATTTTTGAACAAAAAAATTCTTTAAATTGCATAAAATTTACTAAACCTGAAGAAAAAACTTTATCAATTCTAAGAAGATAAATATGATGAACTAATTGGTTGCAAATTATGTCAAAGAAATTTCAAAATTTTTATTAAATTTTACTAAATTGTGACAAAAAAAACATTTTCCCAAAATTTAGTTAGGCCTTTGTTTGAGTGCAATAATACCGTTTTCGAGTTTGCTTTTTAAAGTCGTGTTTTAGTTAAAACACTATTTTATGGATTTTTATACCCTCAAACCTCAGTATGGGGGTATACTCACTTTGTCATTCCGTTTGTAACGCATCGAAATATCGGTCGGGGACCCCATAAAGTATATGTATTATTGATCTATGGTCGATTCTAAGACATTCTGTGAATGTCCGTCTGTCCGTCCGTCCGTCTGTCTGTAGATAACACAATGCAGTCCAAAATAAAACAGCTAGACTCCTGAAGTTTGGCACAAATATGTCTCATGTTCATAGGCAGGTTAAGTTCGTGATGGGCTAAATCGGGACAGGGGGAAAAAAGTTCCCCTTTGAAGAACTGAACCAACATCTGCAAAAATACTCTTTTTTACATGTTTTTTTGTATTTTTGTTACTTAAATGAAAAATTTGGTATATTTATCGCGATGGGAAGGTGCTCTCAAAAGTCCCCCACTGACCCCTCATCATCCCCCCCCCCAAAAAAACCACGCCCCTGACATTTTTTTTTTTTTTAAATTTTTTTACATTTTGGAAGGTATAAAAGATTCGGCACAGCCGAATTTAACACTCTCACTTGTTTCATATGTTTTTGATAGGAAGATCGGTGTTTTAGTTAAGCGAAAGCATAGACTACAAAAGCTTTTCAAGTAAGATATCGCGGCAACTAAGACAAATGCTCCAAAAAGTCAATCGGATTTTTTTTCAACACTGATAAAAAAAAATAGAAAAAATTTGAGACGGTTTACCTAAAATGTTCCACCGTTCTGTTAACACCTTTTATGATCGTTTTGTCTGAAATCTGTTTGAAAAGGTAAAAGGGCTAAGTTTTTGTAGTTTGATATAAACTAAGACTTTTAAAAAAGTACTGTTTTTATTTGCAATGTACTGTTATTTCGTATATCAAATCTGGTAACCCTACCCCTCCCCCCCCCCCCAAATAAAGCCTCTGCAATTTTTTTCTTTGTTGGTGGTTCGGCACAGCCTAATTTAACACTCTCACTTGTTTTTCTTTAAAAAAATCTCAAATTTTTTCTATAGAAAAATTGTTAAATTTTTTCATATAAAAAAAATCGAAAAATTCCGAAACAATTTTCCCTTACAACCCTTTGACAACTCCTAGTAAAATTTGATGCAGAACATTTTTGTAGAAAATTTTAACCCTATAATGTGAACAAAAGTTTGTCGGACGGTGCAATCAGTATAAATGAAGATTTGAAATAAATATATATATTTTTTCTTTTTCCAGGATGACGATAAAAAAGTTGGTGGTCTCAACTTGGAACGTTACAAGGAACTTTATGGTCAATTCTTGGGTAACACTGCCGATAACCACCCAGCTGTTTATCTGTTTGGTCCTCTGTAAGCTGCCTAAAAATACACACAAAAAAAAAAAATTGAAGAAAATCTAAAAAATTTATTTAAATGTAAATGTCTTCGCTGTTGTTTAACAACATTACAAAAAACAACAACAACAACATTATTGTACTACCTTATTAAGTTATGACTATTTAATTTATAAACTATTTTTAATGAGTTACTTTTACAAAACATAGAAAAAATTTATAAACAAAAAAAAAGCACAACATACATATATAAAAAAAAACAAAACATAACATGCATAAATAATTTATTTTATTATTTTATTTTTATAATTTTAACAACTATGACATGAATTAAGATCATAATTACACAAAATGATAATGAAAATAATTTAAAAAACAAAAAAAAAAATGGTATCGGAATGTATCTAATGTGTAAAAATAATAATAAAAAAAAAAAATTAAACTAAACCAATATGAAGACCAAAATCATCTCCATCTCTGTTGTAGAATCGTCTAAAAAAAAGCCTAGTTTGTTAACGAAAACATTAACACACTCAAAAGAGAAAAAAGAAATCTTTTAAAATTTTAAATTAATTATTTTAACAAAAAAAAAAATAAAAACTGCTCTCCCGTAAAAAAATTAATTTAATCGTTAAAGTCTCTCTCTAACTCTCTTTTTATTTTATTTTTTTTTTTAATTAAAAACCCCCAATAGAAATATTAAAGGTTTTTCAAAAAAAAAAAAAAAATTATTTAAAAAAATTAAATTATTGTTCTTATTTAATTATTATTAAAATATTTTAATTGTTATTTTGTTTCATATTATTGAATTTTTACTTTAAATCAGTTTTTAAAAACTTTTTTACGAAAAACCAAAAAAAAAAAATTAAAACAATTTATATATTTATTATATATACATAATTATTATTATTATCTTAATCATCAAGTGTTAATATTTTTAAACTACGTATTTTATTCAACAAAGTTAATGTTTCTTTTTTTATAATTTTATTAAAATCAACATACATATTTTTAAACATAAAAAAAATACTTTATATATTTATTCTATTAAATGTTTGTATCAGTAACGGTAATGAATAATAATAAATACAAATTAAATACCAAAAAAACTACAAAAAAATATTGTTTATAATTTTATTTTTTAAACTAAAGGCCTGTAAGTAGTGACGTATCCAGTAATTTGTAGGGGGGAGGCCCAACTCCAAAAAAATTGTTTTTATAGTAACCTACTGAATGTATTTTCTACGACCACCTCCCCTTGTACAAAAAAATGTCTAGAAATTTTAAAATTTTTCGAGAGAAAGAATGCGCAGACTCTAAAAATTTTTAAATATCAAAATTTAAAAAATCTCCGAATCTGAGCACTTTTTTTAAAAAAACAATCATATGGTCGGTCTTGACCCTACACCAGTGTTTTCCGGAAAATGGGTCCCAAGTCCAAACATGAACCGATTGGATCTGTCTTTTGTTAGATATTTATTTAGTGTAGAAAACACACAGAGATCAAATTTTAGTGAAATTGGTTTATTTATTTGTCAATAGACCGATTTAACTGAATATCGGTCGAATTTTTTTCTGGGGGACTAAGTCCAAAACTGAACAGAACGTGGTAACTGGAGGGGTATAACTCTTCTCAGTATGGTATATAAAGTTATAGCTCAAATCATTACTAAAAGGCTTTCAAGCAAACTAACGCCCGAACTGCGGCCAGAACAAGCTGGATTTCGTCCGCATAAATCCTGCGTAGACCATGTTAACAGCCTTCGAGTAATTATGGAACAGTCTGTGAAATGGCGGTCTCCATTGTACCTCATATTTATAGATTTTGAGAAGGCGTTTGATACACTGCCACATGAAGTTATTTGGTCCTCCCTCGAATGTAAACAAGTTCCCAGAAAGCTGATATCTCTTATTAAAGTGCTATATGAGGAATCTAGTTGTCGAATCTTGCATGAAAACAGCTTAAGTAGGAAGATATCTGTTAATAAAGGTGTAAGACAAGGATGCGTGATGTCCCCAATGCTTTTTAATATCGTTTTAGATTTAGCCATGAGGCGAGCCACAAGAGAAGGACGTGGAATAATGTGGGGCCTACTATCACGACTAGAGGACCTTGATTATGCCGATGACATCTGTCTGTTATCTCATAGTTTCACAGATATGAAGAACAAGCTTGAAGCAATCGCCAACTCAACAGCAGCAGCAGGTTTAAGGGTCAATGTGTCCAAAACCAAGGTATTACGCATAAACTCAGATGTATCAGAGGAATTTAGAGTTCAGGACAGAGTTATTGAAGATGTGGACTCTTTCTGCTACTTAGGTAGTATCCTGACAAAATCTGGAGGGTCTAGCGCGGATATAGCAAATAGAATTAAAACTGCTAAGCAAGCCTTTGGCCGCCTTGGTAATGTATGAAAGTCTACAATACTATCCCGCCATGTGAAGATTAAACTATTTAATTCGAACGTAAGGTCCATCATGCTGTATGGGTGTGAAACCTGGAATGCGGCCCCCCGCGACATTGGTTCAATACAAATCTTTGTTAATAGATCTTTGCGAAGAATTCTCAAAGTTTTCTGGCCGAATACCATCTCCAACTCAAGGCTGTGGGCAATCACGTCGCAAACCCCAGTCGATCGTGAAATACGAAGGCGAAAATGGAATTGGATTGGACACACCCTTCGAAAAACACATGATGATATTGCATGTAACGCAATCGAATGGAACCCTCAAGGAAGCCGTAGAAAGGGTCGCCCTGCACATACATGGAGAAGACAGATAGAGAAGGAAGTTGCGAAAGCCGGTAAAACCTGGGGTGAAATTAAGTACATGGCATCAGATAAATCCCAATGGAGAACTTTTGTTGAGGCCCTATGCTCCTTATAGGATCAACGGGAACTTATATATATATATAAGTCCAAAAATGGTCCAATTGTTTTCCGATTTGATTAGGTTACTACAGTACACGTTTAACACCAAAAATAAAATTTTTATCAAATACTAGCTGTTTTGCGCCCGGCGTTGCTCGGGTTGAAAAAATATTATTTAATGAATGAGTTTTTTATTACTCAGTTCATCTACCACTCCATGACTCTTGATAAACCTATTCATAAGGATCGAGTGATTTTTTTCGATTTCGCTTAGCGTCGGGGTTTGGAACAGTTAGGGTAACAACAAAAAAAAATAGGGAAGCTTCGAACAAAGTGAAAAAAATATTTTATTTTTTACTCAAAATATTATTTAATATTAGGACATTATTGAAAAATCATTTTATGGTAAACGAAAAACTTTGTTGGGCTGTAAAAAATTAAAATTTTTTTAACAAAATATTTTAATTAGTTTTTGCTAAAAAATACGTGGCAGTTTATACCCCCCTTGTCGGTCGTCCGTTGATAAAGACTATAGTTCACGCCTCGGCTACTACTTTCGTTGGTGATAATTTTATGAAAATCGGTTCAGCCGTTTTTACTTGATAGCGGAACAGACAGGTGTCTGTGGTGAAAGTTTTATAAAAATCGGTTAAGTTGTTTAAGCATGATTACGGAACACGCAGAAAAAAATTTAATTGTAGGACAAAGGGCGTGCCAATACAGGCCCCTTTGTCCAAACGCGATCTCATAGTTTTCACCTCTGTTAATACTATCTGTGCTGACAATGGGTTCAGCTGTTTTAGCGTGATTGCGGAAAAGGCAGAAGTAACGTTCATTACAAATGGCGTGTCATTTTCCGCCCCTTTGTCCAAAAGCGCCCTATTGTGGCTCATAGTTTCTGCCTCGATCAGCACTTTCTGTGGTAAAAAAAAAATAAAAATGTAAAATCGGTTAAGCCGTTCATGCGTGATTACAAAACGGACAGAAATAAATTTAAATGCAATACAAAGGGGTGCGGCATTTGACGCCCCATTTTTCGATCGGCCCCTAGGTGTCTCATAGTTTTCGCCTCGGTTAATACTATCTGTGGTGAAAATTTAATGAATATCGGTTCAGCCGTTTAAGCCTGATTGCGAAAAGACAGAAAAAATCCTTTAATTTAATACAAAGGGGCGTGGCTTTTTACGCCCCCTTTTTTTGATCACCCACTATTGGGGGCTAATAGTTTCCGCCTCGGTCAGTACTACCTGTGGTAAAAATTGCATTAAAATCTGTTCAGCCGTTTATACGTTAATACGGGAAAGGCAGAACAACGTTCTATAAAATAAAAAGGGGCGTGACATTTTACGTCCATTTTGTTTGATCGCCCACAATTTGGGCTCAAATTTTCACCTCGGGCAGTACTAACTGTGGTAAAAATTTCATTAAAATCGGTTCAGCCGTTTATGCGTTATTACGGAAAAGGCATAGCAACGGTCCATAAAATAAAAATGGGCGTGGCATTTTACGCCACTTCTTCCGATCGCTCTCTCTTATGACCTATAGTTCCCGCCTCGGTTAGTACTATATGTGGTAAAAATTTCATCAAAATCGGTTCAGCCGTTTTCCCCTGATTGCGGAACAGACAGACAGACAAACAATATCCGTTTAGGTCGTTTGAACGTGATTGCGATATAGTAGGGTTCAGCTGGCCTTAAAATAAAAAGGGCGTGGTATTTTACGCCCCTTTGTCCGATCGCTCATTTTGATAGCCTATAGTGCCTGCCTTGGTTAGCACTACCTGTGGTGAAAATTACATGAAAATCGCTTCAGCCGTTTAAGCGTTTTTGAGGAAAAGGCAGAATACCGTTCAATATAATAAAAAGGGGCGTGGCTTTTTACGCCCCCTCGTCCTATCGCTTTCTCTTATGGCCTATAGTTCCCGCCTAGGTTAGTAATATATGTGGTGAAAATTTCATGAAAATCGGTTCAGCCGTTTAAACGTTATTGAGGAAAAGGCAGATGTAACTATCAATAAATTCAAAAGGGGCGTGGCATTTTACGACACTTTGTCCGATCGCTCTCTTGTATCGCCTACAGTTTCCGTCTTGGTTAGTACTATCTGTGGTGAAAATTTCATTGAAATCGGTTCAGCCGTTTATGCGTTATTAAGGAAAAGGCAGAATAAAGTTCCATAAAATAAAAAGGGGCGTGGCATTTCACGCCCCTTTGTCCGATCGCTTTCTCTTATGGCCTATAGTTCCCGCCGCGGTTAGTACTACTATATGTGGTGAAAATTTCATGAAAAACGGTTCAGCCGTTCTCCCCTGATTGCGGAACAGACAGACAGACAAACCAACACTCAGATTTATAATCCCTAGTAAAAATCATTTCGTATATAGCCATGTATAAATTTATACAAATATATCTTTTTATACATACTGAGATCTTATTATATTTAATTATATAAAAAATCAATCAGATAAGACCAAATTTCGTATCAAATTATATAAAACTTGATATAACTCCCGATAAATTTTTATGAAATTTGATACGAATTTTGGTCTTAGCTGAGAAATTTTTTATATAATTTTATATAATTAGATAATTTTATGTAAAATTAGATATATTTGTATCAATTTATACATGGATATATACAAAATCATTTTTACTAGGGATATTAATAGGGATTTCCATTTTTATGAATTTTGAGGGAATTATGTGAATATCGGGAGGGTGGTTTGTATGGGGACTACCAGAAGGACTGACCAGATTCCTTTGAAATTATATAAAGTTCGTTTACCTGCTAAATTTCAAAGCGATATCTATTATAATACGGTTTTTAGAGTCATTTAAGCCGAATCCAAAGGGGGCGTTTGTATGGGGGCTAGGTCTTAGCATGGACCGATTTTCTCCAATTTCAATAGGCTTCGTCCTTGAGCCAAAAGATGCTTAAGTTTAAAATTTCAAGTCAATTGATTGAAAATTGCGACCTGCATCGTGCTTAAACCGATAGATGGACAGACGGACGGACGGACGGACGGGCATCGCTAAATCGACTCAAAAAGTAATTCTGAGTCGATCGGTATACTTGAAGGTAGGTCTAGGACCAATATTTCGGGTAGTTACAAACATCAGCCCAAACTCATTATACCATGTACCAGAGTCATAGAGTAGTCCAACAAATGGCGTTTGAAAAAGTAGTAAACAAAAACCATATGGTATTGTTTACGAAATTTTATCACAAATCGAAATGTGAGCGAGATGGAAGATACCAGTTTTACAGTGAGAATGCAGATTGTTTTTTGCATAGAGAAACATAGAGGCGAAGGTGAAAGAAAAAATAATATCACTATCTTTTTCTTATTTCTCACACGTACATTGTCGATGTGAATTCACCACACAATACATGTTTACAAGTCGTACTTTGACAACAAATACATGTATACAAGTTGTACTTTGACAACTCAATTTTTGACGCCTTCGCCTCTACGTTTCTCTATGGTTTTTTGTCTCTCTTTGCTTTGCGTTTGAACTTTAGTTTGGCATTGCCAGAATTTTCCAATTATTTTTGGTGATGCCAGATCTACAAAACGGTCGATGGATTACTATGTCACTATGCCCTGTACCACAGAGTGGTGCAGGGTACAAAAATGGCGGGATTTTAAAAATTTTCGCGGGACAAAAATATTTTTATGAACAAAACTGAAAAATTAAGCAGCATGTTGTGGAGTTTTATTGTTTTAAATAGAGACTACCAACGTCTAGTGATGCTTTAGAGACTTATACCCTATTCACACGTACAGTTTTAAATCGTTTTTAGCAGCAATATTTTTAGCACTTTCTTTATGCTATTACAGTATATTGACAGTAAATGCTAAAAATAATTGCTAAAAACGGTTTAAAACTGTAAGTGTGAATAGGGTATAATTAAGGTAAAGTAAATTTTAGTACACACATTGCCATTTTGACGATACAACGATAGACCAGAATTAATCCAAGGAAATTTTATAAATATTTTTCCCGGAATGTTCTCTATATTGTGCAACTTTTGGCGTACATTTTTTTATAAAAAATATTTTTTTTTCAAACAAACACTAAGATTGTAAACTTTTTCGTTAGACCCAATTCACACCTGATGTGAAATCTCGTTCGAACAAGATTTCGATCATATGGTTGTGTATAAAATGATGCAGACCATATGAATGAAATCTCGTTTGAACGAGATTTCACCTCAGGTGTGAATAGGCCTTTGTTTTTTTTTTTAAAAGGTTCTAAATCCACATCATTTGGGCGGCAAGGTAAAACCAATTTTACAAAAGCTTACAAATAAGGCTTTTAAAAACTTAGGCTTTTAAAGTAAAAAATAGTTGTTGTTAAAAAAAATTGCAAAAAAGCGGGAATATGGAATCCCGCGCGGTACGCGGGAATCGATTGTGAAAAGCGGGATAATCCCGCCAAATGCGGTACGTCTGGCAACCCTACTAGGGTATAAATATTTGAGAATTTTTCTATAGGAGCAGAAACACCTCCTTTTAAAATTTTGTACTGAGTTTTACTTCACTAATTCTACAGTAAAGGGTTTAGTAAGTGATTTTGTACCACAATCTGCTAATAATTTACTAATTTTAGTATCTTCAAAGAACTAAAATTAGTAATTTTTACTGGTTTTCAATAATTTTAGTAAAAAATTTTAGTATTGGTTACCAATTTCTGCAGTAGGTCTCTTTGGACTAAAATTTAGTTAAATTTTTAGTATTGAATTCCCACGTTTTTTTTTTGACTGTATGAGGCATTCCACACCAAATGTCCCGCGAAAAAAACACATGTACCGTAAACTTCTGAATAGCTTGTATGGATAGCTATGTATACTTCTGAAAAGCTCGCGAAACAAGGTGCTGATGGTATTGGTATTTCTGTGCATATTGATCCACCAATCCAGCACTTCAGATCGCTACGCGACATTCAAAACACTGCAATGGCTAATAGAAAGTGGAGAGAGCTAACAACAAATGCGATCAGTAGAAGATTGTGGGCATGCTACAATCTAAGAAAAACCGAGTACTTACTCTCACTCACTAGATGGAACTGCCGTGTACTTACTGGAGTGATCACCGGGCACTGCCTCATAGGTAATCATAGAAAGAAGATGGGACTTATTTCTGATGCAAGCTGTAGAAGGTGCGATGAACCTAACACTGAAGAAACGGTCGAACATATTATTTGCCAATGTCCTGCTTTGGCCAGAACCCGACTGTACATTTTAGGCAGACATGACTCCGAGAGCTTGGAAACGGTTTCGAATGTCGACCTAAGGCAAATAGTACAATTCGCGATGAGGACAAATGCGTTCTATCAGCGTCGCTGAGGAATTATTGTGGTTTCGCTATGGACCATCCGGTCTATGAGAGGAGTCTTTGACTCCGCCACCTCTAACCTAACCTTGTATGGACAGTTTTCGTACCTTCTGTTAAAAGGTTCCAAAATATTAAGAGCGGCAGACAAAGAGCTTGGAGATATAATGGAGTAAAACTGCATTTACAGTTTTTCATTTCGTGATCCTGTTTCCTTTTGAAAGGACTTCAAAGTTTTAAAGGATAACCTTTTTTTCAAATATTTGTACTTGTCTTATAGTGTCACTATTGATGACAAATGAAAAATGAGAATCTTAGCTAATTTTTCCATTTTTTTATTTGTTTAGATCAGGAAAAAGGAATTAAAAAAATGCCCCTTCAAAACTTCAACAAAATATTTTGTTAAAAATTTTGAATGATATTTAAGGAAAAAATTTGAAGGGACATTACTTACCGCCATTTTTCCTGATATCTAAAAATGGGAAAATTAGCGGGGATTCTACTCTTTCATTTGCTTTCACTAGTGGCATCCCAGCAAAAGTACATATATTTAAAAAAAATATTTTATAAAAATGTAATCCTCTTAAACTTAGAAGTCCTTTTAAAAGGAAAAAGGATCACGAAATGAAAAACTGTAAATGCAATTTTACTACTTTTAGTCTCTAGTTTCAAACGTATATAATCCAGTTCGTGTTCTACAACTTTTTTTATCTAAATTGATCTTTGATAAAAAACTTGCTTTTAGTGAATCATAAAAAAAATCTTCGTGATATGGACCATCATGTTAAAAATTGCGAAATTTTTTTTTTAATATGGTAAAATCATTTTAATAATGATTTTAAATTCCATTTTTAAGTATATAATGTGGGAACCTTTTGCAATTAACTGAACAAAAATTTGTCAAAAAAAAAGTTTTCATTTGCAACAGTAATCTTAACAAAAAGAAAAAAAGTTTACCAAAGATCAATTTAGAGGTTAATTTCGCGAGAACCTCGAAAAAGGGCTTTCTTCCATTGTCTTTAAAAACACCTAACCACTAATGTTTTTGTTTAGTTTGGTTTATTAAGTAGTACATATTTAAAAAACTTTAAAATTATTCAAATATAATTATTTACAAATTTTTACAAAATACTAATGGTGACAAACGTCGCTTGGGACTAAGTTTTTCAAGCTCTAAGGTTAGTTTTTTCTTATTTCAGAATATGGTTTATTCTCAGAAATCATATTTTTTTACAAAAGCTCGTTTTTAAGGAGTGAAATGCTTTCCACGTCCTATTTTTATGAAAATAAATATCAAATTTTGTAATGAATTAATTTTTTTTATAAATAAAAACTATCTTTTATTTTAATAACACTACGTTACAAAAAAACCAAAAAATTTTTGCGACACGAGGTCTGACCATCATTTCTACACTCAAAATAATCCTACAGTAAAAAATACAGTAAAAGTGTTATAACTTTAACTATACTACTTTTTCAGTAATTTACAGTATAAATTTAGCTTTACAGTATAAATTTAGTTCTTTTTTTGAAATTGGAATACTTTGAACTTTACTGAATACTGATTTTTTACCGATTTTTTAATAATTTTTGTTAGTAATTTTAAAAAATTTGAAAAATTATTTTTGACACCTAATATGGTAAAATTTACATTTCTGAATATTTTTTTTTTTCAAACGCACATAGCAAATTTTCGTTGAAAAAAAATAAATCTATATTTTTTTTTAAAAAATTCCGAAATAGATCAGTGCCAGCTATCAAGCTCAATAATTATATATTTTTGAAACCATTTTTTTTCTTAAAAAATTTTTCAAAATCGATTTTGGATAGGTTTTCGCTTTTAAATTTGTTTACCGTTTTTTTATAACTGCGTTAGTAAAAATTGACTAACGCGTTGTAGGGCCCTTTAATACTAACAATTAGTAATAATTACCAACTTTTTAGTAAGGAATACTGTAGGATTTCTATGATTAATTAAGGCATGCTGATTTTGATGGTGAAGTCCGTTTTTGAATCAATGGAACAGTTTTCTTGCAAATCTTCTTCAAAGTTTTGCCCATTTTTTTGGGTTTTTTTATTTTTAAAAAAATCTGCTTGCACAAATTTAAATTTTTTTGATTCAAGAAATGTGGATTAGACCCAAAGCAATATATTAAGTACGAATTTAGATCTAATCTAATCTAATTTAATCGATTAAATTATTTAAGTGGTAAAAATCGCGATTTTTATCATAATTTATTAATTTTGCGCTTTTTTTGGCAACTCCGTAAATTATTTCAAGACCTGATCTGATTTATGTAAAAATACTAATGTGAGTTATTAATTTATGCAAAAAAAAAAAATTATATATATGTAACTTTTTTTGCAATTCGCGTTTTTATAAAGGCAGCATCCCTTTAAAATGAGATGTATCGCTTCATCTTTTAGTATAATATGTAAGCATGCCTAAAAACCTTGTTTCAAATTTCAAGCAAAAAAGTTTATATTTGAAAAAGTTTTCTTCACAAGAACTATTTTTAAAATACCTTATTAAACAAAATTTGTATAGTTTTGGCTAACAAAACAAAAAAAAAACAAGTAGAAAAGTTAAATTCGACTTTGCCGAATCTATGAATACCCTCCACAATACCTTTTTTTAAAGGATTGTACATTTTAACGTGAAAAAATTAACAATTTTGATTAGAAATGTTTTATTTTGAGTAAAAAACTCTTTTTTTGTCATTTAAAAAAAAAAAAAATTACTATTTTTTTTTGAGTGTAAAATTTTTTTCGAGTGTAATTTTTTTTTACTGTAAAAATATTTCTGAGTGAATGCACGTAAGTATGTACACAAAATATTGTCATTTTTGTAAAAAAAAAAAAACTAAATTTTTTTTGTATAAAATTTTTTTTGAGTGTAAAATTTTTTTTGAGTGTAAAATTTTTTTTTTAGTATAAAATTTTTTTCGAGAGTAATTTTTAAATAACCAATGCTTTTAAAACTAAACAAGTTTAAAAATCATTGCTTTAAAATTAAACAAGTTTGAAAAGCATTGTTTAGTTACCACCAATGCTTTTAAAACTTGTTAAAACACGTGGCATTTTAGATGAAACTAATCTGAAATTCAGGGTTTCGCTTATAACTTTTGAACCACTGGACCGATTGAGCTGAAATTGAAAACCAAACAGACCCGGGGAACGGCAAAGATACATGCCAAGCTTCAGTAGTCTCATTATTGTCTTTCGAAAGTTATCGTGTTTTTTATCTCGTAAATTCGTGAAACACCCTTGCCGAAATTTACTCTTTTGCTCATAACTTTTGAACCACTGGACCGATTTGGCTGGATTGCAATACCAACCTGACCAGGTAAATGACAAACATATATGCCAAACTTCAGTAGCCTCTGTAAAGTCTTTCAAAAGTTAGCGTGTTTTCTACGGACGGACAGACAGACAGACAGACGGACGGACGGACGGACATCGCTAGATCGACTTAAAATCGATCGAGGATCATAAATATATATACTTTATGGGGTCCTAGACCAATATTTCGATGTGTTACAAACGGAATGACAAACTTATATATACCCTCTATCACTAGAGTGGAGGGTATAATAACATTATTTTAGGGATTTTAACAAAACAAAAATTTTAAAAATTTTATTGAATTTTTTTTTTAATAAAAAACAAAAAATATAATAAAGTAAAAAAGCATTTTTTAATGCTTTTGTTTTTTATAGGCTTGGTTAGGGGTCTCTCTTAATATATTTATTTTTTATTTATTTATTTATTCAAAAAAATGCCGCAAGCCCTTTCGGGCCAAAATTGGCATAACTACAATAATACATATGTACATATGTTTTTCAAAATAAAAATGACAATTCATTGAAATAACTTAAATACAAGTGAGATTCTACCTAAGTAACTAAATTACTACCCTATATTTGCACAAACCTAACATTATCTGAATAAGCGAGATTAACAAAAAGAGGAAGCCTCTAACAGCAAAAAACATACACTAGTGAAATTGTAAATTAGTCAAGAAAATGTTTTTAAAAGCCGACAAGGAATGCGAAAATCTTCGATCCCGGTAGGGGATTATTGTATTCCACAACCTGGTAGTGTTAACACAAAATGATCGAGTCATAACGAGGGACGAGTGTCTGGGACAAGTCAAAGTATGCGTTCTACTAGAAGAACCGAAATGAAATTTCTGCAACATGTACGCTGGATTGCCATTTTTAACAGTTTTAAAAAAGAAAAGCATTTGTCTTAAGTCTAAATACTGACTAAATGTGCATCCCAAAACGCCGTCACGATATGCAGAAACGCTATCTACAACGCGAAGTCCATAAATGTAACGAATTACCCTATTAAAGCACCTTTTCAATCGAGTTATATTCTCAGTTGAAGTACATGAGTAGATCTCCATACCATAAAGAAACAACGGGAGGCACAATGCCAAACAACGGGAGGCATAAAGCCACTCGGTATCTAACATCCAATGGTATATAATAAGCCACATTATAAATCTTACGTAATGTCCAGGAGACTCTGGATATTATGGAATTTATATGTCTATCAAATGTTAAATTGTTGTCTATAATCAGACCTAACGATTTATAATGTGAAACGATTTCCAAAGGCTCATTACCAAGTATAACATTTAAAGCTAAATTAGGGTATCGCGAAAAAAACATCACCTTGCATTTTAATGGGTTTAATTCCAAAAAAATATTCCTTGACCATTCTACTAAATTAATTAAATCATTGTTAATAAGTTCCTCAAATTGTTGTAAATTAGAATGCTCAGATGTACCCAAAAGTTGAATGTCGTCAGCATATGTATAGCATGTTAAAAAGGATAAGATCTGATATATATCATTAACATACAACAAAAAAAATAACGGCCCTAAAATTGACCCCTGAGGTACACCTCTATAAGTTTCTATAGTCTGTGAAAATTGCTCACCTACCTGAACAAGCTGACGGCGACAAGTTAGGAATGACCAAATAAGCTTGCAGCTACATGAGCTGAAACCAAATTGATTAGTTTTTCTACCAGTATTTTATGGCTTATTGAGTCGAATGCTTTACGAAAATCTAAAAATATTAAAGCACTCATATTACCCCTATCAAGATTTGACCTTATAGTTTCAGTGACATCTAATAAAACACCTGTAGTATTATGGTTTTTCCTAAAGCCTGACTGATAATCACATATCATTCTAGATGAATTTAAGTAAGATAAAATTTGTTGTCTCAGAATAACTTCTAAAATTTTTGAGCAAACAGGAAGTATACTGATTGGGCGAAAGTCAGATAAAACTTTTGGAGACTTTATCTTAGGAATCGGAATAATCTTTCCAACTTTCCAGATCTGGGGAATAACAGATGTTGTGATTATTGAATTTATAAGATATGTCAAATGACAAGAAATGACTGGAAAAATTAACTTCAAAAACTTAAGATGCATTTCATCTGCACCTACCGCAAACGATTTTATTTGTGACATTGCCCAGAAAACTTCACTTTCCGACACATTATTAAAAGAAAAACCATCTATATGCGACCAGGAAGAAGGGTTAAATGCATCATCCTCTAACACCAAACGTGGCGTTCTTGAGAACTCATTAAACTCATTTAAATTTATTGGAAATTGAGATTCCTCATCACTAAGAACACCCACTGATCTTAATTTACTCCACAGTTGTTTCTGATCGCATGTAGAAAAAAATCTCATACACGTTTCCTTCCGAACCCTACGTATCACAGACTTCAGCTTATTTCGACAAACACAATACTTTCTAAAATTACACTGTGCTACAAAAGACCAAAAATAATTTATGCAGGGGTTCTCATATGATAATTCGGGTTGGTTGGAGTCCATAGAGTACTGATATACTCATAGTTTTTCTGGATCACTTCGTTAAGTACGTTTTTTATTGGCAAATGTGTTGAAAAACGGAAATTCTTAAATTACAATTTTAAAAAATTATTACTTTGTTAGTTTGCAACCGATTTTCGATTTTATGGATTTGTTTTAAAGGTATAGGTCTTACCTTTCAAACAAAACAAAAATATTAAAAATCGATCAAGAATTGGCTGAGCTACGATCGCTTAAGTAAAAAAAAAACGTATTTTTTGAAAAATTTGTCATATTCTTTACACTCTAAGTTGAAAGTGCATCATTCAACAATTTTTTTGAATTTTTTGTAAAAAAGTATAGTAAAGTAGCTTTCCAAAACACCAAAAAACATAACAATCGGTTTAAAAATGAATGAGTTATGCTAAGTTTTGTGATAGGGCATTTTTATATTTTTTCAGAAACGCTTGTAATTCAATCATTATTCATAAATCTTGTTACTAGTAGTAATTTTATGCGCATATGCATATAAACTAGAGATGGGAACGTAATTAGATTTGTGCGTGATTCACACATGATCAGAAGTGAGCGTGATTGAAAATTAATATTACTCACGTGGTTGTTAGTGAGTGTCAGTGTGAGTGGAATAAAATAATGGGCGTGTCAGTTACTTCCAAATCCTATTTATAATTTTTTGGGTTTGTTTAAAAAATATCAGTGTTACTTCTTAAACAAATAAATATTGTGAATCGGTTGAAAACAGGCTAAGGTGCGCTTGTTTAAGTAAAAAACCTTTTTTGAAGAGTTATACCTGCAACATTTTTATGACAAAAAACATTTGACATTTTTGAAATGAAATTGGTAAAATTGTGGGATCATTTGATGGAAATTTTACCTATTTATAAATATACGTATGAGGTATTCCACACCAAATGTTCAGCAAAAAAAAAACATGGAACCGTAAATTTTTAAATGGGTTGTATGGATAGCCATGTGAGGCATTCCACACCAACTGTTCCACTACAGAAAAACCATAGTGGTTTCAATGGGATATCATTTGCAAAGTATTCGCTCTTAGGGTACTAATAAATAACAAAAATAAAATTTAAGTTTTTTTTTTTTTTTTTAAAGTGGGCCTTGTAGGCGTGGTCAAATATTGAAAATATCAAACTTTTTTGCCTGAGTATTTATTCACGATCACGCACGCTAATGAAAGAAAAAAAAATATTCAAGCACGATATTTTATTTTACTCACGCTCACGTGAACATCGTGACCGTAACTTATTTTTTTCTACTCACGTAGATAAATAAAATAAAATATCGTGCGTAACTAAATTTTTTCTTTCATGAGCGTGCGTAATCGTTATTATTGATATTACTCATACGCACACGTTTTAAATACCATTATTGTATAAAATAAGCGTGTTGCAATTTTTGAATTTTGATTTCTCGAAAACAAGGCAAAGCACATCTCTAAAAATTTCCAATCAGATAGAAAATTCCTTTAACTTTTTTTTTAAAAAATAAAAAACAAATAAAATTGCGGCATGTTTTTTGATAAATAAAGTTTAAGTTTAAATTTAAAAAATTCAGAACTTCTTCTGAAAATGTTCCAATTTTTATTTTTTTAATTGATAGCCCATTTAAAAATCTATAACAGCTTTTGTCTTTAAGACTTTACTGTGTTTCATTTAATTTGCATAAATATTGAAGTAAAGATGCTCAGGCAAAAAAGTTAGATATTTTCAATTTTTGACCACGCCTACAAGGCCCACTTTTTGAAAAAACTTAAATTTTATTTTTGTTATTTAATAGTACCCTAAGAGCGAATACTTTGAAAATGATTTCATATTGACACGACACAACTTTTTTTTTGGCTGAACATTTGGTGTGGAATGCCTCATATATGGAGCTAAGAAAATTACGTTTTTGGTTGTTCAATTTTTCAAAAACTGGGCTTAGGAGGCGTGGTCAAATATTGGAAAAATGGTCAAATTTGTGTCAAGTTGCCTTGTTTAAATATATATCAAATAAAAATTAAATGCACCAAAATCTCAAAAATTTAGATTCTTGTATAGTTTTGTATCGGCTATCGATTAAAATTTTTTTGGAAAATTTTCAGAACCCGTTCTGAAATTTTCCATTTTTTAAAAAAGTCATATGCAAAAATATGTATTTTCACCAAAATATGCAAAATCTCTTGATTCGGAAAGATAATTGGTCGATATCGTTTTTAGGCTTTCGACAAAAAACATGCATTTGCATGGAAATCTCACCCTAGTTATATAAAAAACTTTTTTACCCGGGACCCATTGAAAAAATTTTGGTACACAATTTTTTTCTCACTGAACATTTGGTGTGGAATGCCTCACATGTATATTTATAAACAGGTAAAATTTCCATCAAATGATCCAACAATTTTAGCAATTTCGTTTTAAAAAAACATGTTTGCAAGCGCACAGCTTTTTCTGTCATAAAAATGTTGCAGGTATAACTATTCAAAAAAGGTTTTTTACTTAAACAAGCGCACCTTAGCCTGTTTTCAACCGATTCACAATATTTATTTGTTTAAGAAGTAACACTGATATTTTTTAAACAAACCCAAAAAATTATAAATAGGATTTGGAAGTAACTGACACGCCCATTATTTTATTCCACTCACACTGACACTCACTAACAACCACGTGAGTAATATTAATTTTCAATCACGCTCACTTCTGATCATGTGTGAATCACGCACAAATCTAATTACGTTCCCATCTCTAGTTTATATGCATATGCGCATAAAATTACTACTAGTAACAAGATTTATGAATAATGCTTGAATTACAAGCGTTTCTGAAAAAATATAAAAATGCCCTATCACAAAACTTAGCATAACTCATTCATTTTTAAACCGATTGTTATGTTTTTTGGTGTTTTGGAAAGCTACTTTACTATACTTTTTTACAAAAAATTCAAAAAAATTGTTGAATGATGCACTTTCAACTTAGAGTGTAAAGAATATGACAAATTTTTCAAAAAATACGTTTTTTTTTTACTTAAGCGATCGTAGCTCAGCCAATTCTTGATCGATTTTTAATATTTTTGTTTTGTTTGAAAGGTAAGACCTATACCTTTAAAACAAATCCATAAAATCGAAAATCGGTTGCAAACTAACAAAGTAATAATTTTTTAAAATTGTAATTTAAGAATTTCCGTTTTCCAACACATTTGCCAATAAAAAACGTACTTAACGAAGTGATCCAGAAAAACTATGAGTATATCAGTACTCTATGGACTCCAACCAACCCGAATTATCATATGAGAACCCCTGCATATTTTTGGTGTAGCACAGTGTTATCATCGGTTCTATCTGACATATAGACACGGTATGACATATTTCTAAAACGCTTTGCACTACAAATTCGAAAATCATCCATAAAACTGTTGTCATTACGTTTTACAAATCTGCGTAACGGAACATTATTGTCAAATAGACACTTTACGACAGAGTTAAAGAAGTTAGAAGATAGAATCGTTCAACTGTTGACGAGTGTGGACGTGTTTTATTTTAACTCCGTGCTATAAATTGAATTACTAAAATTGTTCGTAATAGGTTTGTTCGTAATAGGTATTTTTGTGATATTTTCATTACCACATCAAGGAAAATGAAAATATGGACACAAATGATACCGATTTAGTTCGAGGCTCTGCCTCACCGACTGGTGCTGGTCCTAGCACTGGTCTTAGGGTTGCGACCTTGAAGTCCGGCCTTGATTCTGGTAGGGGTGCTCAGCCTAATATTGGTGGTAAAAAGAAAAAGAAACTTAAGCCATCAAAGGTCAGGCACAACCAGAGAAGGCTTTGTTTGAAAATAATTAACAGACTAAGCCAACTCGATGGAACGAAGCTCTCCGAACGTGAGAAGGCGTCGCTATCATGGGCGAAAGGAGTCATTGAAGAACAGGACAAACTTTCGGCAATGCGCGCATCTGACAAACAGAGCGCTGTTTCGGCCTCGTCATCGAAGTCTGGTAAAAGGTTGCGCTCGCCCGACGAGAAACCTTTACCTAAAAGATCTAAGGTGACCGGCAACGTCTGGACTCAGTCTTTTAGTGAAGTGGTGAAAGGTAACTTCGTTAGGGCTGTGATAAACAGGCAAAATGGGGATTGTAGTATTCCAAGGGACAAGTGGAGTTTAGTTGAAACTAAACTAAATGAAATCTACTATAGGCTTCTTGAGAGTATGCCTGATTTTCTCCCTACTACTGTCAACGCAGGTTGGTATCAGGGGCGAGTAAAACTCGTTGCTTTTGGAAACGAAAGATCCGCAGCCGTGTTTAAGGTTGCCATTAGCCAAGTGGGAGAGTTATGGCCTGGAGCCAGACTGGACGTTGTGGAAAAACATGATATCCCCTCGCAACCCAGAGCTCATGCATGGATCCCAATGGCTACAAGTGACACTGCGGTGATTCTAAAGATGATAAAAGTCTGCAATCCTGACCTTCCAACTCAGAATTGGCAAATTGCCAGATTGGGTGAGATGGAGGGCGCTCGTCGTCAAGCAGTGGTCTTGGTTAATGAGGAATCGCTTCCGCTTTTAGCCAGGACTGACGGCATTATTAGATTTGGCTTTTTTCATATAAGAGTCAATGTCTACAAGGGCGACCAGAAGCCTATTTTGGAAGCAGACAAGCCAGTGGCAGAGTCGGCTGGGGAGGAGAATCTGGAAAAGGTTGATATTCAGCTGACCGATTCTAGGCTGATGGGAGATGCATCTGGTATTTTCGAAACCGAATCTGGCAACGAATGCGACCTCTGTGATGGCACGGAGGATAAAGCTGATGCCACTATGGGTGACATTCAGGACGAGGCCCATGCAGTGAGGAATTCGGAGAGTTCTGTTGCCTCCGATTCAGAACAGATGGGACACATATCTGGCTTATTCGAAACCGAATCTGGGGACGAATGCGACCTCTATGATAACACGGAGGATGAAGCCAATAACACGGTGGTGGAAAGGATGGTGGAAAAAAAGCAAGATGTTGCGGTTCCTACAAATAAACCTCCATCACTGTAAGGCAGCCTCAGCTGCACTATTGCTGCGCCTGACGACAGGAGCAGTTGACTTGGTTTTTATCCAAGAGCCCTGGGTGCGGGGTGGCAGGGTTTGCGGATTGAAGACCCCTGGGTTTAAGTTGATGGTTGCCAAAGGTGAGGGCTCACCAAGAGCCTGCATCTTGGCGAAAAATGGCTTAAATATATTCTTTTTATCAACTTTTAGTGATATGGATGTTACAGCGGCTAGCTTAGAGCTTCATGGGAAATCTATTTGGCTCGCCTCTGCGTATTTTCCTAATCCGGGGCCAATACCCCCGGAGAAGGTTGGCGGTCTGATTCGGGAGTCTGAATCTAGGGGACACCAGTTACTAGTGTGCTGTGATGCTAATGCACATCATTCGATATGGGGTAGTACAGACACAAATGATAGAGGCGAATCACTTTTGGAGTTTTTGTTAAGCACTAACCTGTATATTTGTAACAAGGGTAGTGAACCAACTTTCGTTACAAGTACGCGGCAAGAGGTTCTTGACGTAACACTTGTATCAGATACATTGTCTGATAGAATTGATGACTGGAGAGTTTTGGAAGAGCATTCTTTCTCAGATCATCTGTACATTGAGTTTTTACTCAGGGAGCGTGCCCCGGTTGAGACAGTCTCTAGAAATCTGAGAAGAACAAACTGGGTGAAATATAGGGAGACTTTTTCTT
This sequence comes from Pegoplata infirma, assembly GCA_963921195.1. Classification (NCBI taxonomy): domain Eukaryota; kingdom Metazoa; phylum Arthropoda; class Insecta; order Diptera; family Anthomyiidae; genus Pegoplata; species Pegoplata infirma. Next base: position 161,169,528 of record OY992537.1, on the reverse strand, counting down.
TGCTTTTGGATGAAGTACCCCTATCTGAACCGCATAGTTTAGCGGAAATTGACTGTCTGGTTGACCATATAACAAATGTTTGTAATAGGTGCCTGGATGCGTCTTGCCCTTCTGCAAAGCCTAGAGGGAAAAAAAAGCCACCTTGGTGGTCAAATGAGTTGCAGACGAGCAGAGATTCCTGCAGAAAGCTCTTTAATAAGGCTAAATTTTCAAGAGCGGACGGGGACTGGTCTGCATACAGGCTGCAACTTAAGAGTTATAAAAAGATGATCAGAAATGCCAAATGTGATTCTTGGAAAAACTTCTGTGGAAACATAGAAGACGTTTCTGAGGCATCCAGGCTGCGCAAGGTTCTGGCTTCTTCTCCTTGCACCCTAGGATACCTGAAAGATCCTAATGGGGTGTGGTCTTCCTCCAGTGGAGAGTCGCTGGATCTCCTTTTAAACACGCATTTTCCGGGCAATTCCATGACGCCGTTTCAAGCTTTGGAACGTTCTGACGCCCAAGCATCTGAAATTGCTTCGGAAATAATAAATATGCCAACATTAATCTGGGCGATAAAAAGCTTCAGGCCCTATAAATCTCCGGGACCTGATGGTATAATCCCGGCTGAGTTGCAGCATGTGTTGGACTATATAGCCCCGTTGCTGTATAATCTATACACAGCATGCATCAACTGGTCGTATATTCCTTTAAAATGGAGGGATACCAGAGTCGTATTTATCCCGAAGGCTGGGAAAAGTTCCCACACAGCTCCGAAGGATTTCAGACCAATTAGTCTGTCTTCTTTTTTGTTAAAGACAATGGAACGAATGATAGACTCATATTTGCGTAGAGTGATTGACCCGAGGTTGCTTTCGACAAAGCAACATGCATACAGCAAGGGACGATCAACGGAAACAGCTCTTCATGAGCTCGTTGGTACCATCGAGAGATCGCTTTCGGTAAAGGAGTACACTATGGTGGCCTTTCTTGATATTGAGGGGGCTTTTAATAATGTCATTCCAGAATCGATAATATTGGCATTGTCTGGTCTGGGAGTAAAGCGTGAAATCGTTTTAATGGTGGAAAACCTACTTGCCAATAGACGTATAACGTCTGAATTGGGAGCGTCCGTCATATCTCGATTTGTCAATAGGGGCACACCACAAGGAGGTGTTCTTTCGCCGCTTCTTTGGAACCTGGCACTGAATTCAATGCTACTATCTCTAGAAGCACGTGGTTGTCATGTTATCGCATATGCTGACGATGTCGCGATAGCGGTAAAGGGGAAGCATCTGCCAACATTGCGGGACATTCTTCAGGGTTCTCTGAAAGATCTGTCTAAATGGGCAAGAGACTGTGGCCTAGGAGTTAATCCTAGTAAAACAGAGCTTGTTTTGTTTACAAGGAAAAATAAGATTCCTGCTTTTGATCCTATTTCTCTGGACGGTACTGAAATCACCTTCTCAGATGGAGCCAAGTATCTTGGAGTATTTCTAGATAGGAAGCTGAATTTCAGGCGTAATATTGAGGAACGGGTGAGAAAAGCAACGATTGCTTTGTATTCCTGTAAAAGGGCCATTGGAAAACGATGGGGTTTTAGCCCTCAAGTCGTTCATTGGATCTATACAGCAGTGGTGCGTCCAATTTTGCTGTATGGAATCATTGTCTGGTGGCCTGCTTTGGAAACAAAAGCGAACTTTGTCTTTATCACGAAGGTACAGAGAATGGCGTCAATGTGCATCACTGGTGCTCTTCGTACTACACCTACGGCTGCATTAGAAATCCTCCTTCACCTGATACCCTTGGACATATTGGGTAGGCAGTATGCGGCTGCGTCGGCAATTCGACTTAATAGCACGCTGCAATGGAGGAGCAGTGATTGTGGCCATAGCGCAATCTTGAAAAAGATAACAATACCACAAAATGTGGACTGTGCTCCCTCTTTGAGCCTCTTTGAGCGCCACTTTACCACTATGATACCATCCAGGGAGTCTTGGATGGGGGATACTCCGGGTAGTGGAGCTACCATAAATTTTTACACAGATGGATCGAGGCTGCACGAACAAGTGGGCTTTGGAGTCTATTCGGAAGAGCTTGGGTTGAGCCTGGCTCGTAGATTGCCAGATCATTGCAGTGTTTACCAGGCAGAGATGCTGGCAATAAAAGAAGTGGCTGACTGGTTGAGCTGCAATGTCTTGTCTACAACCGCAGTCAACATCTATACTGACAGTCAAGCCGCGGTCAAGTCCCTGGATTCAATGTTTCTGAAAACAAGATCTGCCCTTAACTGCCGCACGTCTTTAAATGAGATGGCCAAGCAGTTTAACATACGACTCATATGGGTCCCAGGGCACAGAGACATTCCAGGGAATTGCAAAGCCGATGAGCTTGCAAGACTAGGAACTACCTTACAGGTTCCAACAGAATTGGAATGTGTTGGTACGCCTCTAGAAACTTGCAAGCAAAACCTACGGCTTTGTTCTGCGACGGAGACTAATCAAAGATGGGCAAATGGATGGACGTGTGAGACAACACGACTGATTTGGCCTTCTCTTAATCAGGGGCGCACAAGTGAGCTGATATCGCTTCCAAGAGGAGAGATTTCAACGGTGGTTTCTATAATTACCGGACACTGTCTTATAGGGAAGCACGCAGAGCGGTTAAATGTGCCGTCGAATGACTTTTGCCGAAGTTGCATGGATGAAGAGGAGTTGGAAACTATCGAACACTTTATTTGCCATTGCCCGGCACTTTCTGGTCAGCGACTTGCTTCACTGGGATCTAGGGAGCTGTACGATCTTTCAGATTTGTCGGATGTCAAAATTCAACATCTAAGGAGTTTCATAAGAAGCTCAAACTGGTTTAACGACAGGGACTAGTAGGGAAACCTATTACGATCCCGTGGTATCACAATGGACCTCAGAGTCTACGTGTGTTGACGTAAAACGTCAGCAGCCACTTACAACCTAACCTAACCTAACCTAAAGAAGTTAACATTATCATTCACTGATGTATTATTATAAATTGGAGAAAAATCTACAGTTTGAAATTGTGTGAAACATTGTTCCGCATTGAAACACTTAAAGTCTCTATAGTAAAATTCATTTGAAACTCTAGAGTTAGATATTTTATACGATAGTTGGATCATAGCATGATAAGAATTAAGCACAGGGACTTGGAACTGGGTTTTACTTGTAACTAAATCAATATTTGAGACAAAAAAGGGACGTCAGGGACGTAGAGTTGTCCCTTGAACAAAAATGAGTCGGTTTGGAATTGTGAACCACTGATAAAGATGATCGGTGACAAAATTCTCTTACCAAATTTCCCCTGTTGAAAATATTTGTGTTGAAGTCTCCCATAACTAAAACGTTTCCATATCTTGATGAAAAATCTATTAACAAATTCGCAAAGCGCGGAAAATTTCCATTAGGCAGGTACACAACTCCTAACAACAGCGGAATACTATTATCCATGAAAACTTCTACAAACAATGCTTCAACACTAGGATCACTATTATTCTCATCATCACTGTCCTCTTCTTGGTCATTACTTTCTCGATCCTCAGTTCCATCATAAATAACTCTAACCTTTAAGGTTTCACGAATATATATACCACACATATTCTGCTAGCCTACTTTTGTTATTATTTGAATGAAAACGTTTTTCGAAAGGTGCTAGTTGCTGATGAAACCGTTCCCCGTGTTCATCAGAAACATCTCCGAAGCATGCTGGAAAAAGGTCAGGATGGGCATGTAAAACATGAACTTTTAAGGACATTAAAACTCCGATTTCATTTATTACGTTCTTTACTGATATCCAAGCTTCCTTTTGGGAATCAAAAGTTCAAAGTTATCATCTGCCATAAGTTTTCTAATGTCAGGACCCACTAACACGCCTAAAATAGTACAATTTAAGAAAAAAAGATTATAGAGAATTTTGCTACACTCACAAAAATAAGTAAAGAATTATTTTTTACACAAAAAATAGTAGCTCTGTAAAACAAAAGTACTCAAAACAACGTTTTTGACATTCAAAAAAAATTTCACACAAAAAACTTTCTATTCAAAATTTTCATTTGCAACTTAAATTTTTCTTTTTACTTTCAACAAAAATTTTACACTCAAAAAAAATTCTCTAAAATAGGATTTTTTATTTAAATAAAAAATATATTACCAAACACTTAATCAAAATAAAATTTTTGTGCGACAAAATATTTTTTTTAAAAAACAAAGTTTTTGAAACTCAAAAAAATGTTTACAGGAAAAAAATAAATTATCACTCAAAAAAAAATTTTGTTAAAAGGATTTTTTTTTATACAAAATGTTAATTTGCAACTCAATTTTTTTTAACATCTATCAACAATTTTGCACTAAAAAAAATCTCTTAAATTGGATTTTTTATTTAAAAAAAAAAAATGTTTTTAAAACATACAAAACTTACTTAAAATAAAACTTTTGGGCGACAAAATATTTTTTTATACATAAAACAATTGGCAATACTTAAAAAATGTTTTTGCACTTAAATCCTTTATTTTTTTGAACAGTCAAAATTAAAAAAAAACCTACCGTTGAAAACAAAACTGGTTTTAAATTTTTAAAAAACCGGTCCAATCCCTCTACACTAAAAAAACCTTTTAAAATTACAAGAAAAGTTTTTGCTACCTCCTCTAGTAAAAATTACAAGCTTTTTGTTATTTTTTTGTAAGTTTTTTATCAATAAAATTGTTAATTTACAAGTTTTTTTTGTAAATTTACAACTTTTTTGACTTACAAGGAATTTTCGTAACTTTACTAGATTTTTTGCTACCTCCTATTTTACGAGAATTTCTTGTAATTTTTTTTTAATTTTGCAAGTTTTTTGTAAATTTACCAATTTTTGGTTTGCCAGGAAATCGGGTGATTTTACCAGATTTTTTTGTAAAATTACCTTGGAAACTTGTACATAAACAAAAAAAAAGTAAAATTACAAAACAAAATGGAAATTTCGATCGACAAAAAAAAAAAAAAAAAATTGTAAAAAACAAGGAAAACTGTAAAATGAGATTACGAGACTTTTTCTTGTAATTTTACAAGGTTTTTTTTTGAGTGTAGAGAATGTTCATGGAATCGGCCAAGTCGGACTATTTTTTTTTTTTTTAATTTTAAAGTTATGACTAATAAGGTGGACCTATTTTTGCTTTTTTCGATTTTCCAATTTTGTGTTAGGTTAGGGTAAAAACAATGTTGACAAAAATATGAGCTCGATTCATAGACCTTGAGACGAACTTTCATTAAAACTGAATTTGGAAAAAAACAAATCCGATAGTTTTAATCCGTTGCGCCTTTGAATTAAATTCCGGATTTTTTGATTTTGATTGATTTGGATTGAAGGGCGCCACGGGCTAAAATTATCCGAATAGTAGGTCGTCTCAAGCCCTATGAAAGTATCAAGGAAAATAAATTTAAAAATTTAATTCTTGAACGTAAAAAAAACTGCCATTTTTACAAATTTCAAATAGCGATATCTCGAAACCCGTTTGACCGGTTTTACAATTTTTTTGATATTCGTATTCAACGCATAAAAATTATTAAATATGATGTTTCGCAAGACATATTTATTTTTTCTCTCCATTTTTTACCAATTGCGTTCTCACAATTTCAATGCGCGTGCTGCACCGCAATTTTGAACCCATCAGCTCATATTTTTGTCAACATTTTTTTACCCTAACCTCACACAAAACTACACAGAAAATAAAATCGTCAAATTTAAATCAACAAACATCAATTGTAAATCATCCAAACATGATATCAACCAACCATTTAGTAAAAATTTTTAACTAGTTTAATTATTGGTTTTCGTCATACAATTTAAACGTCAAAATATAACTTCGTTTTATTTTGACAGATAAAGTATTTAAAATTGTATGGGGAAACACATAATTAAACTAGTTTAAATGAGTGCGAATATGGTAGTAGTCTATAATACAAAACTTCGATTTTGTTTTTAACAAACTCAGTCAAGTAATTTTATTTCAAAATTATTTTATCATGTCAACAAATAGTTTTTGTGTTTGTTGAATTTCTTTGTTGAAAAAAAAATAAGATTTTTTACGGTTGTCAGATCAACAAATTGTGTTTGTTGAATTTCTTTGTTGAAAAAAAATTTAAGATTTTGTACGTTTGTCAATACAAATAATAATTTTAGAGAACTATTACTCGTTTATCAATTTTTTTTACATTTTTTTTCAACAATCAATATTTACAAACGATAGTTGATATCACAAATTTCCGTATAGGAGCACTTTCAGTGAAAAAGTTAATTGTATTCACAAATATGGGGGGTCAATATAACAATTCGTTTTTTTCTGTGTAAGCTCCGTTTTTGGAAAATCGAAAAAAGCTAAATAAGGTCCACCTTAATAACTTACCTATCGTTCAGTTTCGCAGCACTAAGCCTCGGAAATATTATTTTCAAATGCTCAATTATATTGTCGTTTTTTAATGATTTAATAAAGTTTTTAACGATGCCAAGTTTCAAATGTAGAGGTGGAAATAATTTTTTTTTGTATCAACAAGTGGTGGGTTTATAATATTGTATTCACCTACAGTGAAATCCACTCGTTTTTCATATATATGTGAAGAGTAATGGTTGTCCCTATCTCTTGAGTCCCAGAGGAAATGTATGCATGGGTATTTTACATTTCCTGCCTGCATCCCACTTAAAATTGCAATAACCTTAAAATCCGATATCACCATCCAATTGTGCTCGGTATATTTGATAAGGTTCAGCAACGTCTTCATCGTTTCATAGTTTTCCTTCAGGGTATGCCACTGGTATTGAAGGCAGGTGATTACCATTATGAAGTAATACAGCTTTCAAGCTATTGACGGAACCATCAATAAAAAGTCTCCAATTTGATGGATTGTAATTATTGTAAATTTAATTTATTAGCTCGACAATATTACAACAGTAAGTAATATCTCCATCCGTAGTAAAATAACCTTCCATTTCTTTTTGTCTTCCACGTACATTCGTGATTTGTACGTCTGGACCAACAGCCCCTTGCCAGTTTAATCTTTAAACCAATAGTTCCGATTTTCTATGGGATAGTTCAAGATCTCGGCAAAGATCATTTACAAATTGGTGGTTCATTAACTTTGTTTCAAAATGTGTTTCTGGGTGATATGAAGAAGCTTCGCTTGATTCTAATGGGAATTCAAATTCTGAGAGGGCAAATTCAGTTTTAGGTGACAATGGGGGCGGCAAAAATTCTCCGTGTGGCACTGACAGTGATGCAGCATTGGTGGATTTTGTTCCATTAAATTTATTATTCTTACCAATATATTTATTTGATTTTTCATTTTTGCAAAAAAAAAAACAATCGTCGCTAGACGACGGGCACGTCCAAGTCATTGGAGACCCAAACCTCATGTGTCTCTTTTGATTGTTTGCCCAGTGCATCAATGTGCTGTAGCACGTTTGGCATAATTTTGAAGGTGACCACAAGGATTCTTCAACATCCTTATCGAAATAAAGTTTATATGCATTTTTAAATGACGCTGACAAATTCCGAGTACTACGTTTTACTAAACGAGAACCACACACGAAACAAAAGTGATCTTTTTGTGCACACAAATGCATGATTTTAAATTGTATTTCTGGATTTGCTTCAATTTTTTTCTAATTTGTGACAGCCATACTGAATATGCAAATAATAGAGCAAATCACACACTTTAGCAGTTTTTTCTGTGATTCAATTTTCAAGGTAAAAATGTAGCAAATCGCATCTTTTAAAACTAGTAGATTTCTCACATGTCAAATTTCCGATGCATTTTCATCCATTTTTTTTGCAAATTGGACAGTCATTTTATTTTGAAAACCATTATGTTTAAAGTTTATATTTACAAAAACATTTAAAATATTTCATTAGGTGTAAGCGAATCCCCTTAATATATTTTATTTTTGCTATCGTAAAACTCCTAAAACTATGTTATTTATTTTTATGTTTTGTTAGCCATAAATATAAAAATTTTGTTTAATAAGAGGCCTTTTTTGTTGGCGAACTTTGATTGTTACCATGCATTAAAACGAAAAAACGACACCTTAACTTCCATAAATTTCTCAATTTTATTTAGCGTCGCACATTGGGTTGAAATGGGTCAAAAGTGGCGCTTTATTCAAAACTGAATTTTTTTTTTACAAAATCATTAATTTAGGGTTAAAGTACATAAAATTACACTAAAAAATCTGTCGCAACTATTATTCTGAGTTGTTTACTTTTCTTGCAATCTGCCGTCAAAATCAAATAAATTTTTGTGTTTTTGAATATGGTGCTAAAAATTTAAAATCAACTTATTTCTAGAATTTTTTGTTGGTATTTATTCATTCAAATGTTATTTTTTTATTATGGAACCATCAACTTCAGGCATTTTCAAATACATTTCTGTTTTTTATTTTTTGAAAATTGTTGTAAAAATATTTTTGAAATTTTTTTGTAAAATGTTCCAAAATTGGAGTATTTTTAATACTTGATGGAATATAAAAAAAAATGTAAGAGGTTGTTATTGCTTATACATTGTGATAATAAAGCATATAGTATAAGCTTTAATTTAAAAGAAAAAAACGTCCGCGTTTAATGCCGTTATTTTTTATTTAAGATTTTATAAAAAAAATATGGTGGCTTCAATAACACTTCATCACAAAAAAACAAAAAAGTTTCTGACCCAGAAACTAGACCCACTTATCCTTATGTATTTTGACCTTCTGAAATTGATTCTGCCATCAGAATTGAATTCTATAGTTGGGGTTTCCTGTGATTTACAAGGAAAGTCCGCAAAGTGAGCCCACCTAACTTCCTTGTGAATTTGACAAAGTTACAATTTTTTTTAATTTTATTTCTGTATGTAAGGTTCAAGTCTGATTTATTACGTAAAAAATAGCAGTATTTTAAGTAAAATCCGTAAAAAATTGCATAAGTTACATGCATTTGAAAAAAACGCGTTATTTCAGTTTTATACAAAAACAGTTGTATTTATGTTGTGAATTAATGCGTTTTTGTTCAAATGCAAGTAACTTCTGCAATTTTTAATGGATTTTATTAAAAAAACTCTTATTTTCTTTGTAATAAATCAGGCTTGAGCATTACATACCGAAATAAAATTTTAAAAAATGTTAACTTATTGTTGGTAAAATTTACAAGGAAATCAGGTCGGTTCACTTTTGCGGACTTTCCTTGTAAATTGCAGAAAACCCCAACGGTAGAATTTAATTCTGATCGCGGAATTGAATTTAGAAGGTAAAAATACATACAGTGTATCACAAAAGTATTTTGCATATGCAAAATATAATGAAATTTAATTAAAAAAACGCTATGAAAAATATTTATTTTAAAAAATAAATATACCCAGCAAAAAAAGAGCTTACCATTCACTACAAAATTCACCACAACTTATGAACCAGATGTACTTCTTCTTCAACTGAAGCATTGATGAATTTAATATGGGCGTGACACACAAAGTATGTTCTTTTTTTCGCCACTTTTCAGTGGCGAAAGATTGACACTTAAGTATAACATATATCACTAGTGTTTATTATGTACATATATAATAACATTTTTATCACAACATCTGAAGTAGTGATCAGGATGTTAATATAACTTGACCTTTTGGACGCGCTTTTTACATCACTTCTTTAGAAGTTCATATTTCTTGGCATTTTGGGTGTGATTATGTCATTTTTATTTGGTGATTTAGAACTTCTAAATTAGAAGTTATTTTTTTACTTATTTTTGTAAGATTAATTGATAGAGTATTTTTTTTATAATATTTACACTAAAAACACTGTTCGACAGCAAAAACACGTACCGTTTTTGAGATATTCGCTGTTAAAAAGTAAAAAAAAAAACAATACTCTAGCACTTTTAGGGGTCCACTGTTACGTATTCTTACGTTGCTTTCACCAAATAGGACTTGATTTCATATAAAATGTACCTCCTGATTCCAAAGATGTAATCCAAATTTTTCAAGCATGTTCTGTTTTTGAGATATTCGCGTTTGAAAATTTAAGTGTGATTTATAAAGAATATAAGTGCGCAACAGTGGATTTTGAGTTTTTCAAACGCCATATTTCAAAAACAGTACGCGATAGAAAAATTTGGATACCATGTATATACTTCGAATTAAAAAAATGAGTAATTATAAAGATCCAAAACTTTAAAAATTCACGGCAACTCGATTCACCAGTTACTTCTGACCACAAGCCTAAACCTCAATTTTTTAAAAGTTTAAACAATATTTAATAATGTGATGCAGCAACATCCGCTTTAGTTCGTAAATGTATTTATTTAATTTAGGACCAACTTCATCAAATTGCTTGTATGAAATTTGAAAAATTTATCAATAATCGATTTTCGTATTTTCTATTTTTTAAGCTCTTAATAAAGAGAAATGAAATTCCATTACCAAATTTTGTGTAAGCTCTGGGTGGTGTAATATAATATCTGACAAAAAACATGCATGATGTTAACTTTATTTATTATGAATAACGCAGCTGATATAATTTTTTTTTTTAATTTCCAAGGCTTAAGTTAAAAAAGGTAAATTTAAACATTCAAGAATTTTTATGAAAAAATTGGGTTTCTTAATAAATTTAGTACTTATATGAGAGCATATAATTTTTGTTAAACGTTTATAATAGCACTTTACATAAACTTTAATTTGCTATTTGTTTCAAAATATTGTGTTTTTTAATTTCACAGATACAGTAAAAATTGTGAATTTAGTTTTTCCCGAAATAAAGCATAACCACGCGCCTAAAATGTAATTTTTTTTCAAAAATTGTGGTATTTTACTTATTAATGATTAGACGCCAATAAAAAAAAATAATAGTTCCAAATTACAACTTTTCTGACTTTTATGGAAAATTTAAAAAAATTTTAAATTTGGTGAAACACAAAAATCCGACTTTAAATAAATTTTATGCAAGTATTAACACATATTAATTTTTTATTGTTTTAAATTTTTATTATCGCATTAAAAATACTTTAGTTTGCAACTGTATTCATTAAATTATCGCTTTTGGTTTAAAAGTTACAGCTTAAATTGTGAATCAAGTTCAATTTTCAAGAAACACTAAACAAACACTAAAAAAAATCTGACAGGTTAAAAAAAATAAAAAAACACATGTTTTCTCTTTAAAAGGGTGCTTTCTAATGTATTATTCATCATTCATCAATCAAAAAATATTATATGTTAAAATTACTGCTTCCCTGAATAAAGCGCCACTTTGCCTCTCATTCAACCCAATGTGCGTCGTTTGGAATAGTTTTGTAAAATATTACACATTTTCGATGAAATATTGATAAAATTAGTTTATTAGATGCAATTTAGCTTGAAAGCAAAACAAAAACATTTATCTTTTTTATTAATACCAAAGAGATCCATTAACAATATGAGAATCATTCACAATGTATGCAAGTTAATTTTTAACTTCTTGAATTTTGAGCGTTAACACTAATGTGAACTTTGTATGGTAGAACACTGATAATTATGCCAACAAAAAACGCCTAATGTATTTTAAAAACAGTTCTTGTGAAGAAAACTTTTGCAAGTTAATTTCGATTTTCTTGAAACTAGGTATCCGGGGGCTATTTGGGACGCTAATTTCGGATTTTTATTTAGATTTTAAAAATTCAAAATGGCGGACTCAATATGGCGGACGGTTTCTTTTTAGTTGTCTCATTAAAACAAAACTCGGTTCCCGGGTGTATTAGGGGTCACTAAACACGATTCTGAATTGAGATTTCCAAAATTCAAAATGGCGGATCCAATATGACGTTTATTTTTTTATTTTTTAATTTCGATTTCCTTGAAACTTGTTACACGGAGGTTATTTGGGACGCTTATTTCAAATTTTTATTCAGATTTCAAAAATTCAAAATGGCGGAACCAATATGGCATATGATTTTTTTTTTTAATTGTCGCATTTAAGTTAAACTCGATACCCGGGAGTTTTATGAGTCACTTAGTACGAATCTGACATCAGATTTAAAAATCGTTATTAAAAAAATATAAGAGCCATGTTGGATCCGCCATTTTGAAAACCTGATGTCAGATTCGTACTAAGTGACTCATAATTCTCCCGGGTATCGAGTTTAACTTAAATGCGACAATTAAAAAAAAATCATCTGCCATATTGGTTCCGCCATTTTGAATTTTTAAAATCTGAATAAAAATTTTAAATAAGCGTCCCAAATAACCCCCGGATAACAAGTTTTAAGGAAATCGAAATTAAAAAACAAACAAAAAACGTCATATTGGATCCGCCATTTTGAATTTTGGAAATCTAAATTCAGAATCGTGTTTATTGGCCCATAATACACCCGGAAACCGAGTTTTATTTGAACGCGAAAACCTCCGAAAAATCATCCGCCATATTGGATCCGCCATTTTGAATTTTTGAAATCTGAATGAAAATTTGAAATAAGCGTCCCAATAAACCCCTCATAAGAAATTTCAGAAAACTTCGATAACTCCTTCATTAGTTTTCAGCATATCCCGATCGGGGTATCCCGATTCGCGCCGCCATATTGGCTCACTTACCATTGGGTTCAACTTCCGCCAGTCAGCTTTCAAAAGTAGAGATCATTGGCTAAATTTTAAGCCATAATACAACTCTCTACGACCAATAGAATTTTGGGGGCGGGGGGGGTCTCCCGTTGACGTGAAATAGCCCATATACATAATTTTTTTTGCATAAATTAATAATTCACATTAGTCTTTTTACATAAATCAGATTAGGTTCTAAAATAATTTACGGAGTTGCCAAAAAAAAAGCGCAAAATTAATAAATTATGATAAAAATCGCGATTTTTACAAATTCGTACTTAATATATTTCTATAAGTCCAATCCACATTTCTTGAAACAAACAAATTTAAATTTGGCAAAACTTTGAAGAAGATTTGCAAGAAAACTGTTCCATTGATTCAAAAACGGACTTCACCATTGAAATCAGCATGCCTTAATTATATAGAAATGATGGTCAGACCTCGTGTCGCAAATTTGATGTTACGTAGTGTAATTAAAACAATATTATTTTTTTTAACGAAATTTTGTCATTCGGTGCTATCTTATTGACTGCACTGATTCAGAGATTTTTTTTAAATATTATACATTCGGTAATACCGAATTTTAATTTTTTCACATTTAAGTTTACGATTTCTTTTTTTTTGAGGGTATTTATACATTCGGGAAATGCCGAAATTAAAGTTTTTCACATTTAAGTCTAAGATTTTTTTTGTAGGGTATTTATGGAATCGGCAATGACGAATTTAACTTTTTTCACATTTTATTTAAAAGATATTTTTTTCTTATTTGTAATGTTCTTTAATAGAGATCAAATGGGTACAAAATTAAGTAAAAAAATATATATTTATTTCAAATATATTGTACCGCTGGTGGGGCCACTTGTGCTTGCTGTGGTGGAGTCACTTGTGCTTGCTGTGGTGGAGCCACTTGTGCTTGCGGTGGCGGGCCAATTGCTGTGGTGGAGCCACTTGTGCTTGCGGTGCCGGGGCAAATTGCTGTGGTGCGGCCACTTGTGTTTGCTGTGCTGCCACTTGTGCCTGCGGTGCCGGGGCAAATTGCTGTGGTGCGGCCACTTGTGCCGGGGGCATCACATAATACTGATTTGGTGCCGGTGATGGAGATCCTGGTGGCGTTAGTGCCCCATTCTGCCAATATGCAGCATCTTCTATCATATTCCACTCCGGGAAATCTACCTCTGGTGGAGGTGGCGGCATTGTTGGTGGTGCGGGCAATGCAGCCGTGCCATATTATTGGCCCGCGTTATACCCTTGCGTATTTCCGTACTACACATTTCCGTAAGCCATAATTCGGGCACGACGTGCAACTTTAGTGACATTGTCACTTGTCGAGTGGAACTCCAACTTGCATCTCGTGCATGCCCAGCGGCGTTGAGAAAACTTCAAAGAAAAAAAACAAAGAAATTAAATTTTTTTTAAAAATGGCGGAACTTACATAGCGCATCTTTTTCTTCTTCGATCATCGATCCACGAAAGACAAATTGAAATGAATCAAATGCCATTCGGGGAAATACAACCATTTTTTGGCAGAATTACACAGAAAGATAAAAGAAAATCCCATTTGGATAAAAAAAAAATAAAAGTACCATTGAAAAATTAAAGTGCTAAGTAATAAAAGTACCAAAGAGGGAAATTTTATTTAGGTATATTTTTTTCATTCCTCTTTCAACTTTTATTCTTTTGATCCCAGACAGTTTTTGTTTGAGTGTTTGAGGTGCACAACGACCCCCTGATTCAGGTCTCAAATAATAGGTATTAAAACGGCCTTTAAAATGACATGCACCATGATTTTTTTTTAAAATGTCAAAGATCAATGTTTTGACCCTAATTTTTGGAAGGCTTTATCTAGGTTTGGAAGGCTTTATCTAGGGTTGCCATAAACAGTACATGTACTGTTTTTTTTATAAAAAGTACTGTTTTATGCACAGCACCTAAAACAGTACGCAAAAGTACTGTTTTTTAAAGCATGAACTGTTTTTGTACTGTTTTTTTATACTTATCACCAAAATGTAACATTTTCCGAAAAATGTTTCATATTTGACATTTTAATTCAATTTTTAAAAAGGAGCTAAATGCAATTTAATTTTATACCACACTCAAAAAGAAAAATTATTTAAGAAGTGGAAAACTTAACTAAATTCAATAATGATTTAGCTCCATTGCCATGTTTTCCTTCTTTTTATCTAAATTTTTCTGAAAAATAAGAAAAAGAAAAAACTAGAAAATGGAAAAAAAAAAAATATTTTATTGAGTACATCTCATTTAAAGTTCCGATTGCGGGCAGACCCCACTAGGTTCGGAACCCAGACCACCTTAGGCCCAGTCCCATTGGGTCTATTAAGGATCGTCATAGATTTTGATTCAAATCCTTGTCCTTTTCGCTCTACCTTGCTTAGTTTTTAGGATACGGGAATTTAAGGGCCCAAAAGGGTCTTTAGAATCTTAACGGGATAACTAAAAAACTATTACACGGAGGGATTAAGACGGTCGTGTAAAGAACTACAAAAATGTATTTGGCATTTTTTTTTTTTGTTTCGGCAATATTTTCTGAGAAATGAGAAAATCCCAAATTTTTAGATTCAAATTGAGGAGTCCATACATTAAAAGAGGACCGGAGAATCTTTAGAGATTTTTAGAATCGAAAATGAACACTTTTTGCTCTTTCTGGCTTAGTTTTTGAAATTTTTAAAACATTTGTTGAAAAAAAAAAATCCTTAAATTGCATAAAATTAACTAAACCTGAAGAAAAAACTTTATCAATTTTAAGAAGATAAATATGATGAACTAATTGGTTGCAAATTACGTCAAAGAAATTTAAAATTTTTTATTAAATTTTACGAAATTGTGAAAAAAAACATTTTTCCAAAATTTAGTTAGGCTTTTGTTTGAGTGTAATAATACCGTTTTCGCGATTGCTTTTTAAAGTCGTGTTTTAATTAAAACACTGTTTTATGGATTTTTTCATATGTTTTTGATAGGAAGATCGGTGTTTTAGTTAAGCGAAAGCACAGACTACATAAGCTTTTCAAGTAAGATATCGCGGCAAATAAGACTAAAATGCTCCAAAAAGTCAATCGCAATTTTTTTCAACACTGATAAAAAAAATAGAATAAATTTGAGACGGTTTACCTAAAATGTTCCACCGTTCTGTTAACAACCTTTTATGCTCGTTTTGGCTGAAATCTGTTTGAAATCAGGGTAAAAGGGCTAAGTTTTTGTAGTTTGATATAAAATAAGACTTTTAAAAAAGTACTGTTTTAATTTGCAATGTAGTGTTTTTTGAGACCAAATGTACTGTTATTCCATATTTCAAATCTGGTAACCCTAAATTCAATAGTAACCATTGTGTAAAAGCCATATCATTAAAGCGCATTAAAAAGATATATAAGAAGGTCAAGGCATTCTTAAACGATTTCCCTTTAATTTTATAAAAGAGTTTACTGGAATGACCCCGTTCAAATGTGGAACTCAAAATTAGAAGTTTATAAAAAAAAAACCGTGAGAACATCCAGCGAGTTTATAAATAATTTCTACAAAGTTAAACATTCGCGTGCGAAACATTTAAGCGGGCGCATTTAAATGATAGCATTTGCATTTATTTTGTGTCAAGTTATTACTTTACATGCTTCTTGGTAAAATTCTGGTCGCTTTCATCAACATTTTACAGATAATTCTGTAAATCTACAGTTTTTTATCGAAATCATTTTACAGTTTTCTTCGTAAAAAAACAAAAAATCTTGCTGGTTGGAAATCCATGCTATTTTCAGAGTAATTATTTTGAGTGTGAAAAATGTTTGTCAATATCAGGATCAAGAATACCAGCATCAAAACTATCATGTTGTAGCTGGGGCCATGCGCTCCGGAATTTTTCAAATAAACTTATTTTAGGACCAGATGTTGTTAATTCTAAAGTCACTTTAAATGAAGCTCCATAATATGATGACGGCATGGTAAATACAGCAAATTCCAGTCTTATTTTTGTTCTAAAACTGCACACGCTCCAATTGATGAACTCTTATTGCTGCTGGTTTCAGTGTTGCCAGTTTAGGGGTTTTGTCCCCAAATTGGGGATTTTTTTGGAAATTGGGGATGAAAAATTTGATTTGGGGATCTGGGGATTTCATGGGGATGACACTGATTTTTTTCGGGGATTTTTTGGGGATGAAATATTTTAGATAAACAAGTGTTTTTTAAATACATCAATCATAAAATAATGCTAAAATCGGTAAAATTAACTCTACTTTATTTTTGATCAATCGTAGACATTAACGCATCAAAAAAAAACCTCAAACGTAGGAATTATGTGAGATTTATAAAGAAATCTAAAATTTTTTATGGTGTCTGTCAAAACATGGATCGTAGTGGTATCATGTTATCATGATTTTCTTTTTCTTTAAACCAAATTGTAGATTTTCATACATTTTCTATAGTACTACATCCTTTAAATGTATTATGGAAATTATCCAATTTGGACCAATAAAATAATCTATCGGTGGTATGTAGATTAAAAATTCCTGAGTTATCCATCACTGATAAAACATTTCCGTTGGTTTTTGAATTTTATCACAATACTTGTCGAACCATTGGCGGTTTCAAATGATGTGCTAATCACTCAACATGCAAAATACACTTTCACGTTTTAGCCAAATTTCTGTGTAAAATACAACCCACCAAGTGTTTGTGTTCAAGTTAACCAAGTTTTTGTTCTAAAAAATTGGCTAAATTACTCAAAAGCACTTTATGGGTTGCAAGTGTTTTTTGCGCACACAAAAAAATATTTTACCAATAACTTGGGAAGATATGCGTTTTTAAAGTTTTTTACATTAATTATGAAAAATGTTGTAACATTTTACCAAGTTTTTGCATAATTTTGGTTAAGGTTTGTAAAATTACACAAGGTTAAATACTTTTATGAATATTATCTAAACTTTTATCAGAAACAAGCAAAAACTTGGTAAAATTATGCTCTTTTTTGCATATTATATGCAAAAAACTTTAAAAACGCATATCCTCCCAAGTACTTGGCAAAAAATTTTTTGTGTGCGTGTAGTAAATTTTGAAAAAAAAATTTTTTGGGGATTTTTGGGGATGAAATATTTTAATTTGGGGATGGCATCCAAAAAAAAACTGGCGACCCTGGCTGGTTTTATCAAAACAAAAACCCATAACATTAGGTACTCTGTACATTCTATTCTTGTAGTGCTAAATATACAGCGTCAACTTCAATGGCTCCAGTTTGTTGAGTCAATTTTGGTACTCCCAAAACTTTGAAATTATGATTGCCAGTCATTAGAACTTTACTCGACACATGCTGGTGCAATATTCTTAAACTGTTCCGTCCCAGTGAACAGTAAACAAAAGTTTATGGGAAATTATTTTTTTATGTTTTGAAAAATTTGTTCCCTGTATTTGAGACGTTGCAATCTTATAAATTCAAGTGATATATTCAAAATTTGCACACCATAACCATCATGGCCATTTATTATTGCGGCTCCCGTATTACTCACTTGGAAACTACCCCAGGCGTGTGTATTACAGATTTAATAATGTTTTCAACTGGTTGTAACACCTTACTTCCTAAATTTTTATTTGGAGGCAAAGACACGGATCCATCCGACTGTGAATCCGTATCAGTTTCGTCTTATCAAAAATACTTTTTCAGAAATTTCCAAATCTTATGAAACAAAATACATTAGTTTATCGACTTGATTTTATTGTATACATCCCTCGGATTGTACCAAAAATGTTGGGTTAAATTCCTTCATCCAGTTGGCCTGTGGAGCAATTTGAATTTACCAGATTTCAAGAAAATGTGTTTTTATTAAAATTTTTGTCTAATTTATATGTAGTTTAAAGCAACAAATGGTTGTTTTAGACCAGTGATCGGCACCCATTGCACGCTGGAGCCGAACACAATCGGCAATTCACATGTATACAACACGAATGTCAACAAAAAATCAACAAAGAGCATAAAAAAAACAAATATTTTATTCAGTAGCAAGCTGACTTTCTTCAAAGCAGGTTGATGTCGCTTTGTTGAAGAAATACACCAACACATGCATATTTTTATTAAAACACTAATACTTTCATATGCCTCTTTGTGCCGACCACTGTTTTAGACCATAATTAATCAGTAGGCCAATCAAAAAAAAGCAAATGCTTCTTTTTTATTTCAAAAGATAAATCAATTTAGATTAAACACAAATTCTGATGATGAAAAACTAAAGAAAATAACCTGCATTTGTTAGAGCTTTTTTATTTCCTTATTTTGGCAATTACTGCTTTTTTTCGTTTATTGGCTTATTTTTGCTTTTTCATCCCTTTTTTAAAGCTTTTTTGTGCTTATTTTTGAATTATTAGCTTATTTTGGCTTTTTTTCCAAAAAAATTTAAGATGAACAAAAAATATTATTCAAATTTTTATTTTTCAAAAAAAAAAAAAATTCCAAAAAATTTCGAGGGTTTTTAAAAAAAAAATATAGAAAGTCAATTCAATTTAAATGACTGTTTTCTTATAAAAAATATCACGATTTTATTTTTTTTATGAAACGCCATCAATTTTACGGACAATCCTATAAAATCGGACGATTTGAAGAAAATTCACTAAAGGAAAGAGCTTTTTTTTAATTTTTACTGCTTATTTTGATGTTTTTCCGGCTTTTTTTAGGAGCTTAAAACATTGTTTTAAGTACTTATTGTTGGTTGCCCTATTAATCAGTTATAAAATAATACAGACAAAATTATTGTTTCTGTTAAATAGTCTGTAAAATAACTGTAATCTCAATTCAACAGATATTTGGCAAAGTTATCTGCCGAAATACAGATTTAAAAAAAACACTTCGTATTTTCTTGTGACCGAAAAATAAAATTTTGTCTGTATTTTTACTTTGTAATCTCTATTTTACAGATAATTAACAGAGTTTTTTGTTAAAGTACAGTTTTCAGAAAAATACTTTGTTTTTTTTTTTAACGAAAATATAAAATTTCATCTGTAATTTTACTTATTGATCTGTAATACAGTTTTCAAATAAAAATCTCTTTAACAAACTTTCAAATATTTCAACCCCTCTTTAAAAAGCGTCTTAAATTACAATAAAAGTCGTGTAAAACTAAAGGTACATAACTCGTAAAAAATCGTAATTTTCACAAATAAAAAAAGTAAATTTACAATTTGGAAGCATTAAAGCGGACAAATATACATAAGATTTCTCACTTGTCAACACTACATTAAGGAAGGAGAAATTGATCAGGTATCAATTAGTGACCTTTGTGTAAAAGTCATGGTATTCTTAAACAATTTCCCTTTAATTTTATAGAAGTGTTTATTGGAATGACCCCGCTCAAATGTGATAAGTTTATAAAAAAAAACGTAAGAACATCTACACCATTTACAGATGTAATTCGAAAAAGATCAATTGTAATTCGAAGATTCTATTTGTAATTCGAAGATTCCATTTGTAATTCGAAGATTCCATTTGTAATTCGAAGATTCCATTTGTAATTCGAATACTCCAATTGTAATTCGAAGATTCCATTTGTAATTCGAAGATTCCAATTGTAATTCGAAAAAGATCAATTGTAATTCGAAAAAGATCAATTGTAATTCGAAAAAGATCAATTGTAATTCGAAAAAGATCAATTGTAATTTGTAAAAGATCAATTGTAATTCGAAGATTCCAATTGTAATTCGAAAAATATCAATGGAAATACAGTTGATATTTTTCGAATTGCAATTGGAATCTTCGAATTACAATTGATCTTTTACGAATTACAATTGATCTTTTACGAATTACAATTGATCTTTTTCGAATTACAATATTTGGAAGTTTTTTAAAGAGATTTTTATTTGAAAACGGTATTACAGAGCAATAAGTTAAATTACAGATGAAATTTAGTATTTTGGTTACAAGAAAAAAACAAAGTATTTTTCTAAAATCTGTATTTTAACAAAAAAAAAAAACGGTTTATTATCTGTAAAATACAAATTACAAAGTAAAATTACATATAAAATTTTGTTTTTCGGTCACAAGAAAATACAAAGTATGTATTTTCTTAAAATTTGTATTTCGGCAGATAAGTTTGTCAAATATCTGTCGACTTGAGATTACAGTCATTTTACAGAGTATTTAACGGAGTAATTATTTTGAGTTCATTCGAATGTTGCCTTCGTACACACTCTCTGCAAAAGCTTACCAAATGAACAAAAATCTGCTCTTGCTGAAAGAAAAAAGGAAATCCAAAAAATACTTTGGGAAAAAATGGCACTGGTAGTAGACAAGCCGAAAGCAGGAGGAACAGGTACAACAAATAATGGAAATACTTTCAAAGAGCATTTAAAGAAACCCACACTTATATTCGAATATTTACGAACAAGATAAAGAAATCATATAGGAATGACGATAATGATGTTCTAATTGCTGGACTAGATTACATTTAACTAGGCTTGCACGTCGGGCTTGATTAAGCTCTTTCAGTAAGTGTCAACAAATAAAAAAAATATTTGTCAAGCTAAAATGAAATTTTTTACAATTTAACACTAAATTGCCAAGAAAAATCAAGCAACATTTATTTTAACAAAAAAAATCTATGTACCAATGCACAGTGGTTTCCCCACATCGGCCAAAATAAAAAAAATATTTTTTTCTAAGCTTACTAATTTTATTGGTAACACTCTTAATTTTAATTTTTTTAATGGTTATATTGCATATATTGTGTTGCATAGTCATAAAAGAAAACTTAAGTTTATCTAAAAAGTTATTCGCGATATTGTGGCAGAAGTTTCCAAAAACCATACAAAAATTAAATTTTAACCATTTTCTACCAAATTAAATAATAAAAGCGGCAAAAAATATGAGCCCATTAAAAAATCCCTGGAATGAACTTTTATGACCTTTTCAAAACACATGATTTTAAAAACTACTTTTTTACGTAGACTTTTATTTATTTAGCCCTCATTCACCCATAACATCTTAAACCCAATCCACAACTGAGGTGAAATCTCGTTCTAACGAGATTTCGATCATACGGTTGTTTATAAAATGATACAGAACCATATGATCGAAATCTCGTTTGAACGAGATTTCACCTCAGGTGTGAATAATTCTTTATATATCAAATTGTAGAAATTTTACCCCTATTTAAATTAAAAAATATTGTGGCCGCTGGTCTTTGCATATTTTCGCATATGAATGTGGTTTACATAGTCATCTGACAAAAAATTGTGAAAAATCGCCTTTTGTTTTGTACTATTTCTTTTTAAGAATACGAGTAAAGAGAAATATTTTCTCTCTTTTTTTAAGAAATTGTTGTTTTAATATTGCAATTTTAAGGAATTTGACTTTCGGTTTAAGTGCAGCTTAAAGGTATGAACAGAACAAGCCCGGCACGACTTTTTCCATACGATTTGACAGTTAAAAACCGTGACCGGCACGACAAAAAATTAAAACTTATTTTATTTTATCTCCGGGTTCTCTCAATCTCTCTTCCTCTCACACTCCAGGGTTGCCGCACTTTCACAACAATTTTTATTTTTTTCATTCACAATGGTGTAACAAACGTACAGTAGTGCCAACTTAATCACATTGACTATGTGACAAGCGATTTTTCCCCGTAAAATTACTCAAATTTTATTAAAAGTTGGCACCACTGAACAAACAAATGACATTTTTTGCCGTCGCCGTCCCCCGTCATTGTTTTGGGCCTATATTCTCCGGCACGGGAGACGGTTGCCGTTGCCGGAGAATATAGGCCCAAAACAATGACGGGGGACGGCGACGGCAAAAAATTTCATTTGTTTGTTCAGTGGTGCTAACTTTTAATAAAATTAGAGTAATTTTACGGGGAAAAATCGCTTATCACATTGTCAATGTGATTAAGTTGGCACTACTGTACGTTTGTTACACCATTGTGAATGAAAAGATTGTGAAAATGCGGCAACCCTGGAGTGTGAGAGGGAGGGAGATTGAGAGAACCCGGAGATAAAATAAAATAAGTTTTAATTTTTTGTCGTGCCGGTCACGGTTTTTAACTGTCAAATCGTATGGAAAAAGTCGTGCCGGGCTTGTTCTGTTCAGACCATTACTCTTTGTATTTGAAAAGTGTCAAAACAAAAGTCAAATTTTAATTCTTACAATTGTTTTCGCGACAGTGTTAAAAGTTTCTAAAATATCAATAGGGAAATTAAAATAGAAGGGTTATTCTGTCAGTGCCAATTTTCTAGAATATATTTGCTTCATATTTGGAGTTCCACAGCTGGTAATTATCATTCCAAAGAAAAAAAATATTTCAAATTATAGAGGAAAAATTAAAGGCAGAAAAAATAAAATTCAACCTGAGAAATTTAACAAAAGTTTTAAAAAGTCTTTGTAAGCGGATTGGTAAGTTTTGGACGAAAAATCACCGCAGCAAAATAATTATTTTGAAGGAGCATAATGGTTTAAAAGTCTTGACACTATTTAGCTAGAAGCAAAATCCCTTAAATAAGAACTACCTGCACCAATCAATGTCAATGATTTCAAATAAATTAAAATCGAATAAAAATTTACAAAAATTGGTTAAAACAAACAAATTTTCATATTGAAATACTTTATTTCAAAAATTCTCAAAACAGATTTATAAGCTAATTAACCCTTCAAAAATCGAATGGCTTCTGTGGCTACAATTTTTCCTAAAAAATTGCTATGAGCTGAAAAATTTTAAAGACCCTAGCTGTTTTAGTTTTGGAGATATTGATTTTTGACCGCTTGTCCATATACAGGAAATCACTGTACAATGCCACTTTAATTCCATAAATAATAAGTGGGAAGAGTTAGACAATAATCACAATTGGAGCGGCAAGCGGTTTTCCGCAATTGTCCTCTTACAAATAGAATTGAATCTAATTTGGCGGAAAACGCGGCGGTTTTTTGTTTTAATACAAAACGTGTGTAAACAGTAGCGGAAAAACGCTTCCCGCTCCAATTGTGATTATTCTATTATGCGACATTCTACATTCTGCAAAAAATATTTCTAACCCCCAGTTTCTGTAACACGAACGCCATTCGTCTGCGACGAATTTGCATGTATTTTGTTTTTGTTACAATAACAAAATACACACAAATTCGTCACGAACGAATGGCGTTCGTATTACAGAAACTGGGGGTAAATCGCCACTAAAAATTGCAATTATAGCAAAAAAAGCTTCAACTTTACTAGAAAAAAAATAGTTAACTGAAATTAGAAGAAAAATTGTAGTTTGAGCAAAAAATTTTCTTAAATTTAAGTAAAAAACATTTTTAAAGAAATAAACTAATTTGCATTTACTAAACAATCGTTTAACATGCGGATTTCAACTAAAAATTTAGCTAGGTAAAAAAAATAGTAAATTTACAAATGTATTTTTTTTAGTGTATAAGAATCAGTGGGAATCGCTGTCCATGTATTTAAGTTGCTTAGGTAATATTATTAAATCCATTCAGCGATGAAAAATGGTACTTTTTTTTTGAATAAGTAACAATACAAATTTTCACTACAGCTGTTAAAAAAACACATAAACTTTAGAAGATCAGCCATGATCAGAACTAAATTCTCTAGAGGAGCAAATTTTGGCCATAATAACGGTTTATGGTGTTTCTGGGAATTCTCGTACCCCAGAATCGGGAATACGATCAAAACCATTTGTGGAAATTCAATCAGCACCAGTAAACAAATATACACTCTAAATAAATTCTCTGTCCAATCAGCAGAAAAGTCTGCTGAAAATACACCCATTTTGAGCCATATGAGAAATCTGCTGATTTTTAGCAGACGCGGTTTGCTAAATTTCTGTAGTGATAACCTGCTGATTTCAGCAGAAAATTCTGCTGATTTCAGCAGAAAAATCTGCTAATTTCAGCTAAGAAATTGATGATTTAAGCAGAAAAATTTTAAATTACACCTAGTTTGAGCCAATTGATATGTTTTCTGTAAAAATATCTTTTTTCAAAATAACAGTTTTGTATAAAATTGGAAAAAAATAATAAACCCAGCTGGCATTTGGAAGATGGTTTTTTTAAGATCACCTATCCGAGTCTTTTGTGAGTACTTTTGATGATTAAAAACTTATTAATCATTTAAGCGCTTGAAAAAGGTCTCTAAAGTGATTCGCGCTTACGGTTTAAAAGTGATTTATTGAAAAAAAAAGTACTCGAAAAAGACTCGGATAGGTGATTTTTGAAAAACAATCTTCCAAGTGCTAGCTGGGTATTAAAGCTGACATATTTTGTGATGCATTTAAGCGGGAGCTATTTATATTGACATTTGATTTTTATTTTTGCGAGACCGACATTTAAAAAACATATTAAAAAAAAATATACCAAAAAATATCTGTCAAATTAGCAAAATAATCTGCTGAAAATCTGCACAAAAACTTTGTGAAACTTAGCAGACAGAATCTGCAAAAGTTCTGCAAAATTTCTGTTGTTTTCAGAAATTGAATAGCAGAGAATTCTGCTAAAATATTCATTTCAGCAGAAAAATCTGCTAAAAATTTGTTATTCTAAATTGAAAGTCATTTTACAGAATTTTGACAGAGGTTTTCTTTCGAGTGTAACTAGATTTAAAAATGTTAGTATTTTATGGAAAACTGAAAATATATACTAATCTATAGTTAAATTCGTAACTTTCAGAAGTCTATGCAATCTATTGAAATTCTAGACGAGGCTCAAAGCGCAACCTACTAAGCCAAAAAAAGTGGATGCTCGAATAACATCTGATGCATCCAAGTATAGACATCACAAAAGAACATATTTAACAAAAACAAAGGCTTAATACTTATACTACGGAAATGTGGAATATGTAATGTAGTTACAACAAAGTGTTTTTTACTTTAAACGAAGGAGTTTAAAGCCAGATCGAGGCTCTCCGTCTTCTAATAAACACAATAAAGACAAAACTTATTAATAAGCATTTGCGGCCAAAATACCATATTTTAACCCATTATCCAAGAATTATAGAACATTTGGGACCTCTAAAACAATTTTGGAGCTTTAGGTTTGAAGCGAAACACCGAGAGCTGAAGCAGTATGCTAAATCTACCAATAGTAGAAGAAATATTTTATTTTCAATGGCTAAAAAGAACAACTTAAAATTTTCTCATCGGCTGTTAAAGAAAGGGGAAAATGATTTAAAATGTACAGATGTTCACAAGATTGACAGTGATAAATTTTACATGTTCTGTTTTAAATTTAATATATGCAAAGAACCTTTAAGTATAGAACTATTGTAACAAAAAAAAATAAATCCGCAAAATCAACTAATTTATACCCTATTGTCGAGATTTTGTTGAAAGACAATAGAAACATTTAGCAGAAAAAAGTGGAATGCACATTTCCTATCATTCGAAATTTTGGAAGCAGAACATTATAGTGATGAAATTTTATCAATTCATACACTCAAAATAATCAATCTGTTGAATTACAGATACTCTACTGAGCCAGCAGAAAATACCAGTCAGTAAAATGGTTTAGACAAAAAAAAAAACTGTAAAATTACATCGTTTGTAGTAAAATATTAGTTAAATGGGATCAACATTTTACAGAGAAATACCCGTAATTTTACATATATTTGTAAAAACTTTGTAAAATTATTTCGTCAAAAAAACTGTAAATTTACAGAATTATCTGTAAAATATTGGTATTTGACCAGAAGTTTTTCAAAAAACTGCAAATTTACAAAGATTTTGTTAAACTTATTTAATTTCAAACTTGAACACATGAAATAATTGGAAACAAAAATAACAATATAGTCATTTAAAATAAAAAAAAAAACTTCATAAAGTTGTCATTCCAACGGCTTTTTTAATTTTGTTTAACTTTCCGTGCATGAACTCCCGAACTTCTCTACTTCAAAAACATTAACACTCTGACAAGCCATCAAAATTATTCTTTGCGTATTACGTATATTTTAAATTATTAAAGATCACATATTTAGTGACGCATTTAAGCGGTAGATGATCACTGAGACGTTTTTAAATTAATAAATGAAGATTTGACCAGGGGCTATTTAAATGTGGAAAATTGTGTTTTCTATTAGAACTTTTATAAACTGAGAGAAAAAACTAAAATTTAAATGTGCCTGATTTAATGGATTCCCCATTTTAATGGTGCGCACGCGAAACGATATTTTTTAATTTCTAGTTTAAATTTACTTTTAAAGTGGCAACTATAAGAATTGTTATTTATTTTCTTCGACTGTTATGTGCAAGAAGCATGGATAAGTAATAACTTCACACAAAATAAAGGCAAATGTCATCATATTAAATGCGCCCGCTTAAATGTTTCGCACGCGAATGTTTATTTTTTAGAAATTATTTATAAACTCACTACACCATTTACAGATGTAATTCGAAAAAGATCAATTGTAATTCGAAGATTCTATTTGTAATTCGAAGATTCCATTTGTAATTCGAAAATTCCATTTGTAATTCGAAGATTCCATTTGTAATTTGAAGATTCAATTTGTAATTCGAATACTCCAATTGCAATTCGAAGATTCCATTTGTAATTCGAAGATTCCATTTGTAATTCGAAGATTCCATTTGTAATTCGAAGATTCCAATTGTAATTCGAAAAAGATCAATTGATCTTTTTCGAATTACAATTGATCTTTTTCGAATTACAATTGGAATCTTCGAATTACAAATGGAATCTTCGAATTACAAATGGAATCTTCGAATTGCAATTGGAGTATTCGAATTACAAATTGAATCTTCAAATTACAAATGGAATCTTCGAATTACAAATGGAATTTTCGAATTACAAATGGAATCTTCGAATTACAAATAGAATCTTCGAATTACAATTGATCTTTTTCGAATTACATCTGTAAATGGTGTAGTGAGTTTATAAATAATTTCTAAAAAATAAACATTCGCGTGCGAAACATTTAAGCGGGCGCATTTAATATGATGACATTTGCCTTTATTTTGTGTGAAGTTATTACTTATCCATGCTTCTTGCACATAACAGTCGAAGAAAATAAATAACAATTCTTATAGTTGCCACTTTAAAAGTAAATTTAAACTAGAAATTAAAAAATACCGTTTCGCGTGCGCACCATTAAAATGGGGAATCCATTAAATCAGGCACATTTAAATTTTAGTTTTTTCTCTCAGTTTATAAAAGTTCTAATAGAAAACACAATTTTCCACATTTAAATAGCCCCTGGTCAAATCTTCATTTATTAATTTAAAAACGTCTCAGTGATCATCTACCGCTTAAATGCGTCACTAAATATGTGATCTTTAATAATTTAAAATATACGTAATACGCAAAGAATAATTTTGATGGCTTGTCAGAGTGTTAATGTTTTTGAAGTAGAGAAGTTCGGGAGTTCATGCACGGAAAGTTAAACAAAATTAAAAAAGCCGTTGGAATGACAACTTTATGAAGTTTTTTTTTATTTTAAATGACTATATTGTTATTTTTGTTTCCAATTATTTCATGTGTTCAAGTTTGAAATTAAATAAGTTTAACAAAATCTTTGTAAATTTGCAGTTTTTTGAAAAACTTCTGGTCAAATACCAATATTTTACAGATAATTCTGTAAATTTACAGTTTTTTTGACGAAATAATTTTACAAAGTTTTTACAAATATATGTAAAATTACGGGTATTTCTCTGTAAAATGTTGATCCCATTTAACTAATATTTTACTACAAACGATGTAATTTTACAGTTTTTTTTTTTGTCTAAACCATTTTACTGACTGGTATTTTCTGCTGGCTCAGTAGAGTATCTGTAATTCAACAGATTGATTATTTTGAGTGTATGAATTGATAAAATTTCATCACTATAATGTTCTGCTTCCAAAATTTCGAATGATAGGAAATGTGCATTCCACTTTTTTCTGCTAAATGTTTCTATTGTCTTTCAACAAAATCTCGACAATAGGGTATAAATTAGTTGATTTTGCGGATTTATTTTTTTTTGTTACAATAGTTCTATACTTAAAGGTTCTTTGCATATATTAAATTTAAAACAGAACATGTAAAATTTATCACTGTCAATCTTGTGAACATCTGTACATTTTAAATCATTTTCCCCTTTCTTTAACAGCCGATGAGAAAATTTTAAGTTGTTCTTTTTAGCCATTGAAAATAAAATATTTCTTCTACTATTGGTAGATTTAGCATACTGCTTCAGCTCTCGGTGTTTCGCTTCAAACCTAAAGCTCCAAAATTGTTTTAGAGGTCCCAAATGTTCTATAATTCTTGGATAATGGGTTAAAATATGGTATTTTGGCCGCAAATGCTTATTAATAAGTTTTGTCTTTATTGTGTTTATTAGAAGACGGAGAGCCTCGATCTGGCTTTAAACTCCTTCGTTTAAAGTAAAAAACACTTTGTTGTAACTACATTACATATTCCACATTTCCGTAGTATAAGTATTAAGCCTTTGTTTTTGTTAAATATGTTCTTTTGTGATGTCTATACTTGGATGCATCAGATGTTATTCGAGCATCCACTTTTTTTGGCTTAGTAGGTTGCGCTTTGAGCCTCGTCTAGAATTTCAATAGATTGCATAGACTTCTGAAAGTTACGAATTTAACTATAGATTAGTATATATTTTCAGTTTTCCATAAAATACTAACATTTTTAAATCTAGTTACACTCGAAAGAAAACCTCTGTCAAAATTCTGTAAAATGACTTTCAATTTAGAATAACAAATTTTTAGCAGATTTTTCTGCTGAAATGAATATTTTAGCAGAATTCTCTGCTATTCAATTTCTGAAAACAACAGAAATTTTGCAGAACTTTTGCAGATTCTGTCTGCTAAGTTTCACAAAGTTTTTGTGCAGATTTTCAGCAGATTATTTTGCTAATTTGACAGATATTTTTTGGTATATTTTTTTTTAATATGTTTTTTAAATGTCGGTCTCGCAAAAATAAAAATCAAATGTCAATATAAATAGCTCCCGCTTAAATGCATCACAAAATATGTCAGCTTTAATACCCAGCTAGCACTTGGAAGATTGTTTTTCAAAAATCACCTATCCGAGTCTTTTTCGAGTACTTTTTTTTTCAATAAATCACTTTTAAACCGTAAGCGCGAATCACTTTAGAGACCTTTTTCAAGCGCTTAAATGATTAATAAGTTTTTAATCATCAAAAGTACTCACAAAAGACTCGGATAGGTGATCTTAAAAAAACCATCTTCCAAATGCCAGCTGGGTTTATTATTTTTTTCCAATTTTATACAAAACTGTTATTTTGAAAAAAGATATTTTTACAGAAAACATATCAATTGGCTCAAACTAGGTGTAATTTAAAATTTTTCTGCTTAAATCATCAATTTCTTAGCTGAAATTAGCAGATTTTTCTGCTGAAATCAGCAGAATTTTCTGCTGAAATCAGCAGGTTATCACTACAGAAATTTAGCAAACCGCGTCTGCTAAAAATCAGCAGATTTCTCATATGGCTCAAAATGGGTGTATTTTCAGCAGACTTTTCTGCTGATTGGACAGAGAATTTATTTAGAGTGTATATTTGTTTACTGGTGCTGATTGAATTTCCACAAATGGTTTTGATCGTATTCCCGATTCTGGGGTACGAGAATTCCCAGAAACACCATAAACCGTTATTATGGCCAAAATTTGCTCCTCTAGAGAATTTAGTTCTGATCATGGCTGATCTTCTAAAGTTTATGTGTTTTTTTAACAGCTGTAGTGAAAATTTGTATTGTTACTTATTCAAAAAAAAGTACCATTTTTCATCGCTGAATGGATTTAATAATATTACCTAAGCAACTTAAATACATGGACAGCGATTCCCACTGATTCTTATACACTAAAAAAAATACATTTGTAAATTTACTATTTTTTTTACCTAGCTAAATTTTTAGTTGAAATCCGCATGTTAAACGATTGTTTAGTAAATGCAAATTAGTTTATTTCTTTAAAAATGTTTTTTACTTAAATTTAAGAAAATTTTTTGCTCAAACTACAATTTTTCTTCTAATTTCAGTTAACTATTTTTTTTCTAGTAAAGTTGAAGCTTTTTTTGCTATAATTGCAATTTTTAGTGGCGATTTAGAAATATTTTTTGCAGAATGTAGAATGTCGCATAATAGAATAATCACAATTGGAGCGGGAAGCGTTTTTCCGCTACTGTTTACACACGTTTTGTATTAAAACAAAAAACCGCCGCGTTTTCCGCCTAATTAGATTCAATTCTATTTGTAAGAGGACAATTGCGGAAAACCGCTTGCCGCTCCAATTGTGATTATTGTCTAACTCTTCCCACTTATTATTTATGGAATTAAAGTGGCATTGTACAGTGATTTCCTGTATATGGACAAGCGGTCAAAAATCAATATCTCCAAAACTAAAACAGCTAGGGTCTTTAAAATTTTTCAGCTCATAGCAATTTTTTAGGAAAAATTGTAGCCACAGAAGCCATTCGATTTTTGAAGGGTTAATTAGCTTATAAATCTGTTTTGAGAATTTTTGAAATAAAGTATTTCAATATGAAAATTTGTTTGTTTTAACCAATTTTTGTAAATTTTTATTCGATTTTAATTTATTTGAAATCATTGACATTGATTGGTGCAGGTAGTTCTTATTTAAGGGATTTTGCTTCTAGCTAAATAGTGTCAAGACTTTTAAACCATTATGCTCCTTCAAAATAATTATTTTGCTGCGGTGATTTTTCGTCCAAAACTTACCAATCCGCTTACAAAGACTTTTTAAAACTTTTGTTAAATTTCTCAGGTTGAATTTTATTTTTTCTGCCTTTAATTTTTCCTCTATAATTTGAAATATTTTTTTTCTTTGGAATGATAATTACCAGCTGTGGAACTCCAAATATGAAGCAAATATATTCTAGAAAATTTGCACTGACAGAATAACCCTTCTATTTTAATTTCCCTATTGATATTTTAGAAACTTTTAACACTGTCGCGAAAACAATTGTAAGAATTAAAATTTGACTTTTGTTTTGACACTTTTCAAATACAAAGAGTAAAGGTCTGAACAGAACAAGCCCGGCACGACTTTTTCCATACGATTTGACAGTTAAAAACCGTGACCGGCACGACAAAAAATTAAAACTTATTTTATTTTATCTCCGGGTTCTCTCAATCTCCCTCCCTCTCACACTCCAGGGTTGCCGCATTTTCACAACAATTTTTTATCTTTTCATTCACAATGGTGTAACAAACGTACAGTAGTGCCAACTTAATCACATTGACAATGTGATAAGCGATTTTTCCCCGTAAAATTACTCTAATTTTATTAAAAGTTAGCACCACTGAACAAACAAATGAAATTTTTTGCCGTCGCCGTCCCCCGTCATTGTTTTGGGCCTATATTCTCCGGCAACCGTCCCCCGTGCCGTGTTCTGTTTCTACCTTAAGGTTTCTACCTTAAGGTAGAAACAGAACAAGCACGGCACGGGGGACGGTTGCCGTTGCCGGCGAATATAGGCCCAAAACAATGACGGGGGACGGCGACGGCAAAAAATGTCATTTGTTTGTTCAGTGGTGCCAACTTTTAATAAAATTTGAGTAATTTTACGGGGAAAAATCGCTTGTCACATAGTCAATGTGATTAAGTTGGCACTACTGTACGTTTGTTACACCATTGTGAATGAAAAAAATAAAAATTGTTGTGAAAGTGCGGCAACCCTGGAGTGTGAGAGGAAGAGAGATTGAGAGAACCCGGAGATAAAATAAAATAAGTTTTAATTTTTTGTCGTGCCGGTCACGGTTTTTAACTGTCAAATCGTATGGAAAAAGTCGTGCCGGGCTTGTTCTGTTCATACCTTTAAGCTGCACTTAAACCGAAAGTCAAATTCCTTAAAATTGCAATATTAAAACAACAATTTCTTAAAAAAAGAGAGAAAATATTTCTCTTTACTCGTATTCTTAAAAAGAAATAGTACAAAACAAAAGGCGATTTTTCACAATTTTTTTTCAGATGACTATGTAAACCACATTCATATGCGAAAATATGCAAAGACCAGCGGCCACAATATTTTTTAATTTAAATAGGGGTAAAATTTCTACAATTTGATATATAAAGAATTATTCACACCTGAGGTGAAATCTCGTTCAAACGAGATTTCGATCATATGGTTCTGTATCATTTTATAAACAACCGTATGATCGAAATCTCGTTAGAACGAGATTTCACCTCAGTTGTGGATTGGGTTTAAGATGTTATGGGTGAATGAGGGCTAAATAAATAAAAGTCTACGTAAAAAAGTAGTTTTTAAAATCATGTGTTTTGAAAAGGTCATAAAAGTTCATTCCAGGGATTTTTTAATGGGCTCATATTTTTTGCCGCTTTTATTATTTAATTTGGTAGAAAATGGTTAAAATTTAATTTTTGTATGGTTTTTGGAAACTTCTGCCACAATATCGCGAATAACTTTTTAGATAAACTTAAGTTTTCTTTTATGACTATGCAACACAATATATGCAATATAACCATTAAAAAAATTAAAATTAAGAGTGTTACCAATAAAATTAGTAAGCTTAGAAAAAAATATTTTTTTTATTTTGGCCGATGTGGGGAAACCACTGTGCATTGGTACATAGATTTTTTTTGTTAAAATAAATGTTGCTTGATTTTTCTTGGCAATTTAGTGTTAAATTGTAAAAAATTTCATTTTAGCTTGACAAATATTTTTTTTATTTGTTGACACTTACTGAAAGAGCTTAATCAAGCCCGACGTGCAAGCCTAGTTAAATGTAATCTAGTCCAGCAATTAGAACATCATTATCGTCATTCCTATATGATTTCTTTATCTTGTTCGTAAATATTCGAATATAAGTGTGGGTTTCTTTAAATGCTCTTTGAAAGTATTTCCATTATTTGTTGTACCTGTTCCTCCTGCTTTCGGCTTGTCTACTACCAGTGCCATTTTTTCCCAAAGTATTTTTTGGATTTCCTTTTTTCTTTCAGCAAGAGCAGATTTTTGTTCATTTGGTAAGCTTTTGCAGAGAGTGTGTACGAAGGCAACATTCGAATGAACTCAAAATAATTACTCCGTTAAATACTCTGTAAAATGACTGTAATCTCAAGTCGACAGATATTTGACAAACTTATCTGCCGAAATACAAATTTTAAGAAAATACATACTTTGTATTTTCTTGTGACCGAAAAACAAAATTTTATATGTAATTTTACTTTGTAATTTGTATTTTACAGATAATAAACCGTTTTTTTTTTGTTAAAATACAGATTTTAGAAAAATACTTTGTTTTTTTCTTGTAACCAAAATACTAAATTTCATCTGTAATTTAACTTATTGCTCTGTAATACCGTTTTCAAATAAAAATCTCTTTAGAAAACTTCCAAATATTTCAACCCGTCTTTAAAAAGCGTCTTAAATTTCAATAAAAGCTGGTAAATTTAAAGAGGATGTCGTTTAAAATTGGAGGTACTCATAAAAAACTCGTAATTTTCACAAAAAAAAAGTAAATTAACAATTTGGAAGCATTAAAGCGGGCATTCTGAAAAGATTTCCGATTAATTTTATAAAAGTAGTTATTGGAATGACCCCGCTCAAATGTGGCACTGAAAATAAGAAGTTTATGAAAAAAAAACGTGACAACATCTATAGAGCTTATAAATTTCTACGAAGTTCAACATTCGCGTGCGAAACGTTTGAGCGGGCGGATTTAAAAGATGGCATTTGCTTTTTTTTTGTGTCAAGTTGTAACTAATAATTCTTGTAGTTGCCACTAGTGTTTGGGAATTCCCGGACTTTTCAATTTCCCAGGAATTCCCGGACCCCAAACACTAGTTGCAACTCCAAAAAAGTAAATTTGAACAAGAAATTAAAATATAACGTTTCGCGTGCGCACCATTAAAGTGGGGAATTCCTTTAATCAGGTACATTGTAATTCCATTTTCTTTTCTCTAACTTAATGAAAATACTTATAGGAAACACGTAAAATCGTCATTTATTAATTTATAAATCTGGGTGGAAATCTTCCGCTTAAATGCGTCACTCAATATGTAAGCTTTAATAATTTAAGATATACGCAAGGTCTATTTTTGAAGGCTTGTCAGTAGGGTTGCCAGAAATTTATTTCCAAAAAGCGGGACAAATGCAAGAAAATTGCTAAAATGGCGGGATTTTAAAAATTTTGGCGGGACAAAAATAATAGATTTATATGCACCAAAATTACTCCTTGGAGGATTTTTTAATATTTTCCCGGAATTTACTCTATGTTGCGCAACTTTTGGCATCAGTTTTGTTAAAAACAATTTTTTTGTATCGATGTTTTTTTATCAAAATGCACTAAGATTGCTTTAGAAGTTGGTAGTAAACTGGGTTTTTGTCAAAAAATTTTGACAAAATTTTCGTTTTGGAAACAAGCATTTTCAAATTCGAAAAAGCCGAATTCGAGACACACTAATAAACATGTCACGGATAAATATGCCAATGCTTTCATATTTTTATTGTTTTAGTAAACATATCGTTGGCTTAGTCGGCAAACCTGTCAAGTCCAATTTTTATGGAAATTGAGTTTTTGATGTAGTATGCTAGTATAACGCAAAACACATCATTTACAAAAAACAAAATGCCGTTATGTTGTTTTTTCTTCTTGTTATGCAGTGGTAAGAAATTGTGTCAAGTCCAAAAAAAAAAAATAAAACATCGAAAGCCACGTGCTAAGTCCAGCTGAAAACAGCACACATTTTGTATCAACAAATTTCTTCAATAGATTTAAATTCGAGGTTTGTATTTTTTATTAAAAGGACGCAAAAAAGCTCTTATGGAAATACTTACATGCTTGTTTTTTTTTTTTTTGCAAAATATAAATTATAAAGGCAAAAATTTCAAAAAAAAATTTAGCTCATAAATTTTGGTACATGATGGCATTTCCAAAGCCAGAAAAGTTAGATTTTTTATATAAAAAAACATTTTTTTTTTTCAAAATTTAATTCAATTGGTAAAATTTAGTAAAATAAAGCGCATTAAGAAAAGAAAATTTTGCTTTTTATGTGCTTCCATGGACCAAAATTTATCAGCAATAATTTTTGAAATTTTTTATTTCACAAAATTGTTTAAAGTTGTGAATAGTTGACCTTTAGTTTAGTAGTTTGTTGATTTTGTTCGGCATTAGGTCATGAGTTAATAAATTAATTAAATAAAAAATATAAACATATTTTATTTTATTTTTTTTTAAGGGCAGTTTACACGTTAACTACCCTTGACCACCCTTATCTACTATTTCCCAGTATTGGTGATACGGTTTGCCGGGTTTAAATAATTTTGTATGAAAAATTATTTGAATTTGACAATTGCTATCCTCCAGTACTGGGAAATAGTAGATAAGGGTAGTCAAGGGTAGTTAACGTGTAAATCAAGCTTTATTGTCCCAGCATTTCAGTCAACATTGCTAACCTAGGGTTCTATAGTCGAAAAGTCGAAAAGTCGATTAATCGACTTTTTGTATGAAAAAGTCGAAATCGACTTTTTTGTTCTTAAAAAGTCGAAAAGTCGACTTTTGCTTTCGACTTCTTGGACTTTTTTGACTTTATCGACTTGATTTTTTTTACTTTTGCCAGATGAAAATAATTCTGAAAAAAAAAATCAATTGAGAGCCGAGTTCAATAACAACTGAAGCTATTGGTATTTCCATATATTTTGTGTGTGAAGCAAAAATGTCAATGCCAAATTCATGAGTTAGAAAGTGTTAAGTGTAATATTTACCAATAGTTTTGATTGTTGTAAACACCTCAGTGATAGCGTTCTATCGAAAGTCGACTCTTTCGCTTTCGATTTTTTCAACCTTTTCCAAATTTTCGATTTCTTCGACTTTTTTTAACCTTAAAAAAAATAGCACCTAAACGATTACAACAAGTCAAAACTAACTGGAAAAGGTCAAAAAAAGTTAAAAATCAAAGAAAGTCGAAAAAAGTCGAAAAGTCGAAAAAAGTCAAAAAGTCGAAAAAAGTCGACTTTTTAAAAAGTCAACAAGGCGAAAAATCGACTTTTTAGAAATTGAAAAAATTCGAAAAGTCGACTTTTTGTTGCGACTATATAACCCTATGCTGACCATCTTCAGAGGGATATTTAAAAATTAAATAAAAAAAAAACAAAAAAAAATTCATTTTCTGGAGCTGGTGTTCAGCTAAAAGCTTTTGTCAACACAAAATTTTTAAAATATTTTTTTTAAAAAAACATTTTTTTTTTTCAAAAACTTAAACCGCTTGTAGAGGACTAAAAGTAGCCTGCAATTTTTTTTTTAAAATAATTTTTCCCGTTATCAGCTCGAAAATGCTCACCGACTTTTTGCTATTAGTTCACGAGATTCGCAAATATCCATATCATCGACCCACCCTACGATTTAGGTTATAAATATTTTTTTTTTTTGTCAACAACAATGAAAAAGTATGAAGTAATTGTATTTTTTATTATAAAAAACACAAAAAAAATCAAAAAAAATAATAAAAAAAAAATACAAGAAAATCTGTTAAGTCCACAAAATGGAAAGAAAATGTGCTAAGTCCACATTTAAAATAGAAAATTATAAAGAGCAAATGTGCTAAGTCCAAAAAGAGCCCAAAAGTGTTCCTTTCTTTTATTTTATATTTCTATGATTTTTTGGGGTTAAACAAGATGAAATTAAGAAAAAAAACCGCGTTTACAGATTTAAAAAAAGTTAACCCAAAAAAAAGTTAGACAGTTTTTTGTCTCTCCTGAAAAATTAAAAAAAACGGACTTGACAGGTTTGCCGACTAAGCCAACGATATATAAAAAATATTTGTGAATGTCGAAAAATTTGATTAATTATGTATGGTGTTTACTTTTCAAAAACTTCAGCTCAACTGAGTTGAATTCACCAAACACTATATAGATTGCACAAAATCCAAACGATTGCGTAAATGTCCAATTCCTTTTTAATTTTTGCTCAAATAGATTTTTTTTGTACAAGCAGCGCAATTTGGAATTCCGCGCGGGACGCGGGAAACGTCGACACAAAGTGGAACAATCCCGCCAAATGCGGGACGTCTGGCAACCCTACTTGTCAGACTGTTAATGTTTTTCAAGCTGAGAAGTTTTACTCATAAAATGGGTTTAACAAAAAATTTTTAAATTTACAAACTTTTTTTTTTGTAAAATTTTGAACTCATAAAATGCATTTAACTAAAACTTTGTAAATTTACAGAGTTTTTTGGTAAAATTCTTTTTGGTTTTATCAATATTTTACAGATAATTTTGTAAATTTACAGTTTTTTTATCGAAATCGTTTTACAAGTTTTCTTCGTAAAATAACAAAAAATCTTGCTGGTTGAAAATCTATGGTATTTTCTGCTGGCTCAGCAGAGTATCTCTGTAATTTAGCAGAGTGATTATTTTGAGTTTAGAAATCTTGGTGACCAGTCAAAAAAAGGAGGAAAGAAATCAATCCTTAGATCATCGACGAGCTCAATCGACTGTTTGAGATGCTCGAAAAAGTTGTGAAAAAAATAGTGAAAAAACACAAAAGACAAAAACTATTTTTTTTTTGAGAATTTTCGTTAAAAAAATATTTTCTGTGGTGTCGCCAAAGTCCCTCTATGGTAGGGTTGCCATCCGTCCTCTTTTCCCCGGACACCGTCCTCTTTTTTAGGGTGTCCGGGGCAGTCCTACTTCTTTTTTTGAAAGTGTCCGGGGTTGTCCTCCTTTTTTCCTCATAAATTTTTTTTGTATTATTTAACGTTCGAATTATTGGCATCGCTGTATTTTGGCTTACCAGCAGTAATGCCAACTTTTTGAGATCAAAACGAGCACAGAAATAAAAAACACTTAAAAACTCGTATATTTCGAGTAAAAAATAACTTTATGTAGAGCGAAAATTACTTTGTTATTATCAGCTGGTGAAGAAGAAAAAAATTTGTGTATCAAAAATTTCCCATTCAAAATTTTTTAAATGATTTTAAGCAAATTCTATTTGAATTTCCAATAATTGTATTTCACATATTCCCAATTGTATTTCAAATTTGTATTTTAAAATTTTCTAAATGCTTTTTAAAAATTCCATTTCATAAATTTCAAATTGTATTTCAAAAATTTCCATTTATAAATTCTGATTATTTTTTTTATTAAAAAATATAAATTGTTTTATTCGACCTTTAAAATATTATATTTTGACTTGGTTTATTCTAGCTCGAGGTCATTATTTCCTTTACTAATTAAAACTATGATTTTCTCATAGAATAATTTTCAAGAAAATTATTTTTCTGTTTTAAATTTGTTTATGTTGGTCATTTTTTGCAAGACTTTATCGACACGTCCATTAAGTCCATTAAATCCATTAAGTCTTGTAAAAATAACCAACATAAATAAATTTAAAACAGAAAAATAATTTTCTTGAAAATCATTCTATGAGAATATCATAGTTTTATTTTGTAAAGGAAATAATGACCTCGAGCTAGAATAAACCTACTCAAAATATTTCCATTTATATTTAAAAATTTTCTAAATGATTTTTAGAAAATTCTGACATATACTTTGTATTTCAAAATTTTTCAGAAAATTTTGATATACAAAAAAAAATTTTGAAAGGCAGTTACAAAATTTTTAAATCAAAATGTAAATTTTTGAATTACAATTAAAATATCTGAACTTAGTATTTAAATTCAAAAATAATTTTCTTAAAATTATTTAGAAAATTTTGAAATGAAAATGGAAATTTTTGAAAAACAAATGGTATTTTCCGAAAAGCATTTAGAAAATTTTAAAATACAAATAGAAAACTCTGATATACATTGAACATTTTTGACTTATATTTAGAAATTTTTTAAATACAACTGGAAATTTTTGAATTATAAAACGATATTTCCAAAATATACTACCCAAACCAGGAAAGGTTCGTACCCCACGCTTTAATTTTCATACATAATGTTTGAGTAGCTGTATTTCGCCAAAATATTAACCGATTTTAATGATTATACACTCATTTGAAAGGTAATTTTATTCTCTTCAAGAATCATTAATTGAAGATAATATTTTTAAAAAATTTGCTTTGTTAAAAATCAATAGCTTCATGTACTCAAAATTAACTACTTTTTATTTTGACCATTTTAAGTTCGTACTGCATATAAAAGATTAGTAATATTTTTGTGACGTAACCCTTGGATTAAATAACGGCTTTAATTCGATTATTTATCGAACTTATTAAAATTTAACACTCACTAGTGGTGATGGAATCCCATATTTCATGTATTTTTACTTTTCATCCACAAATATGTGATTGGGGGTCGTTTTTAAGCGCCATTCATAATCGCCAACACCAAATCAATCGGATTTAAGTCCGGACATGATGAGGTATAGTTTAGGACACTAATTTTGTTTGTTCTGAACCTTTTTTTGCTGATTTTAAAAATATGGACTCTTGTTGCAAGGTGATTCCCCAAAAGATATCACGTTTTCAACTGATTTCATTAGGGGTTGCCTTACCATATTTAATAGGACGGACCGATTTGAATGGCCCAAAATAAACAAAAAAACAAAATCTACGAGAAATTCTAAGAAAATTTTCCCAAGATACCATTGGTCCAAATTCAAACGCTATACTCCGCCTATCGACATGAAGAATGATCTACTCTTCATAAGCAAAACAAAGCAGTATTGTAACTTTCGCTAATTGACAGCTTTCGTGTGATTGTAAGTAAAAACGTTGTCTTTTCGAAATCGTTACTCAACCTTAAAACTGATGATACGTTTTTTTCATTTCAATTTTCTATGGCGACAGTAAGCGATTTTAAAATATTTTGTAGTGTTGTTACCGTAGCATATGCCCTCTCCTCCATCTTGAGCGAGCTTAACGTAGCTCCTCATGGTTGAATTTTCTTTAAATAGTAACTCGGCCTCCAAACTTATACGTTCTTTCCATTTCCAATTTGCTATTGCGACAGTATGGGATTTCAAAATAATTTATAGTGTTGGAATCGTATTGATAACATTTCTGGTGGTGCATATGTCCTCTTCTCCAAGTTGAGTGAGCTTAACTTAACTCGGCCTTAAAACTGCTTATACGATCCAATTTGCTATGGCGACATTAATGGTTTTTAAAATAGTTTGCAGTATTGCAATCGTAGTGACAACATTATGGTGGTGCATATGACCTCTCCACCAAGTTGCACGAGATTAACGAAGCTGCGTAGTTTAATTTTCTTCAACATCAAATTACTAAATAATATTGTATTTGCGACGTATTTACATTTACTCATTTTGAATATGATCTTGTTTTGGAATCAAATGTCCACGATGACGATGAACTGGAAAAAATTAAAACATGATTTTAAAATTCAAATACATATTAATGAAAGCTTACCTTTTCCAACATTTTTTTCATGTAAATTTACATCATGGCGACAATGTGCCAGGTTGTCGATTTCGCTTATTGACAGATTTCTTGTAATTGCAAGTAAAAACGTTGTCCTTCCCAAATCGTTACTCAACATTAAAACTGATCAAACCTTCTTTTCATTTCGATTTGCTATGGCGAAAGTAAGCGATTTCAAAATAGTTTGTAGTGTTGGAACCGTAGTGATAGCGTTAGGGTGGTGTATATGCGCTCTCCTCCAAGTTGAGCGAGCTTAACGTAGCTCCGCATGGTTAAATTTTCTTCAACTAGTAACTCGGCCTCCAAACTTCTTATAACTTCTTTCCATTTCCAATTTTCTATTGCGACAGTAAGGGACTTCAAAATAATTTATAGTGTAGTAATAACAGTACTGGTGGTGCAAATGTCCTCTTCTCCAAGTTGAGCAAGCTTAACGTAACTCGGCCTCAAAACTGCCTATACGGTCTTTTCATTTCCAATTTGCTATGGCAACATTAAGGGATTTCAAAGTAGTTTGCAGTATTGCAATCGTAGTGAAAACATATTGGTGGTGCACAATCTCCACATAGTTGTACGAGATTAACGAAGCTGCGTAGTTTAATTTTATTCAATATCAAAGTACTCAATAATATTGTATTTGCGACACACATTTACTTAATTTAAATAGGATCTTGTTTTGGATAAAAAAAGTCCACGCTTTTACTTGGTATGACGATGAACTGGAAAAAATTTATACATATGATTTTAAAATTCTAAATACAGTCGAACTCGGTTATAACGAACTCGGTTGTAACGAATTCTCGGTTATAACGAACTAATTCTAAAGTCCCGACGTTTTGGCAACAATTTCCACACAAAATACTTCTTTTATAACGAACTCGGTTATAACGAATCCCCTGTTTAAACGAACTACTTAATATGGTCCCACGAACACAATTTGATATATATTTACCTTTTTATAACGAACTCCCATAAATATTTTGAAATTTGCAGCTATTTGATAAAATTTATTTATATTTTTAATGTTTTCTACTCAATAAGTAGTTTACTTTCAAAAAAACGTCAAATAAAACAAAATCGAAACTTTTTTTTTGGAAATAAAACTAGGTTGATATAAAATATACCCCGCTTATAGCGAACTTCGCTTATAACGAACTATTATTACTAGTCCCTCGGAGTTCGTTATAACCGGGTTTGACTGTACATATTAATGAAAACTTACCTTTTCTAAAATTTTTTTATGCAGAATATTTTGCAATATTTGTTAAATTATTGATATATATTAAGGTATGTCAATCGTTGGTAAAGCAATAATATAATTTTAACCTAAAAAACTTTTATTTTGTAATTCTGTTAATTCATTTAAAAAAAAACTGTCCTCTTTTTTGGGTCAAATGTCCTCGTTTTTTGAGGTTGACGTCCTCTTTTTCTCAAAATGCAAATGGCAACCCTACTCTATGGTATTGGTGTGTTGTTGAGTTTCAGGGTCCTTAAAATGTAGCGTGTGGTTTACACTGAAATGAGTATAACCCTCTGACCCAAGAGTATCGTGAGCCTGAAAGAAATA
The DNA here is from genome assembly GCA_963921195.1 of Pegoplata infirma. Classification (NCBI taxonomy): domain Eukaryota; kingdom Metazoa; phylum Arthropoda; class Insecta; order Diptera; family Anthomyiidae; genus Pegoplata; species Pegoplata infirma. The sequence goes on along the minus strand of OY992537.1, from coordinate 161,127,086 downwards.
TATACATACATTAAAAATCTAAATTTTTAAAAGAAATACCAGTCGAATTTCAAAAATAAAAACCAAAATCTACAAACTTTTTGGTTAAAACACCTTTCAACGATCTGACACAATAGTTGTGCCAGGTTTAATTTTGTCTTTTATTATTTCGAGAAGAACCTCCCGAGATCTCACTTCTACGGGTACAATAAAGCAATCCCCAGGTCCTCGCTCAACGCCTCCAAAAACCCATTGTCCCTTGATATAATGCCCGTGATGATATTTCCGACGACCTACTTTTGATTCGTCAATCTCTACAGTTTTTCAGGGTCCTCCAATTCTTAAATTTCGTAAACAATTACCAAAAAGGCAACCTCCCGGCAAAAACTATTCCAATCCACCCCAGTATGCCAAGATTTAATTTTAAGTTGCTCCATTATTTCTTGATTTTCATAGTTTCTGGTCCAGAAATAAGCAAAACCAATTATTTTGAAAATAGACAAATGGGATTTATCAAAAAAAGCGTTTTTTTCTGATAGATATTTTGGAGGAACATTTTTTTGTGAGAGTTTTTGATCCAACCAGAACATCTGAAATATTTGCTTAATAATAAGAGATTTAAAAAAAAAAAAACATACCTCCAAATCCAGCCATCACCGTTTGGAAATTCTACCAGCCTTAAAGAATGTCCATTGGGACAAAAATAGTTCCCTTCTCTAGGGATAAGGCCAAGGTTACCATTTTCGGCTAGATCTAGCGGTTTTATTTTTATCTAGCCATAAAAAAAATGGCTAGATTATATTTAGCCGGAAGATCTAGCCATTTTTTTCCGCTCTAGCCATTTTTTTCCGCTCTAGCCATTTTTTTATATGAACTTTTCTTGAAAATGCGACGCAAAATTCTTATAAATTTATCGAAGTTTTTACAATATTTATAAAAAAAACAGCGCAATTAATATTAGCCATGGGGGGTTCACTCGTATTGTGCAATGTTTGTATTATTTTTAACAATGGATGTTGAGTTATTTAAATTTATTTAACTCTGGTGAGAGAATTTTTTGAATTGTTTCTCATACAGAAATTGTAAAAAAATGTGGTTTATATATGAGTCCAGTCCATTACGACTGCACATATAAATTTGTAATATTTTGGAGCTATCTGAATTAATATTGCTATACTAAAAACGAATTTAAAAAAAAGTAAAAAATAATGAAGCCAAGTAAATTAAAATATTTTTTCTGAATCCACACACAGAGAAAAAACAGGTTTTGAATATGATCATATGTATGACTGTGACAATCATACTATGATCATCTACAATTATAAAATGACAATTTTTTATCATACTATGATTAGCGAAGATCAAAATATGATCGCAACAATAATAAAAGTTATCAATCATATCATGTTCCCCCTTCATTATGGTTGTCGCAATCATGTTTTTTCTCCGAGTGCAATATTTATTTATCGAATCAGAGGATTTGATTAGATTTATTTATATCCTTTTACATTTTAAAATTTTGTTTTTTGTTTCTTTAGAATAAATTTTTTTTATGGATGTAGATTGTGGAAAAAAATTGTGTATAATGACTTTGTGCTGATGTTTGTAACTACCCGAAATATTGGTCCTAGACCCACTTTTAAGTATACCGATCGACTCTGAATAACTTTTTAAGTCATTTTAGCGATGTCCGTCTGTCTGTCCGTCCATGTAAACGTTGAACACGATACAGGTCGCAATTATCAATCGATTTGGTTGAAATTTGAAGTTTAAGCTTCATTTGGCCCAAGGACGAATCCTATTGAAATCGGTCCATGTTTAGACCTAGTCCCCATACAAAGGTCCGCTTTAATTTGGCTCAATTGGCTCTAATGACCGTATTATAATAGGTATCCTTTCGAAATATGGCAGGTAAACGTGTTTTGTATTTAGTAATTAACATTCCGAATTTCAGAGGAATCGGACCAGTTCTTCTTGTAGCCCCCATACAAACCACCTTCCCGATATTCACATAAATCTCTCAAATTTCATGAAAATAGAAAATATTTTATTAAAATTTTGTTTGCATGTTTTTAACTTGTACTTTAATAACCTAATGATTATAATCGGACCATTTTTGGACTTAGGCCCCATAAAAAATTTCGCCCGATATTTAGTTAAAGCGGTTTATTGGCAACAAATAGAAGCTTATTTCACTCATATTAGGTTTTCGATTGTTTTTTACACTTATTAAAGATTTGACAAAAGATAGATCCAATTGGTCCATGTTTGAACTTGGGACCCATTTTCCGGAAACACTGATGTAGGGTATTATATAGTCGGTCTTGACCGACTGTAATTTTCTTACTTGTTTTTTTTTAATCACTATATATTTTTTTTTTTAATAAAAAAAACAATTGATTTGATGAATAATTCACAGCCCGTATGTGTTAAAACCGGTATTGAACGTCTTAATGAGATATGTTAGGTGTTTTTAATGAATTTCAAAATCTAGCAATTTTTTCTCCTCTAGAGTTGGCAACCTTGGATAAGGCCCCAATCCTGTATTTGACGAATCGCATTTTCATCGATTGGACCTTCCATATTAAAATTAAAAACTTGAAGCAAATCGTAAAAATTCATTTTGATATTTAAATTATTAACTTATCACTCCTTAATAACAATTAATTAATTTTTCACATTTGTATGTAGCGGTTTTTTATGTTATTGGAATGTAAAAAAGCCCGAATCAATTTTGTGATTTTTTCGATTTTAGAAAGTAAGTTTTGAACGAATGTTAACGAGTTGTATGCGTTTCAGCTATATTGTCAGGATTGCTTTTACATAAAAGGTTGTATCTTTACCTTTTATAATATGTATGTAAACAAACTATGTCA